>CM069134.1:63636122-64006122 GCA_035221665.1 Okamejei kenojei | reverse complement strand
ATAGAAAATAGGTGCAGTAGGCCATTCAGCCCTTTGAGCCTGCACCGCCATTCAATATGATCATGGCTGATCATCCAACTCAGTATCCTGTACCTGCCTTCTCTCCATACCCCCTGATCCCCTTAACCACAAGGGTCACATCTAACTCTTAAATATAGCCAATTAACTGGCCTCAACTACCTTCTGTGGCAGAGAATTCCACAAATTCATCACTTTCTGTGTGAAAAATGATTTTCTCATCTCGGTCCTAAAAGACTTCCCCCATATCCTTAAACTGTGACCCCTTGTTCTGGACTTCCCCAACATCTGGAACAATCTTCCTGCATCTAGCCTGTCCAACCCCTTAAGAATTTTGTAAGTTTCTATAAGACCCCCCCTCAATCTTCTAAATTCTAGTGAGTACAAGCTGAGTCTATCCCGTCTTTCCTCATATGAAAGCCCTGCCATCCCAGGAATCAGTCTGGTGAACCTTCTCTGTACCCCCTCTATGGCAAGAATGTCTTTCCTCAGATTAGGAGACCAAATTAGGAGATTAAAGACTGCTTGGGTTGTTGAATGGAGTCAAGGGGGTTGGTTAAGCGACAAGTGTAGCGTTTCCTGCGGTTGCAAGGGAAAGTGCCAGGAGAGGGGGTGGACTACGGAGGGAGCGGTCTCTGCGAAAAACCAATGGGGACGAGAGGGGAAGGAGTGGTGGGATACCATTGGTAGACAAAAAAGCTGGAGAAAATCAGCGGGTTAGGCAGCATCTATGGAGCGAAGGAATAGACGACGTTTCATAGAAACATAGAAACATAGAAAATAGGTGCAGGAGGAGGCCATTCCGCCCTTCGAGCCAGCACCGCCATTCATTGTGATCATGGCTGATCATCCCCTATCAATAACCCGTGCCTGCCTTCTCCCCATATCCCTTGACTCCACTAGCCCCTAGAGCTCTCTCTAACTCTCTCTTAAATCCATCCAGTGACTTGGCCTCCACTGACCTCTGTGGCAGGGAATTCCATAAATTCACAACTGGGTGAAAAAGTTTTTCTCACCTCAGTCTTAAATCTCCCCTTTATTCTAAGACTGTGGCCCCACATTGGGAACATTTTTCCTGCATCTAGCTTGTCCAGTGAATACAAGCCTAGTCTTTTCAATCTTTCCTCATATGACAGTCCCACCATCCCAGGGATCAATCTCGTGAACCTACGCTGCACTGCCTCAATCACAAGGATGTCCTTCCTCAAATTAGGAGACCAAAACTGTACACAATACTCCAGATGTGGTCTCACCAGAGCCCTATACAACTGCAGAAGAACCTCTTTACACCTATATTGAAATCCTCTTGTTATGAAGGCCAACATTCCATTAGCTTTCTTCACTGCCTGCTGTACCTGCACGCCAACTTTCAGTGACCGGTGTACAAGGACACCCAGGTCTCACTGTACCTCCCCCTTACCTAACCTAACCCCATTGAGATAATAATCTGCCCCCTTGTTTTTGCCGCCAAAGTGGATAACCTCACATTTATCTACATTATACTGCATCTGCCACGCATCTGCCCACTCCCTCAACCTGTCCAGGTCACCCTGCAACCTCCTAAAATCCTCTTCACAGTTCACACTGCCACCCAGCTTTGTGAAATTATAATTTCGGGTCAAGACCCTTCTTCAGATTGATGCCGGGGGTGGGGGGGTGGGGGTTGGGGACACGAAAAAGAAAGGAAGAGGCGGAGACAGTAGGCTGTGGGAGTGCTCGGAATGGGAGGGGAAGGAGGGAGAAAGCAAGGACTATCTGAAATTAGAGAAGCCAATGTGCATACCGCTGGGAAATATACTGCTACCCAAGCAAATATGAGGTGCTGCTCCTCCAATAAGCGGTGGGCTTCACTCTGGCCATGGAGGAGGCCCAGGACAGAAAGGTCGGATTTGGGATAGGAAAGGGAGTTGAAGTGTTGAGCCACTGGGAGATCAGGTTGGTTATTGCGAACTGAGTGGAGGTGTTGTGCGAAGCGATCGCCAAGCCTGTGCTTGGTCTCACCGAGGTTGATCATATGCTGAATAATCCAACCACATTTTTGTTTGGAAGTAGAAAGAAACAATAGAAATTGCATTCATTGCAATGTGTAAAAAGAGTTGAGATACTGTATTGTAATTTTGCTGCATGTCATTTGTGGTATATATCATGTCTTGATTGATGAATATGTTTAGTTTGTGACTTTATTTGAAGCAGAAATAATATGTGAATGCTTCATTGAGAATAATTCCGACTGGTAACTACGCACTTCGTCTGAGCACATTATCGCACGCGTCATGTTATCCCACTTTTTAAGAAAGGCGGGAGAGAGAAAATGGGGAATTATAGACCAGTTAGCCTGACATCGGTGGTGGGGAAGATGCTGGAGTCAATTATAAAAGATAAGATAGCCGAACATTTGGATAGCAGTACCAGGATCGGTCCGAGTCAGCATGGATTTACGAAGGGGAAATCACGCTTGACTAATCTTCTGGAATTTTTTGAAGATGTAACTAGGAAAATGGACAAGGGGGAGCCAGTGGATGTAGTGTACTTGGACTTTCAGAAAGCATTTGATAAGGTCCCACATAGGAGATTAGTGGCCAAAATTAGGGCACATGGTATTGGGGGTAGAGTGCTGACATGGACAGAGAAGTGGTTGGCAGACAGAAAACAAAGAGTAGGGATTAACGGGTCCCTTTCAGAATGGCAGTGACTAGTGGGGTACCGCAAGGTTCGGTGCTGGGTCCGCAACTATTTACAATATACCTCAATGATTTGGATGAAGGGATTCAAAGTAACATTAGCAAATTTGCAGATGACACAAAGCTTGGTGGCAGTGTGAACTGTGAGGAGGATGCTATGAGAATGCAGGGTGACTTGGACAGGTTGGGGGAGTGGGTAGATGAATGGCAGATGAAGTTTAATACGGATAAATGTGAGGTTATCCACTTTGGTAGCAAAAACAGGAAGGCAGATTACTATCTAAATGGTGTCAAGTTGGGAAAAGGGGAGGTACAACGGGATCTGGGGCCCTTGTACATAGGTCTATGAAAGTAAGCATGCAGGTACAGCAGGCAGTGAAGAAAGCGAATGGCATGTTGGCCTTTATAACAAGAGAAATCAAATATAGGAGCAAAGAGGTCCTTCTGCAGTTGTGCAGAGCCCTTGTGAGACCACACCTGGAGTATTGTGTGCAGTTTTGATCCCCTAATTTGAGGAAGGACATTCTTGCTATTGAGGGAGTGCAGCGTAGGTTTACAAGGTTAATTCCCGGGATGGTGGGACTGTCATCTGCTGAAGAATGGATCAGCTGAGCTTGTACACTCTGGAGTTTAGAAGGATGAGAGGGATCTCATTGAAACATATAAGATTGTTCAGGGGTTGGACACGCTAGAGGCAGGAAACATGTTCCCAATGTTGGAGGAGTCCAGAACCAGGGGCCACAGTTTAAGAATAAGGAGAAGGCCATTTAGAATGAAGACGTGGAAACACTTTTTCTCACAGAGAGTGATGAGTCTGTGGAATTCTCTGCCTCAGAGGGCGGTGGAGGCAGGTTCTCTGGATGCTTTCAAGAGAGAGCTAGGGATATGGGGAGAAGGCAGGGACGGGGTACTGATTGGGGATGATCAGCCATGATCACATTGAATGTCGGTGCTGGCTCGAAACGCCGAATGGCCTACTCCTGCACCTATTGTCTATTGTCTATTGCCACGCAAGCTAACTTAAATGACCTCCCAAACCGTCATTTGGCAACTTAAAAAGCTGCCACGGTTGCCCAGCTGACAACAGAGAAAAGAAATTAAGTGAGAGCCCTGCAAGGTGTATAATATTGTTGATATTGTCATAGGCCTTTCTTACATATGCTGTCACAACGCACTGTAGTCTCTAAACAACCCTTCAGTAATTTTCCTTGCCCTCCATTTCAGAATAATAGTGTTTTAAGCCAATAGCTCGACACTAGCACTGGCAATAAATAAATAAATAAATAAATAAGCGCAGCTTTCCAGTCCCTTATCTCATTGGCCACGCTCGGCTGCAAATCGGTGTCAATCTGGGGGACCATCTTCCTCTAGTCATGGGGATGGGGGATTGGGAGGGGCCTCACACGTGGAACAGCTAATGGCCTCTCTTCATCTAAATCCGGCCTTGACCATGACCCAGGGAAAGTCTGGCCGTGGATAAGTAGGAAAGACACAAGGTGCTGGAGTAAATCAGCGGGGTCAGGCACCAGCCTCGAGAACATGGATCAGATCTGGACAAAGGGGGGTGGGTGTATGG
This sequence comes from Okamejei kenojei, assembly GCA_035221665.1. Taxonomy (NCBI): domain Eukaryota; kingdom Metazoa; phylum Chordata; class Chondrichthyes; order Rajiformes; family Rajidae; genus Okamejei; species Okamejei kenojei. The sequence continues at coordinate 64,001,847 of CM069134.1, read as the reverse complement.
AACAAGCTACCCAAGGAGGTGCAGTAGTTGAGGCAAGGACCCTTATATTTAAAAAACAGACAGGTACACGGACAGGACAGGTTTGGTGGAATATGGGTCAAACGCGGGCAAGTGGGTCGAGTGTTGCTGAGACATGTTGGCTGGTGTGGGCAAGTTGGTCCGAAAGGCCTGTTTCCATGCTATATGCTATATCACTCTATAATCCTTCTTCAGAGCCTTCTCCCATCTCCAACCTCCTCTTGGACTCCCCCTGCCAGCCTTTTACCCTCGCTGGACCTTTATATTTCCAACTGCTAGCATGACATTAACCATCTTGACCTCTTCACTCCCATTCCTTGCAGCCCCTTTGCCCCACCGAGTACACACTCGCACATTGATTACCCATTCACACAATTTCTATATTATCCCACTTTCTCATCCACTCCCTACATACTAGGGGCAATTTACAGAGACCAATCAACCTGCAAACCCGCACGTCTTTGGGATGTGGGAGAAAACTGGAGAACCCAGAGGAAACCCATGCGGTCACAGGGAGAACGTGCAAACTGCACACTGACAGCACCCGAGGTCAGGATCTAACTCTGTTCTCTGGCACTGTGAGACAGCAGCTCTACCAGCTGTGCCACTGTGCTGCCCTAACAGATAAGGAGGTTAGGTTTTGGGATTACAATATAAGAACAGCACAGTGTAAGGTGTTGTCGCCCACAATGTAAGGGAGGCACAGTGGTGTTGTGGTAGAGTTGCTGCCTTAACAGTGCCAGAGACACTGGTTCGATCCTGACTATTGTACGATCTCTCTGTGGCCGCATGGGTTTTCTCTGGATGCACCGGTTTCCTCCCATGTTCCAAAGACGTGCAAGTTTTAGGTTAATTGGCTTCTGTAAATTGTTACTGGTGTGTAGGATAGATCTAGTTTTCAGGCGATTGTTGATGGGTGCAGACCCGGTGGGGTGAAGGCCCTATTTGCACGCTGTGTCTGCATGTAACATGTACTTCAGATGAAGGCTTAAATATTCCAGGTTTGGAAATGCCTTTTGAGCTAATGTGAGAGCTTTAATTTCATTGCAAGGTATTTTGCTAGTCTCCTTTCCCGTCACACTTTATAAATAACTGCTTTGTCCCTCTTTTCCATCAGGTCAATACTGTCTGGCTTTGCTCCTTCTAGGTAGGGTTTTCTTGGCAATAAACATAGAGCTCAAAATCGTGCTCTGGGCCTCGCTCAGTGATTTCTGCCGGAAACAATGGTGCAGCCAAAAGGGTGACACTTTTCTGGGCATTTTGCCTTGCTCTAGTTGATTTCACAATTTGAGAGAAAACTTCATGTGTTGTTGAATTATAGTGACTTTAGTCTTTAGCCACCTGAAACTCGGTTTGTCAAGTTTCACCCACTCACTCAACCCATTCACACTCTGACGCAGGCTCCAAATAACCACACTGCACTAGGCCCTCCAAACTATTCTTGTTTCAAACTGCAGGCTGGGTGGCCATCTTCAGAAAACGTTCAGTTCGTTCAGTTTGCAAGTGTGTGTTCAGTTTCCAGCTCAGGATCACTCTGCCTCTGCAGATGCCGCTTGACCCACTGAGCTCTTTCAACAGTTTGTTTATATCTTTGGTGAACTTCCAGCCGCCTATCACATTAAATCTCTGTCCCACTCCCACCTTGATCCCTCTGTCTTTGGACTCCTACATTGCTCCAGCAATGCCTGGCTGGCATTTGAGGAGCAGAATTTCAATTTTAGGCTGTGGACACTTTAACACTCAGGACTTAATATTGTGTTAAACATTTTCAAGTAAACTCCCTTTAATTTACCGAAAATAAACACAAAATGCTGGAGTAACTCACCGGGTCAGGAGCATTTCTGGAGAAAAAAAATAGGTGACATTCAAGTGCTACAAAAAGAGTGATTGATCTAGACAAGGGAGTGTAAAATCTGTCACCTGGGTAGAATGTATACATGATTATTTAGCCGTCTTTCCCGACAATGAAGACACACCTGCGTCGAAGATGCACCCCCATTTTGAGTAGCTATTTTTTTTAAAAAGGCTGGCGGGCCAGGATCAAGGGTTTGGTTTTGTCAGTGGAAAGGAAGATGTGAAACTTCTTCAAGGAGGCAATGAGGACCGGGGAGCCCCCATCTTTGCCTGTCCCACAATGCACTGTGGTTCAGGTCTGCGGGCTGGGGACATCTTGGCTCAGGGAGATCACATAACGGAGAGAGAGAGAGAGCCCGGGACGGAGCAGCCAGCCTTCCGCCCAGTAGCGACCCGCCAACCACCACCTCCACCCGTTGCCACTGTGCTGAAGGACACCGTCGCTGGCTGGCGGGCGGGCCAGTAGAAGGCGCTGGGGTGGCGGCCAGTACCGCTGTCCGGTCCCAGCGGCCGCTCGCAGCCACCCGAGCTACTGAGTGAGTTGCTGGCATGATCCCCGACCCCTTCCTTCTCAACGCTCCTGCCCTCCCTGCAACTTTACCCCTGGCGGCTCAACCAAGTTTACTACTTTGTTCAGCCTGGGCCAGGCTCCCTACACGCTGTGAAAGGAACTATTCCCCACCCCACCAGCAGCACTGTCCTTTTGTAGCCACTTCCCATTTTACAGCGCTTCCCATCAGCTGCCAGCAATGAGGGGTAGACTTGACTATCCCTCAGTACAGTAACATTGTTCTTGATGTTGCTGTGCTGGGGGATAGCCAAGTCTATCTTTCTTGGCTCACAATCGAACCTTCGGTCTCCAAGATGCAGGTAATTCTTTGTGCATTATTTCTGGGTAAAAAAATAGCGTCTTCATTGCTGGAAAATACGGTAGTAAAAGAGACAGCACTCATTTTCTGTACTTCTACCGAAGGTCAGGTGCACAGTTAATATTTAGATTATGTGCTCAAGACTGCACAATTTTGGTTCTCTTACCTCAAAAAGGATATATAGGTTCACCACCAATTTCCCGACACCCGTATTTCCAGAGCCTTGTTGGATTGCCGTACCAACAGAGGTCACGGCCTCTGGGAAGAATCGAACAGTACCGGGACAGTCTGCCTAGGCCACTGAGGCGACACATTTTCAGGAGGACTACCAGGGGTGGATTTCAAGTGATTTTCATTTTCCTGTAATTTTGTCCAGATTAAAGAAGAATCGGTGGTGGACCTGTAATAGCATTGGAGGCATTCCCAATAGAATCACCATGCTAATTCTTGGGGTGAGAAATTGCCTTATTAAGACAGTGCTACACAGATTTGGTCTGTATTAAAACATAGAACAGTACAGAACATTAACAGGTCTTTGACCCACCATGTCGATGCCAAATAAAATGCCAAATTAAACTCATCCCCATTGACTGCATGTGATCCATATCCATCCATTCACCGCGTATCAAGATGCCTTTCTAAAGGCCTCTAAATGCCCCCAATCAAATCCGCCTACATCCCACACCCAACAGCGCATTCTATGCTCCCACCACTCTCTCTGTAAATAAAAAAAGCCCACCTCATAATCTCCTTTAAACTTTGCCCCTCTCTCCTTTAAAGCTATGCTTTCTAGTCTCCGACATTTCCATCCTGAGAAAAGATTCTGTCTCGCTCCCTTATCTATGCCTCATAATTTTATTCACTTCCATCAGGTCTCTTCTTATTGCTACAGAGAAAACAATCCAAGTTTGTTCCACCTCTCTTTGTAGTTAATATGCTCTAAACCAGGCAGCGTCCTGGGAACCCTCTTTGGCACCCTCTCGAACGCCTCCACATCCTTTCCGCAATGGGGCAACCAGAACTGCCCACAATATTCCAAATGCGGCCGAACCAAAGTTTTAAAAAGACTTCCTGAACCTGATACCCGACCTATGAAGGCAAGCGTACTTTAATACTCCATCTATTTGAGTTGCCACTTCCAGGGATCTATGGATTTGTACTCCAGGAGCATCACATTTGGACTCTACAATACCTCACATTTACTTGGATTAAACTCCATCTGGCATTTCTCCACCCATACCTGTAACTGATTTATGTTCACTGCATCTTTTGACAACCTTCCTCACTGTCTACAACCTCACCAATAGAAATTGGTAGAAACCATAAACTAAATAAAATCTAACAAATATTTAATTGTTCCATAAATATAATTAGCTGAAAATTATGTGTTTTGACTAAAATTATCAATAAAAACACACATCTTTGGTTCGCTGTTCCCCAATTAAAGTTGCATGTTGAAGTTTCCACGTCTGATAAATTTAAAGGGAGTTTGAAAGTCAAATGGCCATTACACTTCCTCACCCCAAAAACCACGTCAAAGGCCATAACTTTAGCCACAAATATAGTATTAAGGAATTATTTCTCATTCCGCCGGAAGCATCCAAACAATGCTGTATATAATTCCTTGAACATTGTAAACATTGTAATAGTTTCCAAGACATTCCTTTGGCAAAAGGACACAAAGTGCTGGAATAACTCTGTTGGTCAGGCAGCTTCTCTGGAGAACATGGATAGGTGAAGTTTCAGGTCAGGTGAAGTTTCAGGATAGGCGAAGTTTCAAAAAAGCTAAGAATAGTGCCAATAAGAATATGCTAAACCTAACGCGTGCAAAATGTGAGATTTCTAGGTTATTTCTGAGCTATGTGGGGGGGGGGGGGGGGGGGGGGTCGACACGTTGTCTGTGATGTTCTGAAATATACAATTCTTTATCGCAAAGGCAATAGTCAATATATTATGGAACTGAGCCAAATGGACATGATTTCAAAACAATCTCCTCACAAGAAAATCTCAGCAATTTTTTTTTTAGCTTAATTTATTGTCACGTGTACTGAGGTACAGTGAAAAGCTTTTGTTTAGTTTTTTTTTGTTTAGTTCAGTGATACAGCATGGAAACAGGCCCTTTGGCACACCGAGTCTGTGCCGACCAGCGATCCCCGCACACTAACACTATCCTACACACTGGGGACAAGATACAATTTTACCAAGCAAATTAGCCTACAAAACTGTGTGGGAAGAAACCGTAGCACCTGGAGGAAACACCTGCAACGCACAAACTCCATACATACAGCATTTGTAGTCGGGAATGAACCCGGGTCTCTGGCACTGTAAAGCAGCAACTCTACCGCTGCGCCACTGTCCCCCACCACCACTGTTGCGTGCTATCCAGTCAGGGGAAGGACTACACATGATTACAATCGAGCATTCCAGAGTGTACAGATACGGGATAAAGGGAATAACATGAATAATGTTCACTACAAGACAAAGTCTAGTAAAATCCGATCAAAGATAATCCGAGGGACTCCAATGTTGACTTCAAATGATTTTTACAATGACTTCAAAAAATGGATCTGACAAAAAAAATCCATTGATTTTCAATTGAGAAAATTATAATTAAGCCCCTTTTGGGCTATGGAGGGCCTCCTGTGGGAGTTTTAGAAAAAATAAGAATGTGGTCCACATCCTTGTGCTAAACATAACTTGCGTGCAAATTATCAGGTTTTTAAGTTGTTTAGTTGCTGAGATTTCCAGAGGGTACATGGACATTCCAGTTTCTTATACTTCATTAGTTTATGGTTATCTGAGTCACAGTGAAAGACAGACAGACTGGTTTATTGTGGCTTTATGTTCTCTTTCTCACAGGAGGATTGTTTTTGTGGGCAGCTGCTCAACAAAACATTGAAAGATCTGCCCACTAAGTTGCTGACATGTACTATTGTTTGTGCTTTGCCAGTTTTGCAATATTCAAATTTCAATATTGCAACTTTTCAGAAACATTTGAACAATTACATGGATAGGATAGGTTTAGAGGAATATGGACCAAACTCAGGCAGGTGGGACTGCTGTAGATGGGACCTGTTGGTCGGTGTGATCAAGTTGGGCCAAAGGGCCTGTTTCCATGCTCTATGATTCTATGACTCTTAAGACATGGGCATTTCACTGTAGTACAGAGGGACTGCGGGTGTGTTGAAAGTGCAGCCTTCCTGGTGAGAAGGGTCTTCAACCCTTAACTTTACTGTTTCACTTTCTGCCTGACTTCCTGTTTCATGCATTTTCTGATTTCATTTTGGATTTACAGCATCTACAGTTCTTTTGCTTCTCATTTCCTGATGATGATTTATCCATCTTGGAGACGTGGCCAGCTTTTTGGGCATGTCCTGGTTTGAAACAATGTGCAGTAAAACTGTGCAGACACCATGCAAACCATTTGCACTTAAAATTCTGGTTGCTTTTACACAGGTTTTGCCCATTTTTAGTGAATTCCAGCAAAAACAGGATTATGCTTGGAGAAAAACAATCACAAACTGTTTTGAATTATGATTTTTGAATCCACATCAGTGTGATTAATTCTTCCCTAACAAAACTCGAGCAGAACGAGCCAGCTAAAGGAAAATGAACCATAATTGATGTTAGTACCAGAAAAACAAATTTAGATGGAAATGCTTAATATCTTGAAAGGCACACAATTTAAATCATTGGTCCATTTTGGTAAAAAGTGATTTAAAAATATTTAGCTTTTGAAAAATAGTTTAGTTTAGTTAGTTTATTATTGTCACGTATACCGAGAAAATATTTTGTTTGAGGGCCATCCCATCAAACAAAGGACTATACATATTTAGAATCCGTCCGTCCACAGTGTACAGATAAAGGGTACAACATTTAGTGCAAGATAAAGTCAGATTAAAGACAGTTTAAAGGTAGATGTGGTACATGGGAGGTCAGCACCCCACTCTAGTGATCCTGAAGTATTAAATCAAAATAATTAAACAATTCAATCTTCAAATATTGAATATTTTTTAACCCATTGTGGAAGGGTATGTTCAGGTAATTAAGTTAAACCAGCTCAAGGGTGGGGACACAAGAGATTATAAACTGACTTTGTAATCGTGTACTCAGTGGGGAGAATTAGCCTGTGATCCCTCGCACTCCGTCCTTGCCCTCAGCTATTAGGACAGTCTTAAGCACAAGCGCAGTTTGCGATTGGCAAATGCACAATGCTTTTTTTTTGACAACTGTGCAGTTGGCATTTCGCAATGGGGTAGGCGATACTTGGAGTGGTAAATTTTGAAATGGAATTTGCTTTTGGACTTTTCTCACTTCCCTTTTAGCTAAAACGCGAGGTTGGGTGAGATCTGCTTTTAGATCTCTACTCGAGTCATACGGTCATAAGGAATAGGAGTAGAAATAAGCCATTCGGCCCATCAAGTCTACGCCATTCAATCATGGCTGATCTATCTCTCCCTCCTGACCCCATTCTCCTGCCTTCTCTCCATAACCTCTGAGTCTGTGGTATTTCTTGGAAATCTGTGGCTCTATCCATCCTGCAGTTGAGGACAGAGCACTGGGGGCTGGTAGGGGCTGGAGGCTGGCTGTACCAAGACTTTGTACAGTCAATCTCTCCTAGATGTGTATTGACAAAGGAAGTCAATTTCAGAATCAGGGACAGTTGCTTTCCAGCTGTCATCAAGCAACTGAACCACCCTATCAACAACTAGTGAGTGGTCCTGTGTAGCTATCTTGCCATTTCAACAATGACTCATGTTCACAACAGATCTGGAAGTGCACACCACCAGGCGCAGGGATAGCTTGTTCCCCTCTGTTTTTGGGCTTCTGAATTGTCCTTCCATAAGCTAGGGTTCTGTCTGATTCACCTCTACCACAATGAGGACATTGGACTTGGTCTATAGAACTGAACAGTTATCTGGCAACTGAACCACCCTATTACCAACAAGAGAGCTGTCCTGAGCTGCCATCTACCTCATTGGAGACCCTCGGACTGTCTTTAATCGGACTTTACTGGACTTTATCTTGTACTATAAGTTATTCCATTTATCCTGTATCTATCTTCTGTGGACGGCTTGATTGCAATCACTTATATAGTCTTTTCGCTGACTGGATAGCTCGCCTGAAAAAGCTTTTCACTGTACCTTGGTACACATGACAATAATAAACTAAAGTAAACTGTGTCCTCTGCTGACTCCAGTAGATCTTCTTCGCAGAATTTGTGTTGAGAATATTTCGAAAACATTGGAGATAATTATCTAACCATTAGTTTTAAATTCAGTGGGTCGCTTGCCAAACTTTGCTGAATGCATTTTATGCATTTTGCAGCCAAATGAACATCCATACTAACATATTTTTGGACTACAAGAGCTCCATGACAGCATCATCCAAAAACTTGGGTCACTGTTCTTAAAAAAACATGCGTTTGAATGGGAGGGAACTGCATGGAGACAACTTGGAAGGACCTTCAAAGCATGACAGTATTGTAGCCATTGAGGTTACCTAAGGAATTATTATCACTCCCCTCCCTCCCCTCTACCACCAGTCAAAAGGTATAGAAGTGTGAAAACACACACTCCAGCCTTTTGTGTACCCTCCAGATTCAGGGACAGTTTCTTCCCAGCTGTTATCAGGCAACAGAATCATCCTACCAACAACCAAAGAGCAGTCCTGAACTACTGTCTAACTCATTGGTGACCCTCGGACTATCTTTGATCGGACGTTACTGGATTTACCTTGCACTAAATGTTATTCCCTTATCATGCATCTATACACTGCAAATGGCTCAATTGTAATCATGTATTGTCTTTCTGCTGACTGGTTAGCACACAACAAATGCTTTTCACTGTACTCAGCACATGTGACAACAAACAAAACTGAACTAAGCTATTAGATCTTATTGAAAACTTTTCCATGTCTAAGAGCTTGAACTATAATTTGACACAGGCAATTTTTGACAATCTCTGCAGAAGTAAAGCGCTAATGTAGAGGATGAGCTCTCTTGGCACGTCTGATCAGAACAAGTCAAGGAAGGTCATCGGGACGTTGTGTTCCATGAAGCAAACATTTCCAACTTCATGGAGGAAACCTCCATGTATGCTGGTCCAGGATGGCCAAGTCTAATGAGCAGGAGGCCATTCAGCCCATCAAATCCATATTGGCTCCATGTAAGAGCAATCCAGTTAGTCCCACGTTCTTAGAACATAGAACAGTACAGCACAGGCACGGGCCCTTAAGCCCACAATATTTGTGCTGAACATGATGTCTAGCCGTCTGAAGAAGGGTCTCGACCTGAAACGTCACCCATTCCTTCTATCCAAAGATGCTGCCTGTCCCGCTGAGTTACTCCAGCATTTTGTGTCTATCTTTGATGTAAACCAGCATCTGCAGTTCCTTCCTACACATTTTGTCTGCCCCACTATGATGTCTAGCTGAACTGCTCTCATCTGCCTGCACATGATCATTGTTATATTCGGGACCACAGAATGTGAACAAGACTTACATACTGGTTGCCTGGATCATGAGAGAGAGATTTATTACGCAGCATTCCCTGCTTATATTGAACACCAATACATTACACTGCTCTCCTTTTTTAAAGTATTAAATCTAAGTACTCAGTTACAATTTTGTTGTTGTGATACTTGATTTAAACCAGTATTTATTTTACATATCAACACTTTTTTGTTTTACTTGTGCAGTGAGTTATTTAACTTACAAACCTAACCTGACTACTGGTTTACGGATCCTGTCTGATCGTCTGACAGTAACAGGTGTAACACATTTAGGTGCTGACTCAACTGTAGGCTTGTTTGGCTCTGTTTTAGTACCCTGACTTTGACCAGAGGAATCTGTTTCTCTGTCTGTACTAACTGAACTTTCTGTTTCAATCACAGTGGTCTCTTCCAACTCACTTTCAGATAAAAACTCAGGGGTTAGGACCATGCTCAGTTTTAGGTTAATCTTTGGCTGGAATCATTTGATCAACATGAACACTTTTGATCCTATCTCGAACTTCAACTAAGTATCTTTTTGTTCCACACACTTTCACTATTTTCCCAACATCCCATTTGTCTCGATTGGATGCATCCCTGCTCACATGATAATTCATGGCGTTGATTATGGAAAGACTTCAGCTCTGAGTTCAGAACTGAGTTCAATCCACTATCGATTTCAGTCCATCCGTTCAATGTCCGTTCATAGACCCACTTCAGCACAGTGTCTTTCTCTGTTCCTGCTGCAATTTCTGTTGCAGTCACTGAAAAGTCTTCATCTACAACTTGCAGTGTGTAGATTGAGTTCTCACTTCCCACGTCAGAGTTCTCATGGGGCAACTGGAACAGTGCATCTGCAACTGCGTTGCACTTGGAGCTTCTGTACTCAACCTTGTAGACATACTGGAACAGCAAAATTGCCCAGTGCTGCATCCTTGATGCTGCCTTGTAAGGTATAGCTGACTTGGGACCAAGTTTCACTAGTAATGGTTTGTGATCAGTCACTAGGGTGAATGGTCTGCCGAGAAGAAACTGATGGAATTTCTTGATTCCGAACCCGATGCTGAGTGCTTCCGTTTCTATCAGTGCATATTGCGCTCCCTCGGTGATAGGGTGCGGGATGCAAAAGCTTTTCCTGTCCGTCATTCATTACGTGGGAGACCACTGCAGCTATACCATAACTTGAAGCATCACAAGCATGTTTCATCTCGTGTGTCGTGTCATAGTGAACAAGGGGTTTGTCACTTGTCAAGTTTTCCTTGCAGATGTCATATGCATGTCGCTGTTCCTTTCCCCACGTCCATTTCACATGTTTTGGCTTTAGCACAAATCTGGAAGGAATCGTGCATAGAACTGCACCATCGCAAGGAAGGATCGTAGCTCTGACACATAGTTGGGTTTTGGAGCATTCACTATTGCTTCAACTTTCGCCTTCACAGGGCGAAGTCCGTTGGCATCTACTTTGAGTCCAAGGTAGACCACTTCTGACTGCGCAAATGTACATTTACTTTGTCGCAGTTTGACAGTTCTTGCATGTGAGAACTTGCTCGAGAATTTCCAGATGTTCTACCATGCCCTCTGTGAATATCAGTAGGTCATCCTGGTTGCACACACAGTGCGGAATGCCTTGTACCATTTTGTCCATGACAGACTGGTAGATTTTCGGGGAGGATTTCACACCATAGGGTAGCTTTGTATATGAATACAAGCCCTTATGTGTGTTGATAGTCAAGTACCTCTGACTTTCCATGTCGACATTGAGTTGGGCATAAGCGTGAGACAAATCTTGCTCCACTAAGTTCTGCGTACAGATCTTGCGAGGTTGATAACGGATATTGTTCGTCATCAACGGCTTGGTTGATTGTGACTTTGTAATCACCACATAGTCGAACAATTTTATCGGCCTTGGGTACGGCCACAATTGGCGTTGCCAGGTTACTCTGGTCTGTCTTCACGAGTACTCCAATCTGCTCTAACTGGAGCATATTTCTTTCTCCACTTGTTGCTTTAGAGCATACGGTACAGGTCTTGGTTGACAATACACAGGTTACACATCTTGCTTAAGTCGAATGTGTGCAGAGTACCCTGTTATTCCGTATAACTGTCGGCAAATATTTCTGCATGTTTGCTTATGATTTTTTTTCAAGACGTGATTTGGACCAATCGACGCTGAAAATGTTCTTCCAGTCTAATTCTATTCTACTCAGCCAATCCTTTCCAAGGAGGTTGGTTTATTTCTGTAGCTGGCTACTATGATGGGCAGTGTTACTGACTGACCATTATGCTGAACTTTACAGTTCATTTGTCCACAAGTCTCCAAAACTTCGCCTGAGTAGGTTCTCAGCTTGACCTTACTCTCAAACAATGGTATCTGTGGGATCTTTGTTTAGTACAGGTCTCTGCTCATGACCGAACAATATGCTGCCGTGTCAATACACATATCGATTAACTGTTCATTTATCAATAGTTTAGTTCGAAAGTCCTTGCCTTGGCTGGTTGTAGGCTTATCGATGTTGGTTGCATAAATGGTGTACAACCCATGTTAATTTCCATCTGGGTTCATCTCCAAGTTATGAACTCCTCTCCGGTGTTGTTGCTTGATTCCCGCAGGTTGTTGCTTTCTTGTTTTAAGCTTGGCCCGACATGCTGAGGCGATATGGGCTTTCTTCTGGCAGTTATAGCACTTGGCCATTTTGAACTGACAACATTGGGATGAGTGATGACAAGAGCCAGGATGTTGCCATAAATGCCATGTGCCTTTTCATGCCTTTCTTGAGGATTTCACCAAGGTAATGCCTTTTTCACGATCGATTGCCTAAATCAGCCTTTTTTTTTGCATTTTGCTAAAAGGTCGTGCTATTTTCTCTAGTTGTACGGTGATTACAATGATGTTTTCTATGCTAACACGTTAATATTAATGTTATTATTAACGTGTTAATTACAAGAACATTTCCACCACCGGGGCACCACTGTCAGTCGTTCATTCGTTCGTGCCACTGCCCGCTGGTTCAGTCTCCTCCAGAATCTATTTATTGCTTCCAATTTTGCAATCTTCCCACGAGCTACCACTTCCCTTGAGAAGCGTGGCGAAACATTAGTGAACAACTTGCAGGTTTTCAACAAAGTAACTGACGATATTCGTAAAGTTCCTGCTGATGTAGGTAAAGATATACAAGGAAAATGTGAGAGTGATTTTAGCTAACAAAGATCTTGAAAAAACACAAAACATAGCTAAAGTTCTCAAGGGTAGTTGTAATGCACAAGATATCAACATGAATATAGCGTTTCGGGTATGCACCAGTCACCTCAGCTGAGGTAGAAATAAGTTTTTCACATCTGAAGCTTATTCTGTCTCACAGACAGCATAGTTTAACACCAGATAATTTGAAAGAAATGCTAGTAATTATGTGCAACCAGGCAACTTTGGTAATTTACCGTAGTATACCTTTATATTATCATTTTTAACCATATTTTGGTGGTGGAAATGCATGCCTTTTTATGCCTTTTTTTGTAAATAAATGCCTTTCTTGTGCCCTTTTTGTAATTTTATTATGCCTTTTTGCCTGCCTATTTCAGAGTTTTTAAGTGCTTAAATATCCTGGTGCTAGTGATTACCTTTGCAACGATAACAACTGGCTGAACTTGGCTCTCCACCATACTTTGGTTTTGGTTTAGCTCCTCTTGGTTTGGCCATAGACACTGCCTTGTGACTGTAAACGGCCACTGCAGTCTGTGGTGGACGAAACTCGCGAGCATTCTTTGATGCCATCTCCATCGTGGTAGCAATCTTGCATGCTTTCTCGAATGTAAGATCTGGAGTGTTCTTCTTGCGTATGGCGTGCACAGCCTAAAGTTGTAGGACAACTTGTTCTATTTGATCTTATTTGATTGTGCACACCGGGTTCAAAACAGTCAATCTGCGTTCATTCTGTCGCGTAGTGCATGTCTGAGAAAAGGTTACAGTGCAAAATTAAGTTCAAGGCAACATGTACTCATTGATTGTCTCATTCATTTATAGCTCTAATTTGTCCAGCTCTTTTGCCTTTATTGTGCTGTACGGACCGATTGAAAGAATCGCTTTCATGCGTTTGGGCTGGTCAAAAGTGACAAGGTTTCCGATGTAGCCCGTGGACGCTGCCAAAGTCGTTCAAAAACCGAAAATTCGCCTAAAACTTAGACACTATTCAGCTTGACTCGACAAAATGGACCAGCTGCTGCCTATCGTGTCCAGTTCACAAACGCTACACAGATATTTGAATGGCATGTTTCAAAACAGTCCTGCATTGTATTTAAAGGATGAGTTCACAAACTCTATCCCATCCCCGTCGCATGTTTTGTTATATTCTGGACGGCAGAAAAAGAACAAGACTTACACACTGGTTGCCTGGATCACGAGAGAAAGATTTATTACCCAGCATTCCCTGCTTAAATTGAACACCAACTCATTAACATACACATGAATATGTATGAATACATTATAATCATTTCCCTTTATTCCCTGCATTTCTAAAAGCCTCTTAAACACCACTGTTGTATCTGTCTTCACCACCACCTCTGGTAATGCGTTCCAGGCAACCATCACTATGTACAGTGAAATGATTGAGAACCTTTCAAGATTCAAGATTCAAGAGAGTTTATTGTCATGTGTCCCAGATAGGACAATGAAATTCTTGCTTTGCTTCAGCGCAACAGAATATAGTGGGCATGAATGTGGAATTCTCTGCTTCAGAGGGCGGTGGAGGCACGTTCTCTGGATGCTTTCAAGAGAGAGCTAGATAGCGTTCTTAAAAATAGCGGAGTCAGTGGATATGGGGAGAAGGCAGGAACGGGGTACTGATTGGGGATGATCAGCCATGATCACATTGAATTGCAGTGCTGGCTCGAAGGGCAAAATGGCCTACTCCTGCACCTCATGTCTATTGTCTAATACAGAACAGATCAGTGTGTCAATACAGAACAGATCAGTGTGTCGTTTGCAAAATGTCGCCGCAGGTAGGCGCCATCTTAGGTTGTTACCTTGTAACCTGGTGTCAAGACAACAGCCGTTCTCTCAATGTCAGAAAGACAAAGGAGATGGTGTTGAACTTCAGGAAGTGAAGTGTGGTACACATACCCCGGTATACATTGATGGTGACGAAATAGAGATGGTCAAAATCACCAGCAACTTGTCCTGGACTAGTCATATTGTAGTAATGGCCAAGAAAGCACATCAATGCACATCATTAGTCTTCTTCCTAAGAAGGCTAATGGTCTAGGGGAGACTTACCTGTGATTACCACAGGTCATGTCTTGTTTATTGAAGATGGGCATGACATGGCATCTTTAAAGTTCCCCCAGAATGCTTCCATCTTTCAGGTGAGTTCATTAATTCTTATTCGACGTACCTCTCAGCCACATTTAGGTACATTATTGGTCAGCTTATCTCCCCAGAGGCTTGTTGTTTTTGAGCTGTTGGGAGACCTTTGCAAACTCTTAGTAGCCTGGAATAATGCCAAGATTGTGGCGATTCTGTGGTTTGGAGGCTGTGACAGCCAAATCCTTGAGGATGTCCTCAAATTCTGTCTGCTTTTCTGTTGTGGATGTGATTTTATCTGCTAATGGACTTCATCTGGATGAGTCCTTGGTTGTTTGGTTTCAATCTAGTCTCGACAGTGCTGAAGAATCCATGCACATCATGGCTATCAGTTGAATCTGAAGCATTTATTCTCCCCACCAACAGTTTCTTAGGTCAGTATTTTTTTGGGAATTTGATCTTCAAATAGCAGTGAGCTTGTTTTAAGTTTCCCTTGAGACATGATAGTGATTCCAGTCCATTGACTCCTTGCATTTCGAAGTAATTAAGTCCCAGATCTCTTCAATGTTCTCATCAAGCGGGAAGCCAAGTATCTCTTTGTAGATTTCCAGGGAAGTGGGAAGTAGTCAACTGTTTGTGTGCGTGTGGGCACATCGTTTTTTCGGGAAAGTAGGGGGTGATTAGCGACATAGTTGTGTGTCAGGACTCAGATTGCTGAACGTAACATTTAGAGGAAATGTAAGAGAAAATAAAGCTGAAGCAGACAGGAAATAATCCATTTCTGGCAATGTGTCAGAAAAATCAGAACATCTTGTTTTATGCCGTCAACCTCCATTAACATTTTTTCTGTCAACCTCCAATAAAATACGTTGGTTATGTTAATAAAACCAGCAAGTCGGTTTCTCAACAGGAAAGTGAGTCATTGCCTAATGCTTCTGCCTATGGAACCACAGGCAGTTGGGAAAGCGTTTGCTCTTTACCATTTAAACGTGTTTATTTCCATCAGCAATGTTTTTAATGCCGGGCACGAGGACTGGGAGGTTGAAGCTGCCTTAGGCAAGTGAAAGGGTAAACGAGTTCAAGGCCATATCCTAAGGTCACATCCTCACTCATCGGGCATCGTGATCTTTTTCCATCTGTGAGAGCTGTCAGATTTACAGATCCTGGGTTTGGGATGAAAAGAATGAAAATACTTAATGAAAACATTCAGGAGCCTCCACCATCTGTGACTAAACCAGGAACAGGCTGTGCGTTTCATTTCCTATGTTATTAAGAAACATGGCTCTGACATAACAGCATGCAATCCAGCTTCAGTAAACTGTTAACTTCTGGCCCTGTTGATCATGAGGTCATGGTACTTGTGGTTCTTCAGGGGAGGAGGGATTGCTTGAACAGACTGGTTTGAGCCTAGCCTGGTCTTTTAAATCAGTGTGGCTGTCCTGCCATTTCAACTACACATCTGGAAGTGCACACCACCAGACTCAGGAACGGCTTGTTCTGCTCCGTTATCAGGCTTCTGAATCGTCCTTCCATAAGCTAGGGTACTGTCCGATTCGCCTCTACCCCATTGAAGGCATTGGACTTGGTCCATAGAACAGAACAGTAATCAGACAACTGAACCATCCTATCACCAGTTATGGAGCGATCTTGAGCTACCATCTACCTCATTGGAGACGCTCAGACGATCTTTAATGGGACTTTACTGGACTGTATCTTGCACTAAACTGATGTGCTACAATGTGCTACAATTCTGATAACTATGTTCTCCACTGTATTTTCCCCTTTGCTCTATCTATTGTACTTGAGTTTGACTTGATTGTATTGAGATATGGTCATAGAGTAATTGAGTCTTACAGCATGGAAACAGGCCCTTCGGCCCAACTTGCACACACCGGCCAACATGTCTGATCTACACTAATCCCACCTGCCTGCGTTTGGCCCATATCCATCTAAACCTGTCTATCTATGTACCTGTCGAAATGTTTCTTAATCGTTGCAAAAGTACCTGCCTCACCTACCTCCTCCAGCAGCGCGTTCTGCACACCCACCAACCTTTGTGTGAAAAAATGACCCCTCAGGTTCCTATTAAATCTCCCCTCGCCTTAAACCTATGTCCTCTGATTCTTGATTCCTCTACTCTGGGCAAGACACTCTGTGCATCTACTCCATCCATTCCTCTCATGTCCCCTCATCACCCCTCATACTCCTGAGCTCCAGGGAATAGAGTCCTAGCCTGCTCAGCCTCTCCCTATAGCTCAGGCCCTTGAGCCATGGCTACATCCTTGTAAATCTTTCCTGCACCCTTTCCAACTTAACAACCTTTTTCCTACAACTGAACACAATACTCTAAATGCGGCCTCAGGTCTTATACAACTGCAACATAATCTCCCAGCTTCTATATTGAAAGCTCTGATTGATGAATGCCAATGTGCCAAAAGCCTTTTTTACTGCTTAATTTCAAATTTCCAGCATCTGCAATTCTTTAGATTCTCATTTATGTTTAAACAAAAGAAACAGGACAAAATGATAGCAATTAACAGAATAATACTTAAAAAAACAAAGTGATGATCCATTTAGTTTTACCTCTGTCAACAATTTACTATGTTGCTATTGCTATAAAACTGCAAGCTGTAACTTGCATTTGACATCACATGATGCAGGATTCATATCACGGTCCCTGAATTATAGAGTTGTGAATGCACCTAGTGAAGCCAGAAAACCTCTCAATTTTGGATAAGCCAATATTGATTTGAACATATAACGTAGAGCAGTCAAGCACAGGGACAAACCATTTGGCCCACAATGTCGATGTCAAACACGATACCAAATTAAACTAATCTCTGCTGCCTACTAATGATTCATACCCCTCCCTATTCATGAGCCTATTTCAAAGCATCATAAATGCCTCTATCTTATCTGTTAGCAGCTACCATTCGCTATGTAATAACCAACGTGCCCTATACATTTCCTTCAACTTTTTCCCCCTCTCAAATTAAAGCTATGACATCTAACCTTTCATAAGATCATAAGTTATAGGAGCAGAGTTAGGCCATTTGGCCCATCAAGTCTACTCTGCTATTCAATCATGGCTGGTCTATCCTTTCCACTCAACCCCATTCTCCTGCCTTCTCTCCATAACCCGTGACACCCATCCTAATCAAGAATCTATCTCTGCCTTAAAAATATCCATTGACGGCCTCCACAGCCTTCCGTGGCAATGATTCCACTGAATCACCACCCTCTAACTAAATAAATTCCTCCTCATCTCCTTTCTAAAGGTATGTCCATTTATTTTGAGGCTTTGGCCTCTGGTCCTTGTCTCTCCCACTAGTGGAAACATCCTGTCCACATCCACTCTATCCAGGCCTTTCGCTATTCAGTAAGATTCATTGAGGTCCTCCCTCATCCTTCTAAACTCTAGCGAGTACAGGTGCAGTGCCGTTAAATGCTCATCACATGTTAACCCAATAATTCCTGGGGTCATTCTTGTAAACCTCCTCTGGAGTCTCTCCGAAGCCAGCACATCCTTCCTCAGATATGGGTTCAGACCAGTTTGACATTTTCAACCTGGGAAAACAGTTCTGACCATCTGTCCTGTCTATTCCTCTCTTAATTTTGTAATTCATTTTACCTTCAGAGCTGCTGCCTCATAGCGCCAGGATACAGGCTTCACGTTCTCCCTGTAGCCACATGAGTTTTCTTCGGGTGCTCTAGTTTCCTCCCTCATCCCAAAAACTTGAGGGGTTGTAGATCAATTGGCCTCTGTTATATTGCCTCTCGTTAAATGACTTTGACTTTTTACATGGGTGAACTGCAGGGTTACTGCAGTAAAACTTGTCCTTCCATTGTTGATGGGTGAACTTTGGAGATCAGTCTCACGTGGAATGTGGATCTTATTTAATTTGCTCTCTCTCTGTTCTCACTGTCTGGGACTACAAATGCTGGGAGATGTTGCAGGAAAACTACTACATAATTGAGGGGTTTAATATTTGTTGATCTTAAAGGAGATGTGCAGGGCATGTTATTTTTTACATAGTGAATGGTAGCTCCCAACATATATGATAGAGCTGTTTAAGAAGCTTTGGGATAGGCACATCATTATGTTGGGAAGGAAGGGGTATGGATCATTTGCAGACAGAAGAGATTAGTTTAATTTGGCATCATGTTTGACACAGATGTCATGGGCCCAAATATTTGTTTTACTTGTTAAAAAGCCTGCAGAATGGAGGGGTAAATTCATAAGTTCTAGGCACAGAATGAGGCCTTTCAATCCATCAAGTCTACTCTGCCATTCAATCATGGCAAATCTACCTTTCCCTCTCAACGCCATTCTTCTGCCTTCTCCCATAACCCTGAATAATCAAGAATCTGTCAATCTCCAATTTAAACATATCCACTGACTTAGCCTCCACAGCTGTATGTGGCAATTGTAGTGGTATTGTCACCGCATAAAATTTGGCCCCAGAACCAGTAACTGCGAGTGGTTTACAGTTTAGAAAAGAACTGCAGATGCTGGTTTAAATCGAAGGTTGACACAAAACGCTGGAGTAACTCAGCGGGTCAGGCAGCATCCCATTCCTTCTCTCCAAAGATGCTGCCTGACCCGCTGAGTTACTCCAGCAGTTTGTGTCTACATAATGGTTTATCGTTGTTAACTTATCCTTCCAGACAGGGCAGTACGTTAGTGCAATAATATTTTCATTGGGTGGGATTTTTAGCTTAAAACCAACGTTGCCAACTTTACATCCTTTTCACACGGAGGAAACCCACGTGGTCACAGAGAGAACGTGCAAACTAGACAGAGACAGCACCCAAGGTCAGGACCGGACCCTCTAGTGGTGTGAGAGAGCGGTTCTGCTAGCTGAGCCTCTGTGCCGCCCATGTGTAAGTGATGGAGCTCATTTTATTCGACAAGTTAATCAGAGGTTCAGAATATACTTGCAGCTGTATAAATGGTGGGCATGCGAACTGGCTGGTCTGTGGGAATTCTGCTATAAAGTAACTATATTGTCGTTCTGAAAATGCATTTTCATTTTTGCCTCTTTTTTCCTCCATTAGTTCCACTCGTTGGCTCCAATGTATTATCGGGGATCTGCTGCGGCTGTTATAGTTTACGACATCACCAATGAGGTAAACCTGCTGTTAACGCTTGCTGTAAACCCGGTTTCAGATTTGGAAAAAGCAGTTTATGGAGGTAATTGCAGCAGGATCTTGACAAGTGACATCAAACGCTCATCGTGTGTTAACCCAATCATTCCTGGAATCATTCTCGCAAACCACCTTTTATCTCACACATGAAAGTGGCATTTTGAATTAGGTCCCTAACATAGTCCTATGTGAGTGTAATCCACTATTCAAATATATACGATCCTAAGGTGGCTCGACAGGGTAGATATGTTTGAAACATCTCAGCTGGTCGGGCAGCATCTGCGGAGGGAAGTGGTCACATGGTTCCGGTCGGGACATTTTAGTCTGAAGAAGGGGAAGGCTTGAAGAGTCTGGTGGCCCACACCTGCTCCTAAGGGTACTCCAGAGATGCTGCCTAACCCATTAAATTACTCCTGCATCATGTGCCTATTTTGGATCAGGCCGACAAAGATTCAAGCCAAGACGCTGTCTGTCAATTCTCTCCACAGATGCTGCTTGTCCTGCTGTGTTCTTCCAGCAGTCTGGCTTTTTTTTGTGTGTCAAGATTCTGGCATCTCCAATTTCTCGTGTCTCCTACTCCTATTTTCTTGTTGTGGTTTGGAACATCATCTGCCCCTCTCTCACTGCTCCCCTCGTGAATCCTGCTGCTCTCAGGCTACCTATTAACTGTCAAGCTTTGTCCTGCCTCTCCCCTTTTCCAGCTCCTTTTCTCCTCCCCCCCCCCCTCCCCCCCCCCCCCCCCCACCACCACCACTTTACAATCAGTCTGAAGAAGGGTCCCGACACAAAACATCACCTACCCAAGTTCTCCAGAGATGCTGCCAGGCCTATTTTGAGTACCTCCAGCACTTTGTGTCCTTTTGTGCATTAACTAGCATCTGCAGTTCTTTGTTTCTACATCTTCATTTGAAGGTGAACCAACTGAAAGTGGAAATAGTTGTCAGCAAAATGGCCAGTTCATTTTGGAGAAATTAATGCAGAATATTGAAAGTAACCTTGAGCTTACCTGTATCTTTATACCTGACATAAGAATATTCTTCCTTCCCAGCAGTAATAAAATAGACTCTAATGATACGTTGACCATTAATTCCTCAGCAGAAATAGAAGCAAGGAATTCTGATACATAGAGTCATAGAGTCATACAGCATGGAAACAGGCCCTTCGGCCCAACTTGCCCACGCTGACCAACTTCTCCCATCTATACTAGTCCCACCTGCCTGTATTTGTCCCATTCACTCTAAACCTATCTTGTCCATGTAAGTGTCCGAGTTTTTTTTGGAAACGTGATAGTACCTGTCTCAACTACTTCCTTTAGTTTAACTTCATTCATTCATCATCGTTGAAAACATTAGTGCCACAATGGTGCTGGTGTCCAATGGGAATGGTGAAGGACGCACCACACATATCTGTCCTCCAGTTCCTGCGGACATCCGCCACTGGAAGTATAGGATTTTGGTGCATGTGCTTTATTATCATTCCTTACAATGTTATGTACGACAGTGATTGCAACTTCTACTGAAGTGTGGATGGACGTTGTCTCGCTGGAAGCTCATCAGTCCTTTGACAGGTCTTGTTTTTGGTCCTGCTAGGAGCAGGTAGCATGGGATTACATGATACCCATGGCAGGGGGAACTCCCCCCGTCCTGACCAGATTTAGTTTAGTTTAGAGATACAGTGTGGAAACAGGTCCTTCAGCCCACCATGTCTTCGCTGACCAGCGATCCCCACACACTAACACTATCCCACACACTCTAGGGACAATTTACAAATTTACCAAGTCGATTAGCCTACAAACCTGTACATCTTTGGAGTGTGGGAGGAAACCTGAGCTCCTGGAGAAAATCCACGTGGTCACAGGGAGAACGTACAACTCCATTCAGACAGCTCCCATAGTCAGGATCGAACCTGGGTCTGGCACTGTAAGGCAGCAACTCTACCGCCGCGCCACATCCTCTGGCAGCTTGGTCCATATACCAACCACCAAGATGTGTGCATGGTGTTGCAGTCATGTTGAGGTTTGGAAACTGGAAGGTGTGGGCTTGTTTTAGGCACTGGTATTTCTGAGCTCATTCTGACTTCACTTTCCCAAAATAGGCCCAAAGTGCTGAAGTAACTCAGTGAGTCAGGCAGCATCCCAGAAGAAAAGGAAGAGGTGAAGTTTTGGGTCAGGACCCTTCTTCAGACTGAAAGTAGGGTGGGAAGAGAACTAGAGGTAGGAACGCGACAGAACAAATCAGAGCCCGCAACAGAAGACCAAGGAAGGGTGGAGCCCATAATGGCCCATTGATGGCTGGGGAAGCGGTGATAATGAAGGAATACAGAGATGAGAACAGTGGAACTGGTAGGACTATTAGCGTTGGGGTGGGGGACGAGAGGGATTGCAGGGCTTACTTGAACTGGTTTGCAAACTGCCCAAGCGAAATATGAAGTGCTGTTCCTCTGGCAGTGGAGGAAGCCCAGGACAGAAAGGTCTGTATGGGAATGGGAGTTAAAATGTTTGGCAACCGGGAGATCATGTGGGCCAAGGCGGCCTGAGCATAGGGGTTCACTCAATTTCTCACCTGCAGATCTCCTGGTCAATAGGCAGGAGATCTGTTGGATGAGGAAGCATAGTCAGCTGAACTTGGAACAGGGTGGCTGAGTGTGGAAGTGAGGAAGGTTTTGAGGGCCTGCTAGTGAGTACAGCTCCATCTGAACATCAGTACCTTTGCATTTAGAGTCATAGCGTGAAACAGCTATAGTGTGGAAACAGGCCCTTCAGCCCAACCTGCCCACACTAGTCCCACCTGCCAGCATTTGGTCCATATCCCTCCAACCCTGTCCCATCCAATTTATCAGGATTTAAAGAATGCTCCGCTTTTCTCTCTTTTAACCTATGTGGATCTTGAATCTTCCATCCACCATGTCCTTGGCCATTCCTTTTTTTTAACTTATTTTTTATTTGAATTTCACAGCAATTTGCATACATACAATGATAACAGACAGTGATAGTCAGGACATAATTGTGCAACAGTATGTAAGCGACTCTCAAAGCCCTTACCCTTACCCCCCCTCAATCTACGCGAATCAGGTCGGAACCAAACGGGGACAAACAACACTCACATACTTACACATCTACACAAATACGAGAAGATAAACAAAACAAAATGTACAAAAAAAAAGAAAAGAAAAAATGTGTGTGTGGGGGGGGGTTGAGGGGAGAGCAGCTGCAATAAGACAGAGCAGTGATAGAAGGCACTCAAGTCCGGAAACAAGTTGAGAGAGTTAACAAGTTCCAGGAAAGGGTTCCATGTATCTAGGAATGTCTTGGTAGAGCCTTTGAGAGAAAACCTACGTTTTTCAAGCTTTAAATTGTAGAGCACCTCCTTGATCCAGCGGGCGTGTGTCAGGGGACAGGTAAGCCTCCAGTTAAGCAAGATCAGTCTCCGGGCTAACAAGGCCGTAAAAGCCAGGACCCGCTTCAACGCAAAAGAGAGGTTGGTGTTGGGAGGAATACCAAAAATAGCTGACAGTGGGTTTGGAGGAATAGTCTGGCCATAGGCTCTGCCATAGCACTCCTCCAAATGGCTGCCAGTTTAGGGCAAGACCAAAACATATGGCTATGGTTGGCAGAGGATTGATTACATCTGTTGCAGGTGTCCTTGACAGCGGGGTATATTCTAGATAATCTTGCATTTGTGTAGTGGACTTTGTGAAGGACTTTGCATTGGATTAGGCCATGATGGGCACATATGGAGGAAGAATGGATCAGATCCAAGGCAGAGTCCCATTGCTGGTCTGTTAGTTTCATATTCAGCTCGCCCTCCCATGCAGCTTTTAATGAGGTATGAGGATTCAATATTACCGACCCAAACAAGTTATACAAAAAAGAGATGCATTTCTTCCGGTTGGGATCTAGAGCTAGCATGGAATCGGTCAGGGAAGTGAGCGAATGTGTTCTTCACAAAATCCCTAATCTGGAAAAAACGGAAAAGGTGAGAGTTTGGGAGGTTGTAGTTGGACGAAAGCTCCGCAAAGGACAAAAAAATGCCATCCTTGTATAGGTTTTTGATACTACTGATACCATTACTATGCCAGGTTTTGAATGCGGGGTCTGTACTTGAAGGTTTAAAGATGTGATTTTTAAGCAGTGGGGTCAAGATGGAAGGGCCTTGTGAACCAAAGTTTTTCCTGAGTTGACTCCATATCTTGAGCGAGAGGGAAGCAATTGGGCCTGCACCCACAGATGTTGTAGAAATGGGGAGTTTGGAGCATAGAACTGACCGCAACGGGAGACGTGAACTCGCCTTTTCCATGTGTACCCAGGTCGGTAGGTGGTCGCAATCATCATTCATCCAATACAGGATTTTTTGCAAGTTAGCTGCCCAATAGTATCGCCTAAAGTCAGGAAGTGCCAAACCGCCATCACTCTTAGGAGACTGTAGTATCGTCTTTCGAATTCTAGCCGGTTTGCTACCCCATAAAAATTTAGATATTCTCCTTTCTAATTTATCAAAAAAAGATTTAGTGATAAGTATAGGGACGTGCTGGAAAAGATACAGGAATTTGGGTAGGACGACCATCTTGACCAGATTTGTCCGGGCCGCGAGGGATAATGGTAAAACTGACCAGCGGTCAAAGTCTCTTTCAGCTTTCTCAACCAGAGGCAGGAAGTTTGTGCGGAACATATCAGATAGAGGTGTTGTGATAAAAACGCCGAGGTAGCGAAACCCGTCCTCCGCCCATTTAAACGAGGTTAAAGAGCGAGGGAGCTGCTTAGCCAATCAGTTAATCGGTAATAGCTCACTTTTTATGTATGCACCGAACCGTTCTAAAATATTCGTAATCACAGGGAGAGAGCTGACTGGATTCGAGATGTACAGAATCAGGTCATCCGCATACAATGAGACTTTATAAGTTGTGTCAAACCGTGTAATACCTTTAAAGCCGTTCTCTGAGCGTAACCAAACCGCCAAGGGTTCTATCGCAACAGCAAACAGGTGATAATGGGCAGCCCTGCCTGGTACCCTGCCGGGGACGAGTATAACAAACTGACCCAAAGAATGAAACTATTGCCGAGGTCAAACCTGTCCATCGCCTCATATAGGTACCCCCACTCGACCCTGTCGAAAGCTTTTTCGGCGTCGAGGGAGACCACTATCTCCGGGGTCTCACTACTTGGTGAATGGATGATGTTATGGCGATGCCTAGTATTGGGGGAGGACTGTCGGCCTGGCATGAACCCTGTTTGATCTAACGAGAAATAGAGGGCATCACTTGTTGAAGACGGAGCGCAAGGACTTTAGAGAGGATTTTGAGGTCCACATTCAGGAGTGAAATTGGTCTGTAGCCACTACAAAGCAGGGGATCTTTCTCCTTTTTAAGAATTAGGGAAACAGTAGCCCACGACAAGGTGGGCGGTAGGCGACGATGTAGAAACGCCTCATTGTACATATCTCTCAGGACAGGTGCGAGGAGAGCAGGGAAAGCTTTGTAATATTCTACAGTGAAGCCATCAGGGCCGGGTGACTTTCCGCTTTGCAATGATGTGATGGCCGCTTGGTCCTCAGCAACAGTTGAGAGAAAAAAGCTGTTGCTTGGGGGCCTTCGATGTTCTCGGGGAGACCGACTATCCTTATGTTATTTCGGCGACTCCTGCCTTCCAGGTCGATAGGCTTAGACTTTAGCTTGACGTTCTCTTCGGTCTCCGTAGTTAGCGTTGTCTCCATAGCTCGCATGTCTTGGCTGGTGGTATCGGCAAATGACTCTAATGACGAAAGACGCTGTTGTTGGTCTAGAATAGTGGTCTGGATATTATCCAGCTTCGTTTCCAGTTTGGTTGAGTTCTGCCAGTTGCGATGCCTTGTGCGCTGTTAACATGGCTGCTAGCGTAGCCAAGACGGTGCTGGTCGTTGAGTCTTCCGTCGTTGGCTCCTCTTTCTTTCCTCTGCCTGGCATCTTTGCGGTGTGGAGAGGTGCTGTCGATGGTGTTTAAATATTTATGGGTAGTTATAAAACTTAGGCTGAGCTATAATAACAGTTGAAGGTGAACAGATTGGGAGCGTGGAAAAGTGCGGCTACTGCAGCATGACGCCCCGCCCACCTTGTTCCTTGGCCATTCCTTTGTCTGTCTTTGGCCACATGAAGCTTCCCTACCACGTCCACATTGCCACCAGCCCAATGACATCAGCAAACTAAGATGCATTCCACATGGTCATCATACCCAAACTGTTGATATAGATTGTGAACAGAAGATAGGGTGAATGCACAGTTTTTTTACCCAGGCTAGGGGAATCAAGAAGCTGAGGACACAGGTTTAGGTGAGAGGGAAAAGATTTAATAATAATCTGAGTGGCAACATCACACTGGTGGTTGTGACATGAGATGAGGTCGTTGAAAGCATTTATATTTGGTCAAGTATTGCCGCATGCAGTTTGCACCACGTGATTCTATGAATAGTAGCATATGCTACACATTTAGACCTCCCAGATCCAATCCTTGAAGCGGCATGTTGGGAGCAAAGTCCTTAAATGTCCCTGAAATTACCACACTGCTGAGTGCAGCTGAGTTATTAACAAATGCAAATGAATTGGATGTTTGAAATAATCCACGTATTCATGTATAATTTGATCAGACTGAAGAAGGGTCTCGACCCAAAACGCCACCCATTCCTCTCCAAAGATGCTGCCTGTCCCGCTGAGTTACTCCAGCATTTTGTGTCTATCTTGATGTGTAATTAAAGTCTGGAAGATCTCTGGCAGATGTTCCTCTCCTCACCCTACATCAATTCATTTGTGGTTACACAAAATTGGAGGAAACTCAGCGGGTGCAGCAGCAGCTAGGTAAAGATGCTGTGCAGCCGAGGAGAGTGTCTGAGGTGTCTTGAACATAGGTGGGGAGGGATTTAACAAAGGGGGATAGGATGGCGTCAAACGGTGGGGCACGAACAGGCAGAGACAATTTTGGGAGAAGGTAAAATCGGGCCGTGCGGGGCTGGGAAACGATGAGGTCGGAGGCTCGGGGGGTAGGAGCTGGAGCTGATGATGAAGTCGGTTATGGTGCTCAAGATGGTGGCCTGGTGTCCTTGAGGAACCACCCTTTCCTGTGCAGAGAGTAGTGCCGGCCAAACACGCCATGGAACTACACTCCCCCCCCCCCCCCCCCTCCTCTGCAGGACCTATATATCAGGAGGTGCAGATCCAGAGCCAGCAAGATCATGAAGGACCCCTACCACCCCAACAACGGACTGTTCAGGCTGCTACAGTCAGGCAAGGCGCCTCCACTGTCACGCTGCGAAACAGAGAGGATGAGACAGAGTTTTTTCCCACAGGCAATCAGGACTGTAAACTCTGATCTCACCAGGGCGTAAATACTCTTGTGCCTTCTTTATTAATGTAAATACTGGCTCTGTTCTGTTCTGTTCTGTCGTTTTGCACAATCCCGCAGGCATTGCCACTTTCATTTCACTGCACATCTTGTATGTGTATGTGACAAACAAAGTTGGCATGACTTGACTTGTACCATGTTGCAGGCTGCTGTTGGGACCTGCATTGCACTGGGCTGCAAGTAACAATTTTAGTAAAATCTAGGTAAACTGAATCTCAAGTTCTCTTTAAAATTCTGTTACTTAATGCACTGTTTGGTGTGGAGTTTGAGCTGAAAATACATCGGAATTCTGGAAAAAAAACACCAAGTGCTGGAGTAACTCAGCGAATCAGACAGCATCGTTGAACTACATGGAAAACTAATAAAAAAATAAAGTCCTCCACGTCCTCCATGTCCTCAAGAGAGGTCCACCAAGTTACTCCTGCACTTTGTGGTTTTTTTTTACGCAAGCCAGCATTTGCAGTTCTTTATATCCTTAGACTTCTGGAATACGTTGTTCTGCAGCGAGTTGGTTCAATGTGGACCAGTCCAAGTTCACTGATGCTTTCATTGTCACATGTGTAAAGTGCAAATGCGCACTGAAATTATTTTCTTACAAACAGTCCAGTCGAGTATTGCCTTGCCCAAGTACCTACCCGATTAGCAATTTTGCTCCAATGACTAATTAGGCACTATCAAACTACGTATAAGAGTGTAGGACAGTAGACCCTACACAAGAGTCTCCATATTTTGCATGCCATCATGCCTCAGCAAGGAAATAATTGACTGAAACAATGCTGGCTATGTGATTTATTTATATCTTTGCTGGTTAGTTTTATAAGTAAAGGCAGAGAGCCTGGTCAACTCTGGTACAGAATAGATGATGGTGCCACAGTCATACAGCAGGCTCTTTTGCAATGGGCTGCAAGTGACAATTTTAGTAAAATCTCGGTAAACTGAATCGCAAAGTTCTCTTAAAATTCTATTACTTAATGCACTGTTTGGTGTGGAGTTTGAGCTGAAAATATGTCGGAATTCTGGAAAAAAAACACCAAGTGCTGGAGTAACACAGCGAATCCTACAGCATCGCTGAACTACATGGATAACTAATAAAAATAAAGTCCTCCACGTCCTCCATGCACCTTGGTGTGTCTACCTAGATAGTAATCCTACTTTTTCTCTTGCACTTATATAAATTACTCCCACTCACCCCCCACCCCAGCCAGATTATTTCCCTGCCACTCAAATATACTAGGAATATTGAAATGTATCTATCAATCCATCATCATGTCTCTGGCACAAAAAGCTGGAGTAACTCAGCGGGACAGGCAGCGTCTCTGGAGCGAAGGAATGGGTGACGTTTCTGGTCGAGACCCTTCTTTGTATGTCAAAGAAGGGTCTTGACCCGAAACGTCACCCATTCCTTTTCCCCAAAGATGCTGCCTGTCCCGCTGAGTTACTCCAGCTTTTTGTGTATATCTTTGGTTTAAACCAGCAGTTCCTTCCTACACATCATGTCTTTGGCATGTGTGAGGAAATTAGAAAGCACTAGGAGGAAATCTATACGGGCAACTTCCAAATAGGTAACACCAGAGGTTTCCGGATCTGTGAGACAGCAATACTACCCGCTGAGCCACTGTGCTGCACAGGAACAAATTTCCCAATCTTTAGAGAGATATGTTATTAATAAAGCTTCTCTGAAAAAGGGTCTCGACCCGAAATATCACCTTTCCATGTTCTCCAGAGATGCTGCCTGACGTGGTGAGTTACTTCAGCACTTTGTGTCCTTTTGTGTATTAGCCAGCAACTGCAGTTCCTTGTTTTTCTACATTGTTCTCTTTAAAATGTCCAGGAAAAGATTAGCATGCGATCAGGAAGCACTAGTAATTAATTAAGTCTTTGAAATAAACCACATAGCGAGTGGGGGAAAAAAGAAATGTTTAAATGGATTGAAGATAAATCGAGATATTTTTGTTTACTAATGTACAGTTGGCAAAGAATTTAGCAAACAGGTCCAAAGGGTAGGGTGGAAGTAGAAGCAATGATCTGCAGGTGCAAAGATAGACACAAAGTGCTGGAGTAACTCAGCAGGTCAGGCAGCATCTTTGCAGAAAAAGGGTGGGTGACATTTCAGGTCGGGACCCTTCTTCTACTGAAGAAGTCTCAAGAAGGTTCCCGACCCAAAAAGTGACCCATCCATTTTCAGTCTTCTTCAGTCTGAAGAAGGGTCCCAACCCAAAATGTCACACATCCTTTTTTCTCCAGAGAGGCTGCCTGACCTGCTGAGTTACTCCAGCACTTAGTGTTTACAAAAGGAAGGATAACAGTTCCGGATTGATTGGGAAACGTCAAAGAGAGAGATCCTGAACAATGCTGCTTTGTGTTGTAGGAATATGTACGCAAAGCAAAACTTCAAATGGAAGATAGTTCGGACGGATGCTGAGTAGAAAGAATGAAAGGGGGTTAAAATGTTAAAACAGCTAATGGGTCAAGTTGGAAATACATCTTCTATGTAGCAACCAACAGATAAAGAGATGTTTTCACAGCTGCAGGAAACATCATATCCTTCAGTGAACAGAAAAAGATCATGGTTTAAAGGATTTAAAGATATGGTCAGAGCGATCTTATCAGTCTGAGGGGAAAATGCTTGTTTAGCGTACTTTAGGGTGAAATTAAGTGTAATTTGAAAGTTCGAACGTAAGGTCATGTGATAGGAGCAGAATTAGGCCATTTGGCACATTCAGTCTACTCTGCCATTCAACCATGACTGATCTATCTTCTCCTCCGATTCAGCACCCTCTGATTAAAGAAGTTCCTCATCTTCTTCCTAAAGGTAGCTTTTTGTTAATGAGAACTTTGAGTTTGAGTTTAGTTTATTGCCACGTGTACTGAGGTACAGTGAAAAGTTTTTGTTGCAGGCTAACCAGTCAGCGAAAAGACAATACATGATTATAATTGAGTGTCCACAGTGTACAGATATATGATAAAGGGAATAACGTGGATAGCGTTTAGTGCAAGGTAAAGTCAGTTTGAAAAAGGGTCTTGACACAAAACATCATCTATTCCTTTCTCCAGAGATGCTGCCTGACCTGCTGAGTTACTCCAGCTTTTTTGTGTCTCTCTTCTGAGCAGAACACAACCCACATAGTAAATTTCCATTCATAATGAGTGGGTCACAACCTGGTAACTTCTGTACTCAATGTTCTCTGAAGAAGGCCAATATGGTGAAAGACGTCATGACCACACTATCTACCTGTCACTCCATTTTCAACGAACAATGTACCTGCACTGCCAGATCCCTCTGTTCTACAACACTCCCCTGAGCCCAACCATTCACTGTGAAGGTCCTGCCCTGGTTTGATTTCCCAATCTGCAACACCTCGCACTTATCTGCAATTCTTGTCGAAATCTAGTGTTCAGCATCCCAGGACAGCATGTGCTGGACCAAGGAAAAGTATCTACATGGTAAATGGTAGGGAATTGAGGAATGCTGTGGAACAGAGGGATCTAGGAATAACTGTGCATAGTTCCCTGAAGGTGGAATCACATGTAGATAGGGTGGTAAAGAAAGCCTTTGGTGTGCTGGCCTTTATAAATCAGAGCATTGAATATAGGAGTAGGGAAGTAATGTTAAAATTGTACAAGGCATTGGTAAGACCAATTCTGGAGTATGGTGTACAATTTTGGTCGCCTAGTTATAGGAAGGATGTCAACAAAATAGAGAGAGTACAGAGGAGATTTACTAGAATGTTGCTAGGGTTCCAGCAACTATGTCACAGAGAAAGGTTGAACAAGTTAGGTCTTTATTCTTTGGAGCGCAGAAGGTTAAGGGGGGACTTGATTGAGGTCTTTAAAATGATGAAAGGGATAGACAGAGTTGACGTGGATACGTTTTTCCAATTGAGGGTAGGGAAGATTCAAACAAGAGGGCATGACATGAGAATTAAGGGACAGAGGTTTCGGGGTAACGTGAGGGGGAACTTCTTTACTCAGAGGGTGGTGGCTGTGTGGAATCAGCTTCCAGCAGAAGTGGTGGAGGCAGGATCGATTTTAACATTTAAGAGTAAAGTGGATAGGTATATGGACGTGAAGGGAATGGAGGGGTATGGTCTGAGTGCAGGTAGATGGGACTAGGGGAAAACAAATGGTCGGCACGGACTGGAAGGGCCGAGAGGGCCTGTTTCCGTGCTGTAATTGTTATATGGTTATCTAAAATAGTAATCTTTCCAAGCTGAATGGTGTCTATTTCTGATTGCATGCTCTGGGGTCAGAGAGAGCCATATCTCACGTTCCTGATATTATATTGGTCCAGATGTGCAGCTCCAGGCAGACAAAACAGACCCCACATCACTTCCTGATGCAGGGTCACCCTGGTGTGAAAAGCCTATCCGTCATGCCTGGACCATATGTCTGCTCCTGATCTGCAGCCTGCAGTTGTACAGGGCCCTGGTGAGCCCGCATCTGGAGTATTGTTTGCAGTTTTGGTCTCCTAATTTGTGGAAGGACACACTTGCTATTGAGGCAGTGCAGAATAGTTCACGCGGTTAATCCCCGGGATGGCGGGACTGTCATATGAGGAAAGATTGGACAGAGTGGGCTTGTATTCACTGGAATTTAGAAGGATGAGAGGGGATCTTATAGAAACGTATACAATTATAAAAGGACTGGACAAGCTAGATGCAGGAAAAATGTTCCCAATGATGGGGGAGTCCAAAAACAGGGGCTACAGTCTAAGATTAAAGGGAAGGTCATTTAAAACTGAGATGAGAAAAAAACGTTTTCACCCAGAGAGTTGTGAATTTGTGGAATTCTCTGCCACAAAAGGCAGTGGAGGCCAATTCACTGGATGCATTTAAAAGAGAGCTAGATAGAGCTTGATAGGCTTGCGGAATCAAGGGATATGGGGAGGAGGCAGGCACGGGTTACTGATTGTGGATGATCACAATGAATGACGGTGCAGGCTCGAAGGGCCAAAAGGCCTCCTCCTGCACCTATTTTCTATGTTTCTATGTTTCTATTATGATTCAATGGTGCGTTTTTTGTCACATGTGCAAAACACATTGGAATTATTTTTCGAGTCACTAGATTTGGTGCCATTTCCAAAGTATGATCAACCTGCTAGGCCTTATGGAGAGAGATGGTGAGTATTATGGTGAGAGTGTTCAATTTGAAGGACATAGAAACATAGAAAGTGAAATTGGTGGGTATATGGAACGAGCTGCCAGAGGAGGTAGTTGAGTCATGTATCATACCAGCATTTAAAGGACACCTGGACAGGTACATGGATAGGAAAGGCTTAGAGGGATATGGGCCAAATGTGGACAAAAAGAACTAGTTTAGATGGAGCATCTTGGTCGGCATGGACAAGTTTTGCCGTAAGTCATGTTTCTGTTCTGTGTGATTATGACTATGATGCGACATAAACTAAATAGATGATTCGCCCCATGGAATGAAAACCTCTGGTTAGCTCACCAAAGAGGAGCATTGAACAACAAGCCCTTCCCTCCAGAGGCTTAGAGTAGAACAGGACATAGACAGACCCTTCGGCCCATCAACCATGGTGAGCGTCAAGTACCCATCTATATTTCTCAGTACTTGCCGATTAAAGTTCTTTTCTTGATACTTCTTAAACTTCCTCCACACACCTGGACAGTGTTTTCCAGATTACATCCACACCTCTGGGTGAAAAAAATGGACAAGAAAAGGTTACTTTTCAAAATTCCAAAATTTAAATGGGGGTTTCTGTCTGAAAGATAAAAGATTGCAGAGGGCATGTTGTGGGATACATATTACGGCAGTTTATAATCCAGAGGCCTGGACTAATGGTGATTCATGGAGATTATTGTGCTGTTAGATCCAATTATTCTGTGCAATAGAGAGTTGTCGTAAAACACAATCAAGTGAAGAAAGCAAACAGTGACCATTGTAGTGGAGGGAGAACATTGAAAATAGACACACAGGGGACTGCAAATGCTGGAATCTATTACCACAATCTGCTGAATGAACTCAGTGGGAACTTACTTACTTACTGCCTATTATGCCTCCTGGCATGTAAGGCAGCAACGAAGGTCCTCCACTCCAGTCTGTTCTGGGCTAGCTTCTGGACACTACCCCAGGTCAGGTCCATTGTCCTTTTCCCTTCCGGTGTCCAGTGCAGGGCTATTC
Organism: Okamejei kenojei; assembly: GCA_035221665.1. Taxonomy (NCBI): domain Eukaryota; kingdom Metazoa; phylum Chordata; class Chondrichthyes; order Rajiformes; family Rajidae; genus Okamejei; species Okamejei kenojei. The sequence goes on along the minus strand of CM069134.1, from coordinate 63,968,665 downwards.
TTGGGATGCTGTCTGGCACATTCATCCTAGCATCTGTCGGATGCCCTGGAAGTCCATCACGCCCAGTAGTGTTGATTCCTTCAGTTGCTGTTTCCGTATTTCCGTAAAACATATTTGTTTTACAAGACAGGGTTGTTAGCCCTGTGCTCAACCTCCAACCTGGAGGACCAGTGGATCGCTCTTGGTTTCGCCTCTACCCTTCGATCTGTCCAGCATGGGAGACCCTAACAGGAGACAAATCTCCCGCTGGCATAGCTCTAGGGGTCACTGAGACACACAAGCTCCCCGACCACAATCTTAGGTTGCAATCCAACGGTGATTACTCAGTGGGAAGAGTGGCAACAATTTGTTGGACACGCTAAGTTTCTCCAGTATAATGTTCGTTGCTAAAGGAAAATTGAGACAGTTAGTAAACATCAACATCACTCTCATTGGTAATTGGTGTGAGATAAAGGAAATAAATATTGATTAAATGATGCAGCTGGTAGAGCTGCTGCCTCATAGTGCCAGAGACCTGAGTTTGATCCTGAACTCGGCTGCCGTCTGCGTGGAATTTGCGTGTTCTCCCAGTGACCGCATGGGTTTCCTCTGGGTATTTGGGTTTCCTCCCACATTCCAAATATATTGTCCTCCGTAAGTTGCCCCTAGTGCATAGGGAGTGGACGTGAAGACAGGATAGCATAGAACTAGCTTGAACGGGTGCTCGATGGACAGCGTGTGCTTGATGGGATGAAGATAGACACAAAGTGCTGGAGTAACTCAGTGAGTCAGGCAGCATCTGCGGAGAAAAAGGATGGGTGACGTTTTGTGCCGGGAGCCTTCTTCAGACTGTTAAACCAGACTTCAGACTGATAGGCTGAAGCACCTTTTTCCTGGCAGCATCTCTAGTGTATGAAAAATAATAATATAGAATAACCAAATAGACAATGAGAAATGAAAAAACAATCCCAAAATGGGCAGGAAGTTAAACTGACTTCAATGGAGATTAATTTTAGGAGTTCCTTGCACACGCATCATTGGTTTGCACAGATAGATGAATTTCAGCCCTAACATGTTCAATTTTAATTTCTAAACAAACTATTGAACTGTGACAGAACAACCTGTTTTACTTAGAGCTCTATCAAATTGGCAAATTTTCCCTCAGGAATCGTTCTACACTTTGAAGAAATGGGTCAAAGAGTTGAAGGAGCACGGGCCTGAGAACATAGTGGTGGCGATTGCTGGCAACAAGTGTGACCTGGCAGACATCAGGTTGGTATCTGCACTGCACAAACAATGTTGCTTTGAAAAGAAGATACAATATAGATTAGTTTTGTCCATGAGTGTCTTGGTATGGCAACTGTGCAAAACATTGCTGTCACTTAGTGTAGGAAGGAACTACAGATGCTGGTAAACCAGCTGGAGTAAACCAGCATCTGTAGTTCCTTCCTGCACATTTTGTCTGTTCCACTGCAAAATCTCCTCGAGGTATGCCAACTTTGAAGAAGTTCTCCTCCTCTCTCCGATGGGCGTTTGGCGACATCCTCTCTCGCTGCACACCCTCTGTGATTCCTCCTGCTCTCCGGCTCTGCGACCACGTTTTAACCCAGACTCGCAAGGGTCTGAAGAGGGTCTTGAGCTGAAATGTCACCTAATTCCTTTTCTCCACAGATGCTGTCTGACCTGCTGAATTATCCAGCATTTTGTGTCTATCTACTGGTGTCACCCTGTTCAGCTCTGCCACACTGCCAACATGTTCATTGTTTTGCAAATTATAATAGATAAGTTATGGCATCAAAGGTTATAGAGGTGCAGTGGTAGAGTTTTTGCTTTACAGTGCCAGAGAACCGGGTTCGATCCTGACTATGGGTGCTGCCTATATGGAGTTTGCATGTTCTCCCTGTGACAGTGTGGATTTTCTCTGAGTGCTCCGGTTTCCTCCCACATTCCGAAGACGTGCAGGTTTGTAGGTTAATTGACTTCTATAAATTGTTGCTAATGTGTAGGATAGAAAAGGTGTTGGTTGAATGGGGTTGAGACGGAAAAATAGATCAGCTATGATCGAATGGCGGAGCTGATTCAATGGGCCAAATGGCCTTATTTTACTCCGATGTCTTATGATCTATTATTCTGGAAATTATGTGCTCAGTCTTCACTACAAGAGGCCGTCATTCAATGTAAGGTAGGTACAACATCATAAGGCAGATAGAACGTGTTTAAAAAGAAAGATCACTCCAGATGTGTGAATGAGTAATAACTCAATGTCAGAAAGTTATTCAACCTCATGGCTAGACGTTTTCCTGTTGACAATGATGCTCTTTCCTGTTGCAGGGAAGTCACGTTAAAGGACGCCCTGGAATACGTCAAGTTCATAAACGCAATTTTTGTCGAAACAAGTGCAAAGAATGCGATTAATATCGCTGAGCTGTTTGAAAGGATCAGTAAGTTATATTTCTTCCTCTGTAATTATACCGCCCGTCAACAAAACTATTGTGTGAACAGCAGTCCTGTCACAAAGCCTTATGTAAAGAAAACATACTGGAGCAACTGCCTGCGTTAAGGAATATTGTCCCTGCACCAACCTGAGTAACAATGCTGGGTGGTGCAGACTTGGTGGGCCGAAGGGCCTGTTTCCATGCTGTATTTCTAAACTAAACAGGCCCTTCGGCCCACCATGACTGTGCTGAACATCATACCAACTTACTGGTTGTAAAAGTTCAATCATTCAGTGCCAATTATGCCAGCATTTATTGCCCCTCCACTGACTGGCATTTTCAGTTAACTGTCGAACATTTTCTCAAATGCAGCAAATTCAAGCTTCCTATTTGTTGATTTATTTAGTTAATGTCATTTAAATTAATGGGTGGAAAACACTGGGGGGCCAGAGGGGACACGTCCCCCCCATGTTTTGAGAGGTGGGGGACATCCCCCCCAAGTTTTTGTGATCCGTATTTTAAAATCTCCGCTTTCCGCGAGACAGTGGAGGTGGGACTGCTGATCGAGGGCGCCGATTGGACGAGAGAGACGTAGGTCAGCAGGCAATGGGGGTGGGACATGATGATTAAGCGCGATGATTGGAGGAGGGAGGAGTGGGGGGGGTGGGGACTGAGAATAGAGTGCAGTGATTGGAGGACGGAGACGTGGCACAGACCAGCCTCATCCACAGCCAGGATCGATCCCGGCCGGGACTCCGGCGTGTCTCGTCCCCACCCGAGTGCCCCCCCCAACGGGTGGCCAGGGAGGTCGGCAGTCAGATGCGAGCTGTATCCCCAGGCCCACAGCCAGTGCAGAGAAGCAGCGCTAAAATCAGCTCAACTCTGCCTGGTTAACCTGCCTGGGCTTGCGGGAAATATGGGCAGCGCGGAGAAGCAGAGCTGGTGTCCCGTCAGTCCAGTCAGGGCTGTAGTTAACCCGGCGAGACAGGCTGAGTTGAGCTGCATTTAACGCTGGATTGAGCCTCCGAAGCCTCGCGCATGTGTATGTGAGTGTGAGCATGCGCGCACGGCCGCCAAAAAATAGTGTCCCTCCCTGTCCCCCGGTCCCCTCCATGTTTTGATAGCGAGTTCCGCTCTTGTTTAAATTTATCCAGCTGAAGTTACGGAACTTGAACTTCATAGCCAGTCAATTGGCATTATGTTCAGCACAGTCATTGTGGGCCGAAGGGCCTGTCTAGTTTAGAGATGCTGCATGGAAACAGGCCCTTCGGCCCACCAAGTCCATGCTAACCGGCACTCATCTGTACACTAGTTCTATCCCACAAACTCGGCACAATTTAGAGAAGCCAATTAACCTACAAACCCGCCCATCTTTGGCATGTAGGAGGAACCAGAGAGCCCAGAGAAAACCTACGTGGTCACAGGGGGAATTGTCCAAACTCTGCACAGACAGCACATGAGGCCAAGATTGAACCCAGGGCTTTGGCAGCTGCTCTACCGGTGCACATTTGTGTTTCCCCTGCACTGTTTCTGTGCTGTACTGTTCCATTTTCTATGACTTAATAATATAGGATTGTGGACAGCAATTCAAAAATTCAAACACTGCGCTACGACATCTTGCAAGTTAATTCATGAAATAGTAATTCATGAAATGGTGATTTTAATGGCTGAGTTTTAAACGTTTCAAGAACATATACTTCTGCACACTGAGTGCATCCTGCATTGTACATGGTTTGTGATCCTGCTGTTACGTTAAGTGGGACAAACAATTTTGAAATTCGAAAGAGGAAGTAGGGATTGCAGAAGTAGAATTGTGTAACAGCAGCTTTGACTTATTGGTGTGGCAGCTTCCAGCTCAGAAGAAAGCAGGAAATTAACCCTTGTTCCATGTCAGGGGCAGACACCAGGTATATTGTGCAATAAAGTACCAACCCTGTAAAGCTGCTGCAAATTTTCAGCACCAACGTATCCCACAATGAGCAGATCAGAGCATAACCAAGGAATGATTGGGTTAACGCAGGATGAGCGTTCAACGGCACTGGGCCTGTAGTCACTGGAGTTTAGTTGGTTGAGGCAGAGACCTCATTGAAACTTACCGAATAGTGAAAGGCCTGGTTAGAGTGGACGTGTTGAGGATGTTTCTGCTAGAAAAGTCTAGAACCAAAGGCCATAGTGGTCAGACCATCTGGTGGCGCTGTTCCTAGCTGCCTCCGCCCATGGTCTGGCTGTCTTTTTTTATTTTGTTATGTTTAGAGTATTTTTTTTAGTTTTTTCGTTTTTTGGGGCGTTTTTTTTGGTATTTTATGGGGGGAAGCGGGTATGGTAAGGGAGGAACCGTCCTTCAGTTGCTTCCCAGCGAGGATGCGGCTATTATCCGAGACGCGTCCTCGCCCCCCCCCCCCCCCCTGCGGCCTACCAACTGGATTGGCGTGGCCTTTCCTGCCGGGACCGGACCAGAGCTTCAGCAGCGGCGGCGAGGCGCTGGAAACATCGCAGAGCGGGCGAGGCCTTCCTGGGATCGCCGCTTGGAGCTCCGGAGTGCTGGGCCGCTGCTCCCAACATGGGCGGCGCTGACTTTAACATAGCGGAGTCCTAGGACCCTTTGCCGGGGGTCACCAGCACGAATCTCCGCCCAGCGCGGTCTGTGGACATCGGGAGCCGCGGACTCCGGTAGAAGGTGGCTGACGAGAGGTTCCCGGCGAGAGGGCCTGAACATCAGGCCGCCCGTAGCGGCGACTACGGGATGCTCGGGAGGCCCCGACCATGGGTGAACATTGGGGAACATCGGCGAGGAGGTTGACTGGACTTTGGTTCCTTCCCTCACAGTGGGGAACTTTGGTGCCGCTGTGGGGAGGTTTGTGTTGTGGACTACTGTGTTCTGTGTTTTGTGTTTATTTTATTTTATTTTATTTGTATGACTGTAAGGGAAAAATAATTTTGTTGTCTCTTCAGTGAAGACAATGACAATAAATTAAATCAAATCAAATCAAATCAAACCATAGCCTCAGAATAAAATGATGCACAAAGGAGATGAGGAAGAATTTCTTTAGTCAGGGGGTGGTGAATCTGTGGAATTCATTGCACAGGCCAAGTCAATGGATATTTTTAAGGCGGAGATTGACAGATTCTTGATTAGCGCGAGTGTCAGGGGTTATGGGGAGAAGTCAGGAGAATGGGGTTGAGTGGGAAAAATAGATCAGCCATGATTGAATGGCGGAGTAGTCTTGATGGGCTGAGTAGCCTAATTCCAATCACTTATGAACTTATAAGTGAACAATGTGCAGTCCCATACACAATACACAATATCTGGCCTCTTACCCAGTCAGGCCCTTTCAGCCTAGCCTATGATTCGGGCTTCTTTTGCAATAATACAGAGCATTGCCCAAATATATCACAAGAAACTATTTATTTTACAACTGTCTAGTTTCAGCCCATTTAATCATCTGCCAAGTGTTAGGAAGGTGGTAGGGGAGTTGCTAATACTGCCTTCAATATGAAGCTTGGTCTTCAGTGACAGAAGCGCTAGTTTAGTTTAGTTTACTTGATGCACGTATTGTGCATTTTCTTCTCCAACCATCTTACGATTGCTTCTATCCCACTTTTTTAATTTAGAGATATAGCATGGAAACAGGCCCTTTGCCTCACTGAGTGCGCTGACCAATGATCACCCATACTCAAGCTCTATCCTAGACATCAGGGTCAATTTACAGAACCAATTAACCTGCAAACCTGCACGTCTTTGAGATGTTGGAAGAAAGCGGAGCACTTGGAGAAAACCCATGCAGTCACAGGGAGAACGTGCAAACTCCGTATGGACAGCACCCATAGTCAGGATCAAACTATACCACTGTGCCATCCTTCAGTCTAGGCTAACATTTAGTGCAGTGCTGTTGGAGGCATACTTGTTTCAGACAAGGTGTTACCTCGATGACGTTCTGGACCTTACCACCCAATACCATGTTGGGTACATTGCTGCCAGGACTTATGTTTTCCAGTTGGCCGATCACAGCCACTCGAGATGGGTAAAAACATGGCCTTGCCAATGTTGGCCATGGCGAACGTTCCTCCAGAGTTTTTTCCTCAGTAACTCCAGTAATTGGGATTGCCTTTGATGTCTTGTGCCGATAAGTAATAAAATATAAGTACTTATGGCCAGAGCTGTGGTCAGTAACAGGGCAGCACAGTGATGCAGCAGAAGAGATCCGGGTTCGATCCTGACTATGGGTGCTGATGTACAGAATTTGTAGATTCTCCCTGTGACCAGCCTGAGATTTTTCCAATTCCTCCCACATTCTAAAGAGATGCTGGTTTGTACATTAATTGCCCCTTGTGTGTAGGATAGAACTATAAATCCTCCTTCACAACAGGCAATTTAAATGCAATTCATGAAATAAAATCTGGAATTAGGATAACAGCAAATCTTAGTAACAATAACCTTGAGTACCAGATTATTGTACAAACCCATCCAGTTCAGGAAGATCTTTTAGGTTCTTCCCAGTTTCGCCTAGAATATAAATTCAGACGCAACTAACAAATGTGATTCACTCTTTACAGCTTCCTCCGCTCAGGGTCAAATAGAGATGAATCGTAAATATTGATATTGCTAGTGGCATCCTACATCCTGTACACAAATAAATTTGTAATGTTAAATGCCATGCTGCAGCTTGTGTTTTGAATGTAATTGGAAATTACCACCGTGGCTGGGACTTTATCTATGGTGTCAACATCTTAGATATGTGGCTGAGATACTAATTTAGCTGAGTATACATCTTTAAAACTTTTACCATAAGACATGGCGTACCCTTTATTCTTAAACTGTGGCCCCTGGTTCTGGACTCTCCCAACATCGGGAGCATGTTTCCTGCATCTAGCGTGTCCAATCCCTTGATAATTTTATATGTTTCTACAAGGTCCAAATTTCATCCTCCTAGATTCCAGTGAAATCAAGCCCAGTCGTTCCATTCTTTCATCATATGACAGTCCCGCCAATCCTGGCATTAACCTCGTGAACCTACGGTGCACTCCCTCAATTTGTGGAACTCTCTGCCTCAGAAGGCAGTGGAGGCCGATTCACTGGATGCATTCAATAGAGACTTAGATAGCTATAGTTCTTGGGGCCAGCAGAATCAAGGGATATGGGGAGAAGGCAGGACTGGGGTACTGATTGTGGATGATCAGCCATGATCACATTGAATGGCGCTGTTGGCTCAAAGGGCCAAACGGCCTACTCCTGCACCTATTGTTTATGTATCTATGTATAGGTGCAGAATTAGGCCATTCAGCCCTTCAGGTCTACTCCGTCATTTAATCATTGCTGATTTATTTTCCCCTCTCACCATGACTTGGTCTCCACAGACATGAAATCCACAGATTCACTACTTTCTAGCTAAAGAAATTCCTTCTCATCTCCTTTCAAGTTACATCCTTTTATTCTAAGGCACATGCCCTCTGGTTCCAGACTCTCCTATTAATGGAAATATCCTCTCCACATCCATTCTATCCAGGCCTTTCAATATCTTGATGTTTCAATGAGATCCCTCCTCATGCTTCTAAACTCCAGCAAGTACAGACTCAGATCTTTCAAACACTCCTCATATATTAACCCAATCATCCCCAGGATCATTCTTGTAAACCACCTCTGGACCCTCGTGTGAGACAGCACATCCATCCTCATATACGGGGCCTAACATTTTTCACAATACCCTTATCACCTACATATTGTCTGGCCATTGTCCAAACATCTGCCTAACAAACACCCCCTCACCTTGCTAGACTGTATCCTGTCACAGACGCAAAATGCCGCAGCATCTCTGGAGCAAAAGGATCGGGGGCAATTTGGGTCGGCACCCTTCTTCATGTCTGAAGTGTGTCTATCTTTAGTAAAATCCAGCATCTGCAGTTCTTAATTTCTACAATGTATCCCACCCTATTTCCTTTGCTCCATAGATGCTGCCTCGCCCGCTGAGTTTCTCCAGCATTTTTGTCTACCACCTTTCGTCCAGCTTTCTTTCCCCTACTCCCACCACATTTGGTTTGAAGAAGGTTCCCGACACAAAATGTCACCTCTCCATGATCTCTGGAGATGCTGCCTGCCTTGTCGTGTTGCTCCAGCACTATGTCTTTTTTGTTGTAAACCAGCACCTGCAGTTCCTTGTGTCCATGCCTTTAAAACCTGTCCTTTTGGTAATTCTGATGAGTATGTGAGCTGCTAATCTTTAGAATCGAGATGAGGAAAACATTCTTTACACAGAGAGTGGTGAGTCTCTGGAATTCTCTGTCACAGAGGGTCGTTGAGGCCAGTTCATAGGCTATATTCAAGAGGGAGTTGGATGTGGCTCTTGTGGCTAAAGGGATCGGGGGGTATGGAGAGAAGGCAGGTATGGGATACTGAGTTGGATGATCAGCCATGATCATATTGAATGGCGGTGCAGGCTCGAAGGGCCGAATGGCCTACTCCTGCACCTATTTTTCTATGTTTCTATGTTTCTAATCAATGTTCCTGAATTAAACAATGAATCCACATGGCATATCTGTTTACAGATGGATGATAAGTTTTAATTAGCCCTTGGAGCCTCTTTAGTGAAACACGATCACAACGTATTTGAGTTCCAAGAACTGGTGTTAGAAAGCAGCATTTGGCCATCTGTCTCACTAGGAGCTGGACATGAAAGAATCCCAGAGCAGAAAGGTAGTGGAAAGTAAGAACTGAATACCTGAGAAATAAAGTAATAGAGTTGTGGAAACAGGCCTTTCGTCCCAACTTGCCCACACCGACCAACATATCCCAACCACACTAGTCACACCTTCCTGCGTTTGGCTCATAGGATCACAAGGTCATAGGTGATAGGAGAAGAATTAGGCCATTTGGCCCATCGTCTACTCCGCCATTCAATCATGGCTGATCTACCTCTCCCTCCTATCGCCATTCTCGTGCCTTCTCCCATAACCCCATGACACCTGTACCAATCAAGAATCTATCTATGCCTTAAAAATATCAGTTTTTAAGAAGGCAGGAAAATGGGCTTCAGAGGAAAAGATAGATCAGCCATGATTGAATGATGGAGTAGACTTGAAGGGCTGAATGGCCTAATTATGCTCCTTCTGTAGGTCTTCGATGCAAGTTACTGCCAAGAATAGAAAATTGATATGAAACATGGAAGTACTGAAAATTATCAGCAAAAGAAACACAGACAGCCTTTTAAGTCGGTGACATCTAATGAGAAAGTTCTGATCCTTACTGACCAGCTGAGTAGAGTAATAGTTTTAGACTTTAGAGATACTGCGTGGAAACAGGCACTTCAGCCCACCAAGTCCGCTCCGACCAGCAATTACCTCAAACACTACACACTAGGGAAAATTTACAATTTACAGAAGCCAAATAACCAACAAATCTGTACGTCTTTGACAACATCCTCGTAAACCTTCCCTGCACTCTTTCCAGTATTTACTGTTTTTATTTCTGGTTGTGGTATTAGAAACATAGAAACATAGGTACAGGAGGAGGTCATTCGGCCCTTCGAGCCAGCACTGGCATTCATTGTGATCATGGCTGATCGTCCCCTATCAATAACCCGTGCCTGCCTTCTCCCATATCCCTTGACTCCACTAGCCCCTAGAGCTCTCTCTAACTCTCTCTTAAATCCATCCAGTGACTTGGCCTCCATTGCCCTCTGTGGCAGGGAATTCCATAAATTCACAACTTCCTGGGTGAAAAAGTTTTTTCTCACCTCAGTCTTAAATGAACTCCCCTTTATTCTAAGACTGTGGCCCCTGGTTCTGGGCTCACCCAACACTGGGAACATTTTTCCTGCATCTAGCTTGTCTAGTCCTTTTATAATTTTATATGTTTCTATAAGATCCCCCCTCATCCTTCTAAACTCCAGTGAATACAAGCCTAGTCTTTTCAATCATTCCTCATATGACGGTCCCGCCATCCCAGGGATCAATCTCGTGAACCTACGCTGCACTGCCTAAATCTCAAGGATGTCCTTCCTCAAATTAGGAGACCAAAACTGTACACAATACTCCAGATGTGGTCTCACCAGAGCCCTATAAACTGCAGAAGAACCTCTTTACCCCTATATTGAAATCCTCTTGTTATGAAGGCCAACATTCCTTTAGCTTTCTTCACTGCCTAATGTACCTGCACGCCAACTTTCAGTGACCGGTGTGCAAGGACACCCAGGTCTCACTGTACCTCCCCCTTACCTAACCTAACCCCATTGAGGTAATAATCTGCCCCCTTGTTTTGCCGCCAAAGTAGATAACCTCACATTTATCTATATTATACTGCATCTGCCACGCATCTGCCCACTCATTCACCCTGTCCAGGTCACCCTGCAACCTCCTGACATCCTCTTCACAGTTCACACTGCCACCCAGCTTTGTGTCATCCGCAAACTTGCTAGTGTTGCTCCTAATTCCCTCTTCCAAATCATTAATATATATGGCAAACAGTTGCGGCCCCTGCCACTCTCCACTGCCTGCCATTCTGAAAAGGACCCGTTCACTCCTACTCTTTACTACCGTTTGCCAACCAATTTTCTATCCATGTCAACACCCTACCCCCAATACCATGTGCTCTAATTTTAGTCACCAGTCTCCCGTGCGGGACCTTAACAAAAGCTTTCTGAAAGTCTAGATACACTACATCCTCTGGCACCCCTTCATCCATTTTACTTGTCACATCCTCAAAAAATTCCATAAGATTAGTCAAGCATGATTTCCCTTTCATATATCCATGTTGACTTGGACTAATCCTTTTACTGCTATCCAAATGCCTGATTATTACCTCTTTAATAATTGACTCCAGCATCTTTCCCACCACCGAAGTCAGGCTAACTGGTCTGTAATTCCCTGTTTTCTCTCTCACTCCTTTCTTGAAAAGTGGGATAACATTAGCTATCCTCCAATCCACAGGAACTGATCCTAAATCTATCGAACATTGGAAAATGATCACCAATGCGTCCACTATTTCTAGAGCCACCTCCCTGAGGACCCTGGGATGCAGACCATCAGGCCCAGGGGATTTATCATCCTTCAGTCCCATTAGCCTACCCAATACTATTTCTCGCCTAATGAAAATTTCTTTCAGTTTCTCTACCCCCTTAGATCCTCTGTCCTCCAGTACATCTGGGAGATTGTTTGTGTCCTCCTTAGTGAAGACAGATCCGAAGTACGTATTCAACTCTTCTGCCATTTCCTTGTTGCCCATAATAATTTCACCGTGTCTGCCATCAAGGGACCCACATTTGACTTTGCTACTCTTTTCCCCTTAACATATATAACAAAGCTTTCACTGTCCTTCTTTACAGTGGCTTGCAAAAGTATTCATACCCCTTGAACTTTTCCACATTTTGTCACGTTACAACCACAAACGTAAATGTATTTTATTAGGATTTTATGTAATAGACCAACACAAAGTGGTGCATAATTGTGAAGTGGAAGGAAGATACATGGTTTCCAAATTTTATTACAAATAAAAAACTGAAAAGTGTGGCGTGGAATTCAGCCCCTCTGAGTAAATACTTTGTAGAACCACCTTTCGCTGCAATTACAGCTGCAAGTCTTTTGGGGTATGTCTCTACCAGCTTTGCACATCTAGAGACAGAAATATTTGCCCATTCATCTTTGCAAAATAGCTCAAGCTCAGTCAGATTGGATGGAGAGTGTCTGTGAACAGCAATTTTCAAGTCTTGCCAGAGATTCTCAATTGAATTTAGGTTTGGACTTTGACTGGGCCATTCTAACACATGAATATGCTTTGATCTAAACCATTCCATTGTAGCTCTGGCTGTATGTTTAGGATTGTTGTCCTGCTGGAAGGTGAACCTCCGCCCCAGTCTCAAGTCTTTTGCAGACTCTTAACAGGTTTTCATCCAAGAATGCCCTGTATTTGGCTCCATCCATCTTCCCATCAACTCTGACCAGCTTCCCTGTCCCTGCTGAAAAAAAGCATCCCCACAGCATGATGCTGCCACCACCATGTTTAACAGTGGGGATGGTGTGTTCAGGGTGATGTGCAGTGTTAGTTTTCCGCCACACATAGTGTTTTGCATTTAGGCCAAAAACTTCAATGTTGGTCTCATCAGACCAGAGCATCTTCCTCCACATGTTTGCTGTGTCCCCCACATGGCTTGTGGCAAGCTGCAAACGAGACTTCTTATGGCTTTGTTTCAACAATGGCTTTCTTCTTGCCACTCTTCCATAAAGGCCCGATTTGTGGAGTGCACGACTAATAGTCCTGTGGACAGATTCTCCCACCTGAACTGTGGATCTGGCTCATCATCCAAAATCAATACCCTGTTCTTGCTTTTTCCCTATATCCCTTGATTCCTTTAGCTTAAGAGCTAAATCTAACTCTCTCTTGAAAACCGCCAGATCATGTTGAGCGGCGGTGCTGGATCGAAGGGCCGAATGGCTACTCCTGCACCTTTGTTCTATGTTTCCATACCAAAGCAACGAGGTGAAGCCTGTTTGATCAGAGGGAGGATGTACCAACTTCCCACAGGTAACATCTGAAGTCAGGATTGAACCCTGGCTCTCTGGCACTGTGAGACAGCTGCTCTTTGCTGTGTTATACGTCTTTTCTTTTAGTTTTATTCTATCCCTAACTTCTCTTGTCAGCCATGGTTGCCTCCTGCTCCCCTTAGAATCTTTCTTCTTTTTTGAAATGAAATGATCCTGCGTCTTCCGGATTATGCCCAGAAATTCCTGCCATTGCTGTTCCACCGCCATTCCTGCTAGGATCCCTTTCCAGTCTACCTTGGCCAGCTCCCCTCTCATGCCTCCATAGTCCCCTTTGTTCAATTGCATCACTGCCACTTCCGATTTAACCTTCTCCTTCTCAAATTGCAGATTAAAACAAATCATATTATGATCACTACCTCCAAGCGGTTCCTTTACCTCGAGTTCTCTTATCATATCTGGTTCATTGGACAACACTAAATCCAGAATTGCCTTTTCTCTGGTCGGCTCCATTACAAGCTGCTCTAAGAATCCATCTCGGAGGCATTCTACAAACTCTCTTTCTTGGGGTCCTGAACCAACCTGATTTTCCCAGTCTACCTGCATATTGAAATCCTCCATCACCACAGTGGCATTACCTTTGTTACATGCCAGTTTTAACTCCTGCTGCAACTTACACCCTACATCCGGGCTACTATTTGGGGGTCAGTAAATAACACCAATGAGTGACTTCTTGCCTTTACAATTCCTCAACTCAATCCACAGTGACTACCTCGTCAGTCCCTATGTCTTCACTCGCAAGGGACTATTGCAGTTTCTTTTCAGAAACTTTGGGTCAGGGAGAATTCATAGTGATAGAAACTTGTGACGATGGGGCAGCACAATGGCATAGCCAGTAGAGCAGCTGCCTCACAGCGCCAGAGAGCCAGGGTTCAATCCTGACTTCAGATGTTACCTGTGGGAAGTTGGTACATCCTCCCTCTGATCAAACAGGCTTCACCTCGTTGCTTTGGTATGGAAACATAGAACATAGGTGCAGGAGTAGCCATTCGGCCCTTCGATCCAGCACCGCCGCTCAACATGATCTGGCTGATCATCCAAAATCAATACCCTGTTCTTGCTTTTTCCCCATATCCCTTGATTCCTTTAGCCCTAAGAGCTAAATCTAACTCTCTCTTGAAGACTTCCTGTGAATTGGCCTCCACTGTCTTCTGTGGCAGAGAATTCCACGGATTCACAACTCTCTGGGTGAAAAACTTCTTCCTCATCTCAGTCCTAAAAAATGTATTTCCTCATCTCAGTCCTAATTGTATCCTCCCTCACTGAAGGTGAGCAGATCAGCAAATTAATTGGTCATTGCAAATTTTCCTTAGTAAATGGCAGAATCTGGGATGGGTTGATTGAATTTTGGGATAGTGGGTAGACAGTCAGAATCATTTTCCCAGCATGGAAATATCAAATATTGGGGGGCACGGCTTTAAGGAGAAAGGAGTAAGTTTAAAGGAGACGTGAGAAGCAGTTTTTTTCATTCAGGGGGTGGTGAGTGGCTGAAACATGCTGCTGGGGGTGGTGGTGCAGGCATATACATTAATGCCATTTAAGAGACTCTTGGATCGACACATAGATATGCAGGGAATGGCAGGGTATGGATTATGCAGCCCAGGGCTTGCCAGAATCGGGCACCACTCAAATTCACTGTCCCTAATCTTCTTGCGTTTGAGGCAGCAGAAGTCTGCAGCAGGGTGATACCATCTAGTTCGACATCCTTGGGTGCCCGCCCTAAAAAGGGCGCATGCTCCAGGTTGGCGCCAAGCTGCGGCGCTGCTGCTGACTCTGTGGTTGTCGTTCGCCTGACCAAGGTCAGTTGACAGGGCTCACCACGACAACATGAGCTCAACTATTCCTGATGTATTCTCTTGAATACTCGTTGATGTATTTAAGAGAGAGTTAGATGTAGCTCTTAGGGTTAACGGAATCAAGGGATGTGGGGAGAAAGCAGGAACGGGGTTACTGATTTTTGGATGATCAGCCATGATCATATTGAATGGCGGTACTGGCTCAAAGGGCCGAATGACACCTATTTTTTTATGTTTCTTCGTTCCTATAAGAGCTAGAGCGTGGGCTGGACTTTGAAAATGGCGCCAAAACATTGCGCCTTTTGCATGCGGGCTCATTAGATTATCTCTGTACACTTGCTAATCAAGGATGTGCTTACGTATGGGAATCCTGTACTGGACTGTATGTAAGAAAGTAATTTCACTGTGCGTTTGCACGTGACAATAAAATCACCGTTGAACCATGTGCAGGCAGATGAGACTTGGTCTCGACATCATGTTTGGCACAGAAGGGCCTGGGTTGAAGGGCCTGTTCCTGTGCTAATGTGTTCTAATGGGATTAATGCAAGGTTAGCATAAATGGGGTGGATGATGGTTAGTACAGACCTGATGGGCCAAAGGGCCTGTTTCTGTTTTGTATTTCTCTCTGTCTCTCTTGATACTGGTGAATTATCAGTCTTATTGATAATTCTGTCAGATTTGACAGGAGCAGTTGAACACAGTGCTAGAAATGTCAGCCATTTGCTGGAAAGATTTGATGAATCGGTGTTGCAGGTGTAGTGAATTCACTTGACATTTTCAAGGTTCACAATGCAAAATGTTACATGAATAGTCATTTTCTTTACATTTTGCATTTAAATTGCAACTGCGGCTTGCTGCAATATTTGGTGTCGCACAATTTAGAATTCAATACCTTCTTAAAGCAGGATCGCAGCGAATCTGAAAATGATTAACATTCACACTGCTCAATAAACCAGATGGTGCAGGAAATGGAAAAGCCACAGCGTGTGCAGGAGAGGGCTCCAGAGACTCCATTTCAGGCAGATGGCTGCATCCAATTGACCTGCTAACGCTGACTGTGGCCATCAGTGCAAAGGTGGAAAGAAATGGCTCACTTTAACAACCGTGAAATCCCTGATCCTTATGTGCATATGTGTGCATGCAGATGTGTTCAGGAAAGCAGGTTTAAAATATAAACGTACATATGATTTCTTCTGAGGAAAAAAAACTGCTAACTTGTGCTTCACATTCCTGACATTTATCTCAAAGGGGATGGCTTTTTTCAATAATCTTCCTTTTTGTGCTGGATTAACTGCTCTCGGTTGATTTGCCAGTAAAACACAGAAATGAATACTGTAACTCACACTGTAACCCCTGAGGCAGAGAATCATGTGCCATAGAAATGTCCTTCTGCTGAGCAGAAGTAATTGCAAAGAATTGTGGACGCAGCCCAGGCCATCACACAAACCAACCTCTCTTCCATTGACTCCATTTACACCTCACGCTGCCTCGGCAAGGCCACCGGCATAATCAAGGACATTTCTCACCCTGGTCACTTTCTCTTCTTCCCTCTCCCATCAGAGAAGAGGTACAGACGTTGGAAAATACACGCAGGTACCTCCAGGTTTAGGGATAATTTCTCTCCCAACTGAACCACTCAACAACTGAGGAGTGTTCCTGAGCTACTATCTATCTAATTGGAGACTCTCTGACTACCTTTAATCAGAATTCACTGGACTTTATCTTACACTATATGTTATTCCCTGTACTCTGTATATGTACACTGTGGATGAGTCGATTATAATCACGTACAGTGTTTCTGTTGACTGGTTAGCATTCAACGATCATCCGTACACTAGTCCAATCCTACACACATGAGGGATAATTTACAGATTAACCTACAAACCTGCACGTCTTGGAAATGTGGGATGAAACCGGAGCACCCAGAGAAAACCAATGCAAACACAGAACGTACAAACTCCATACAGACAGCATGCGTAGTCAGGATGGAACCCGGGTGTCTGGCGCTGTAAAGCAGCAACTCTACCGCTGCACAACTGTGCCGCCCTGGCCAGCCGAATTCTAACAACAATCATTTTTTTTTTTTGCATTTGCTTGGTTAATTTTCCCAGCATTGTTTAACAAATTAATTAATCCTCGTGATATTTTGATTAAGTGAGTAATAAGAACAGTGTGTTCAATTCCACAATTCACATGGCACAGAGGAGTAAGAGGAACATAGATTTATTAATGTGCTATCAGATGTAAATCATTAGAGACATTTAGGGAGGGGTGATGTAAGCAAACTGGGAATACATATGTTAAAATTATTCCTTTTGATTGTAATGGGATATAGGGCAGGCTAATTAACCTCAAGCCACGATTCTGTGAAATCAGGGCTAATTCATGACCTGTTTACCTGTTTTTTCTCCATATCCCTTTGCACAGAAAAATCCCATAATCCTAAATCTAAACTGAAGAATTGACTGAGTGTAGGAAGGAACTGCAGATGCCAAAGATAGACATAAAGTGCTGGAGTCACTCAGCGGGTCAGGCAGCATCTTTGGAGAAACGGAATAGTCTTCTAACCATATTCAAACTTCTATCACCCTCTGCGTGTAGAAATATTTAGTTGAGTTTCGTTTATTGTCACTGAGGTACAGTGAAAAAGCTTTTGTTGCGTGCTATCCAGTCAGCAGAAAGACAATACCTGATTACAATCAAGCCATTTACACTGAACAGAATGTTTCCTAACTCCAATCCTGAAAGGCCTGGCTTTAATTTTGTAATCCCAAATCTCCTGTCCCAGACTCCCCAATCAGCAGAAGCATTTCTCTTCTTCTTCCCTATCAGTTCTATTTAACACCTTGAATATGTTTGTCAAATTAACCTCTACCCTAACTCCCAATGTGCATGCGAGACTGCAGGGACTTGACCCTGAATGTCAACCATGCCTCTGCCTCTGCAGATGCTGCCTGACCCACCAAGTCCCTTATGCAGATTTTTTTTTTTGTCCTTGTGAATACATTACTGTTTAATAAAATATATCCTCACAATTTAATCCTTTTGATATGTATGCTCTGTCCTCTCAAGTCAATGAACCAACCGTTCCATGGTATGGTACCCATGATCCTAGGACCGTATCTACATATATTTATATATGTAGATACAATGTGGTAATTGTTCTTCCAGGGAGCAAAGCAGACAGGACGGATCCCTGGAGTAACTCAGTGCGTCAGGCACATCGCCGGTGATTTTTCGGGTCAGAACCCTTTTTCAGACTTCATCCTTGCATGCTAATCCCAAAAGAATGGTTCACAAACCAAATTATTGGGGAATCCATGAACCGACTCATCCTACCTTGAATCTGGTGGAATCCCAGAATGAATGCCCCTTTAACTTGTTTGCAATTCATTGAACTCAATGGGAAGAGAGATCAAGTGGTGAGCTGCAACAGGTTGTGGAACTCATTGCCAGAGAAGGCTGTGGAGGCCAGATCAATTGATATTCTTTAAGGCGCAGATTGATAGATTCTTGATTAGTATGGGTGTCGGGGTTAGGAGGAGAAGGCAAGAGAATGGGATTGAGAGGAAAAGAAAGATCAGCCGTGAGTGAATGGAAGAAAATATACTTGATGAACCAAATGGCCTAATTCTGCTCCTATAATTTATGAACTTTTGATCTTCTGAAGTTTGTTAGGAATCTCCTTGGCTGGCGGTTTGGTCCATTTGGATCATATTGGTTTAATGTGATTGCGTGCGGCAGCATTGGGATGCAGTTTATTGGGTCTTAAAAGGGTCAAGCCTTATCTTGTAGTAAGATTATTTAATGTATATTTTTGTTTCAAGCTTTCCTATTTTATTTTCGATGGACCCACAGTAGACTGTGTGTTTTGTAATCTGCCGAAGGAATGCGACAGGTTTGGCAACATCTGTGGAAGGAGATGGACAATCAATGGTTCGGGTCAGAACCCTTCACCTGGGCTGAGAGAGTAGAGGGGAGACAACCAGCGAAGTGAGGTGAGGAGGAGGAGGGCAACGGGAGCTGCCAAGCAATGGATGCATTCAGTCGAGAAGGGATTGATTGGCAGATAGAGTCAGATGTGGGAGAGAAAGGTGGAAAAACAACAGGTTGGGAGGTAGCTGGTGGTTGAATGGCAGCATTTGATGGAATCAGATGGGAAAGGGAAGTGAAACATAGAACCAAATAAGGGAGGTAGAACAGGTAGGCACAATAAGCTGGAGTAACTCAGCAGGACAGGCAGCATCTCTGGAGAGAAAGAATGGCTGATGTTTAGGGTCAAGACCCTTCTTTGTCACCCAATCCTTCTCTCCAGAGATGCTGCATGTCCCGCTGAGTTACTCCAGCATTTTGTGTCTATCTTCAGTTTAAACCAGCATCTGCCGTTCCTTCCTACACAGGTAGAACGGGTAGATGGGAACTGGGAAGGGAAGAAGTGGGGGTAGTAAGAGGGTGATTTTCCTCTGGGGATGAATAAAGTTCTATCGTATCTTATTGTATCGTATGGACAGGTGGAATGGGTGGGGGAGTGGAAAGAAACTGGATAATAACTGGGTTAACCAGCATTAACCAGCATCTGTAGTTCTTTATTTCTACATGGTTTCTAAGAAGGAACATGGGGATGTGGTTCAAAAGATGTTTAGTTTATTGTCACGGGTACAGGGAAAAGCTTTTTTGTTGCAGTCCAGTCAGTGGAAATACTAGCAATGTTACAACATTTTGAGATGTTAAAAATCAAGTCTGCAATTTATCCCATTAGATAAAGCATACAAAGAAGTTTAATTTGACACCTGATTCACTTTCATATCTTCAGTATTAAAAATGTTATGGCCATTTTCATACTCGGAAATTAGCATCTTGTTCCCCATTGCCTTTCCATTGACTTAACACAAATGTTGTGATCGAGGACAGTCAAAAGCCCATAACTTTCTTAAAAATTAAGAGAACTGAAAGAAATTTTCAGTTATTATACATTGAAGCATTCTGAAACAAATATGAAACAATCTTACTTGGATGACCTGAAATTAAAGCATATAATTAGTTAGTTACCCATTTGTAGCTAATTACAAAATTCAATTACTAGATCTAAACATCTATTCATTTCTTAACATTTTTATTAAAGCCTAAGTGTCCAAATAACATTCACACAAGAATTCACAATATAACATGATTTTTAAATCTAATTGTCATTAATTTATAGGCCAAATTGAAGGAATTTTGTGTTTAATGCCTGTAAATTAATGGGCATTTTAAACAGCTTGCGAGTGGGATTTTCTGGAACGCGATGGATTAGAACTTTGCGGTTGTGGTGAATTTAAACCCTATGTTGGCAGGAACAATTCTGCCGGTTCGTATGGGGAATAAATCACCGTTTCGCAACATGAAATATTGATTAAAGTCACCTAAACAAGCAAGTGTATATGTAAAAATAAACAGCTTTCACTTACATGTCCCCTACGTAAAATCCGTCCCCGTTGTCGGCGTTCACGGCATTAAGAGCTAATTTTTATTTTACTGCACCGCAGAAATAGTCGGGCATTTAAAAAAAAATTAACTTACTGGCAGTCGGAACGAATCTCCAGAAATAGATCGCACTCCGACAAAATATTATTCCGGATGGCAAGGGGAAAACCGCATTTTAACCTCGCCCCCCCCCCCCCTTAAAGGCACAAAGTCGCGCACACGGCCAGCGGCAGAACTGCAGCGCCACTAAAGGTAAGTTTTGTAACATACCTAGAAATACTATGAATACATGGTTACAATCCACAGTGTACAGAAACTGGGTAAAGGAAATAATGTTTCGTGCAAGATAAAGTCCAATTAAAGATAGTCTGAGGGTGTCCAATGACATAGATAGTAGCGAAGGACCACTCTCTAGTTGGTGATAGGATGGTTCAGTTGCCTGATGACAGCTGGGAAGAAACTGTCCCTGAATCTGGAATGTGTGTGTAAGTAACAGGATTGATCAGAAGGAGAGAGAGAGGGACAGGGGGAGCAGGTTGGAGTCATAGAGTGATACAGTGTGAAAACAGGCCCTTCGGCCCAACTTGCCCACACCGGCCAACATGTCTCAGCTACACTAGTCCCACCTGCCTGTGCTTGGTCCATATCCTTCCAAACTTGTCCCATCCATGTACCTGTCTGACTGTTTCTTAAATGTTGGGATAGTCCCAGCCTCAACTACCTCCTCAGGCAGCTTGTTCCATACACCCACCACTGTTTGTGTGAAAAGGTTACCGGGTACATGAAATTACAGAATTTAATGTTCATGTCATTGGGTTGAACCCATGCAGAATATGGTTTTTAAAGGTGTTACTATTGACATCTCTGGACGATGTAGTGCTATACTGCCATCTGCTGCCGATGTGTGGTCTCACGGTCTGAAGTGAAAGCTGTTCTGTATTTTGAACCGGACATCAGTAAGTCCAGCATTCTTGTCCAGAGCATATGAGATGTAAATAACATTTATTTTGTGTACACATATTTGGTTAGACCAAAATGAAATGTAAAGTCATTTTTCAAACATTAGAAGAGTGCAAAGAAAAGAACGTGCAAGGCACGATTAGCAAGTTTGCAGATTTTCTTTCAGTTTGGTTTATTTAGATACAGCTCAGAAAGAGGCCCTTCAGCCCACTGAGTCCACACCGATCAGCAATCCCCCACACATTAGCACTTTCATACACACACTAGAGAAATTGACATTCATACCAAGCCAATTAACCTACAAACCTGTACATCTTTGGAGTGTGGGAGGAAACCGAAGATCTCGGAGAAAGCCCATGCGGTCACAGGGAGCACGTACAAACTCCGCACAGACAGCACCCGTAGTCGGGGTCGAACTGCGTCTTTGGCACTGAAAGAGCTATAAGACAGCAACTCTATCGCTGCGCCACCATGCCGCCACTTGACACACGGTGACACAAAAGTGAGTGGTATTGCACATAGTGGAAAAACCTGGACCCACTGCAGTTCGCTTACCGCCATAACAGATCAACGATGGATGCGATCTCACTGGCTCTCCACTCCGCTCTGGACCACTTGGACAACAAAAGCTCATATGGCTACAGCTCGGCATTTAATACAATCATCCCCTCCAAGCTGGTTACCAAGCTCTCAGAACTGGGTCTCTGTGCATCCCTCTGCAATTGGATCCTCGACTTCATCATTCACAGACCACAGTCTGTCCATATTGGTGGGAATGTGTCAGCCTCGATAACTATCAGCACGGGAGCACCTCAAGGCTGCGTGCTCAGCCCCCTGCTGTACTCACTCTATACTCATGACTGCGTAGCCGGTCATAGTGCGAACTCCATCATCAAGTTCGCTGACGACACCACTGTTGTGGGACGTATCACTGATGGAGATGAGTCAGAGTATAGAAGTGAGATCGGCCGTTTGACCAAATTGTGCCAGCACAATAACCTGGCCCTCAACACCAGCAAAACCAAGGAACTGATTGTGGATTTTGGAAGGGGCAGGATGGGTACCCACAGTCCCATTTATATCAATGGGTCAATGTGGAGAGGGTCAAGAGTTTCAAATTCCTGGGCGTGCATATCTCTGAAGATCTCATAAATTCACCTGCAGATTTCAGTTTTATGATCCTGAAATTGAGTTAAGTGAATTATAGCACTAATACCTGTCCAGTGCCAGGCTTAGCTTTAGAGATACAGCATGGAAACAGGCCCTTCGGCCCTCCGGGTCCACGCTGACCAACGATCACCCGTACACTACTTCTATCATACACACGAGGAATAATTTACAGACACCAATTAACCTACAACTGTCTTTGCAATCTGGGAGGAACCTGGAGCACCCAGAGAAAACCCACAGGGTCACAGGGAGAACGTACAAACTCCGTACAGACAGCACCTTTAGTTAGGATCGAACTCGAGTCTCTGGCGTGTAAGGCAGCAACTCTACTGCTGTGCCACTGTGCCACCCTTAATATGTACTGATGTGTATATATATATATATATGATTTGAGATTTTTAATAGCTCTTGAACGTCAGAGACCAGTTGGACTGGATTTTCTTTCAATAAACTGACCAAATGTCTATTTCTCATTGAAGATTGACTGTGACAGGTGTAGCTAGAACTGCAGTACAAGAGGCCAACCATTGCAATGTTAGAATGGAGAAGAGGATTTACCAGATAAACGAGTGAGTTGGCAGGCAGTGGATGGAGAAGAGCAATGAAGCAGTGTTGTGCCCTCACTACAGCTGCTACAGCTGCTTGTGGCTCTGGGAGGGTGGCCAAGCGGGCAGAGACTATTTGAAGCTGTCTGGAATGAAACTCAGCAGTGCTCCGAGACTTCCTGCCTCTCTTTGTTTTTATTTCCACAAGCGAGATGGGCCAAATCAATAGTGAATGACAAACTCCTGAGATATGTTAACCACCTGCCAAAAGTAAATACAAATCCTCACCCACTGCCAGTCATTGTGTTTCAACGTTCGTTTTAACTTAGCTGGAAACCATTTGAAGGATACACGCATCAAATGACAGGAAGAAGAGAAGTTTCAACCGGGACATTCCAAATTGGCCCATGATTATGAAGTCATTTACAGACTGCAATTTCTTCGAGAAACAGATTTCAAGATTAGAGACAGAAGGAACTGTAGATGCTGGAATCTGGAGCAAAGCAAAGTGCTGGAGGAACTCAACCGGTCAAGCAGCATCTGTTGGGGGGAATCACTGCTTCCCCTCTATGATTCACTTCCTAGGCTTTGTTCTGCCCCCACCTCTCTCTTTCAGCTTTCTACCCCCTAACTATAATCAGTCCGGCAAAGAGGCCCAAACTGAAAAGGCATCTGCCCATTCCTTCAATAGATGCTGCCTGACCCACTGAGTTCCTCCAGCACTTTAGGTATGCTCAAAATTCCAGTTATCAGCAGTTCCTTGTGGCCCCATTTTACTGCTGCATTGCAAAATCTTCCTAAAGCAAAGCCACTTAGAAGAAGCTCACCTCCTCTCTCTGACGGGAATTCTGTCACACCCTCTCCCACCGCTCCCCATCTCTGATTCAATTGTTAGGCTTTATCCTGCCCCAGCTCTCATTTCTAGCTTTATCCCCCCCCTTCCATCGCCCTCACTACAATCAGTCTGAAGAAGGATACTGAGCCCCCCCCATCGCCTATCCATGTCCTCCACAGATGCTGCCTGACTCACTGAGTTCTTCCAGATTTCAGGATGGGTTGTTTTAAAACTCTGCACCGTGAATAAACTGATGGTCCATGTAGGAAACACTTATCTGTCCTGCACCCCAGCAAAGTACCCGGCAAATCACACTGCCAGGTGACACTCTTGGCCAATATACTTCAAACTCTGACAAATGAACTGCCAGTGTAAATGAGATTTATAACCCTAATGTTAAAGAGTAGACCACCAATAAACATCTTGCTGCAAAATTCTGGTACCTTCTCTGAACCTTTCATATCTCAGAGCGAGAGAGAGATACAGCATAGAAACAGGCCTCTTTCGCCCACCACATCCATGCTGACCCTGTTTACACTAATGCTATGTTAATCACATTTTGTTTTTTTTCCCACATTTTCCTCAACTTCCTTCTGAATCTATAATTCACCAACATTGAGTGCTACAGAGTACTAGTTTAATTTAGTTTATTATTGTCATGTGTACCGAGATACAGTGCAATCCATTAGACAATAGACAATAGGAGCAGGAGTAGCATCCAGAGAATTGGCCTCCACTGCCTTCTGAGGCAGAGAATTCCAAAGACTCACAACTTTTTGTGTGAAAAGTTTTTCTTCATCTCCGTTCTAAGTGGCTTACCCCTTATTTTTAAACTGTGGCCCCTGTTCTGGGCTTCCCTAACATCGGGAACATGTTTCCTGCCTCTAGCGTGTCCAAACCCTTAACAATCTTATAAAATCCTCTCTCATCCTTCTAAATTCCAGAATTTAAAGCCCAGCTGCTCCAATCTGTAAACATATGACATTCCCGCCATCCCGGGAATTAACCTCGTGAACCTACGCTGCACTCCCTTAATAGCAAGAATGTCCTTCCTAACACAATACTCCAGGTATGGTCTCACCAGGGCCCTGTACAACTTCCAACTCTTTGCTCCTATACTCAACTCTTGTTATGAAGGCCAACATGCCATTCGCTTTCTTCACTGCCTGCTGTTCCTGCATGCTTACTTTCAGTGACTGATGAACAAAGACTGCCATATCTCGTTGTACTTCTCCTTTTCCCAATGACACCATTTAGATAATAATCTGCCTTCCTGTTTTTGCCACCAAAGTGTATAACCTCACATTTATCCACATTAAACTGCATCTGCCATGCATCTGCCACGCACCCAACCTGTCCAAGTCACCCTGCACCCTCATAGCATCCTCCTCACAGTCCACCCAGCCTTGTGTCATCTGCAAATTTGCTAATGTTACTTTTAATCCTTTCATCTAAATCATTGATGTATATTGTAAATAGCTGCGGTCCAAGCACCAAGCCTTGTGGTACCCCATTCGTCACTGCCTGCTCTTCTGATAGGGACCCGTTAATCCCTATTTGTTTCCTGTCCAGTCAATGAAAGGACTATACATGATTACAGTTAAGCCATCCGAAGAATAGATAAAGCGTACAAAATTTATTGGAAGATAAAGTCCGGTTATGTCTGATTAAAGCTGGTTCAAAGGTCTCCAGTGAGGTAGATGGGGAGGACCGGACTGCACCCTAGCTGGTGAGAGGATGGTTCAGTTGCCTGCTAACAGCTGGGAAGAAACTGTCCCTGAATCTCCAACAATAACTGTTGAGCTGCTGAAATAAAGGATTTCATTATTTTGTTTTGGGACATATTATTACTAAAACTCTCATCTTGACAGCTTCCGGTTTGCATTTTTTAAAATTTCCACAAAAACTGTACCATTTATCGCTAGGATATTTCGCCACCTTATTTACCGTTCTCCTCTGCTCCAAGCGCACCAAGTTTTGTTCCGATCGGTGGAAGATTACAAAAGTTATGAAGGTTTAAGAAATGGTGAGATCAGCAGATTGGTCTTCTCACCTGTCAATCACCATGAAGGTAACGCCCCTTCCGGCACCCACTGGAGAATAAAGCCCCAGAGGCAGGGATGAGTAAACAAGTGCTGATTGAGTCCGCAAGAGTGGAGTCAGGAAAGCCGCTGTGTGAAGTCGGGAAATCCGCTGTGTGGAGTCGGGAAGGTTGATGTGCGGTGGTGTCGGGAAAGTCATTGTGTGGTGTCGGGAAAGTCATTGTGTGGTGTCGGGAAAGTCGCTGTGGTGTCGGGAAAGTTGCTGTGCGATGTCGAGTAAGCCGCTGTGTGGAGTCAGGAAAGTCGCTGTGTGGTGTCAGGAAAGTCATAGAAACATAGAAACATAGAAATTAGGTGCAGGAGTAGGCCATTCGGCCCTTCGAGCCTGCACCGCCATTCATTATGATCATGGCAGATCATCCAACTCAGTATCCTGTACCTGCCTTCTCTCCATACCCCCTGACCCCTTCAGCCACAAGGGCCACATCCAACTCGCTCTTAAATATGGCCAACGAACTGGCCTCAACTACCTTCTGTGGCAGAGAATTCCACAGATTCACCACTCTCTGTGTGAAAAACGATTTTCTCATCTCGGTCCTAAAAGACTTCCCCCTTATCCTTAAACTGTGACCCCTTGTCCTGGACTTCCCCAACATCGGGAACAATCTTCCTGCATCTAGCCTGTCCAACCCCTTAAGAATTTTGTAAGTCTCTATGAGATCACCCCTCAATCTTCTAAATTCCAGCGAGTACAAGCCGAGTCTATCCAGTCTTTCTTCATATGGAAGTTGTGCCATCCCAGGAATCAGTCTGGTAAAAACTGTCCTTCGAGCCGGAATCAAACCAGCGACCTAAGGATTTCCAGAGCTTTGCCACTACAGTCTTCCGCTCTACCATCTGAGCTATCGAAGGAACAAGTCGCTGTGTGGTGTCAGGAAAGTTGCTGTGTGGTGTCGGGAAAGTCGCTGTTGGTGTCGGGTAAGCCAATGGCCGCTGTGTGGAGTACCTCCCCCCCCACACCCCCGCTCCCCCCCACAATCCCCCTCCCTCCTTCCCCCTTCCTTCCCCCTCCCCTCCCTCCCCACACACACCCTCTTCCCCCATTCCCTCCTTCCCCCCCTCCTCCCCTCTCTCCCCCTCCACGCCACCCCCCCTCCCACACCAAGGTGGAATATTGCATTGGGGAATGGGTTGCATTGGGGTACCAGGCCTCCCGTGTGACGGGTCCAATGGGCCCCACTTAGTCTAGTACATAACTAAAACTCTGATCTTGTGCTCTTCTGGTTTGCGGGGTTTTTCTCTTTGTGCAAAAACGGTACACGATAGCGCTATAATTTTTCACCAACTCATTCACCGTTGTCCTGTACTGCGAGTTCCAATTGGTGGAATATTGTAAAAGTTAGTGAGGTTTAAAAATCTTTAAAAATCGCGCGTGCGCAGATCGATCGCCTCTCCTGCCAGTCAGTGCCGTGTGGATTGGTCGTTTCTCCTGCCACTGCCCGGGACGGTCCGCACCTGGTTGGGACAGCATGTATTTCTTATTCCTTTCTATGTTGATGAATACCACATGGAACAATAAAATTGCAAACACCATTTCCACTTAATTCACCTGTCATGTAGTAGAATACTGCATCCATCTGAGTGGACACCGCATGTGATCTAAACGGTACATTACCTTATGGATCTGAGTGACATAGATGGCCGATGAGACAGTGTACTACCAAATTGAAGATTGGCTCATTTTGTTAGTTTTGATGACCAATGTATGTATACAATATGTGATATAGATCTATATATACGCACACATATATATTTCTCTAGTTTCTTTCTTGTGATTTTGTCTAATTTGTTTAGCAACCTTTTATTTATTTATATATATATATATATATATACACACACACACATATATATATATATATATATATATATATATATATATATATATATATATATATATATATATGAAATCCTAATATTGTGAATAAAATATCCATGAACACAATGTCAAAATATTTTTCCATTCTTTCATTCTATATTAGCGTAATACAATGTAGTGCATACATACCTACATTTTTTAATTCAGCCGATAAGTTGGTGAAATAACATGGGGACCTTCTTGCTTTTTTTTGAGACATGGATTTTTAAAATGTGAATGTCTCAAAACGACACATTTGTTGGTCAGCAGTATATTGCACCAACCCCCTCAATTTCAAATCATTCTAAATTGAACCATAAACAAGGAAAACACTTTTTATTTCCATCATTCATGATAATATTTACATAATTTACATCATTTTGTGTGCGAGATGTACAGGGTTGCAGTGTTTTGCATATCAGCTAACCAATGAAAGTGATGTAAAATTCAACATATTTCAAACAATGATAGCCCCACCCCTTGCTTACCCAAAGGACAAAATTTCCAACTTATATACAATAATATATAAATCGTCATTTGCACAATTTTGTGGGTAACAGGAGGTTCTCATTCTTCTTCTTGAATAACCTGCGTTGGGAAAACACGTTTCGGTGGGCTAGGGATGTCAAATAGCATTGGAACTGCATTCCAATTTAGCCTGTTATTGGTCTGTCTGTTGGAAAAACTAGTCAGAACAAAGACGGCAGTTGGTTGACAAGTGCACCGGAGTTCGGTGTAGGAGATCTTCTCGTGGAGTATTCTGGACCCGCTGTCGACCTTTGAAATTACAGAAAATATCATATAGGATTAACTAATAAGAAAAAAATATAACTACATACCTGCAGAATGGATGATATATCACTTCAGTGCAATTGTTTTCAGTTGTGGGGAGAGACCTGTATAATGAAAATGCATTTTGCCTCTAATATGTCAATTTACATTAAATGAAGAAGAGCTTATTAAAACCATTTAAATATTTTCTTTTTATCCGCTTTTGGACACTAGCAGGGCTGCCAACTCTCAGGCAGAGAGAGAGGGAGAGAGAGAGGGGGGGAGGCAGAGATAGAGAGAGTCAGATAGGGCAGAGACAGATAGAGAGAAAGAGAGAGGCAGATAGAGCAGAGACAGACGGAGAGTGGGAGAGAGGGAGAGAGGGAAGCGAGGGAGAGAACAGGGAGAGAATGGAGAGAGAGGAGAGAGAGAGAGAGAGAGAGAGATAGAGAGAGAGAGAGAGAGAGAGAGGAGGGGGGAGATAATTGGTGGATTGGAGGAATCTAACCAGTAACAACACTAAGAACAGCCCCGGGCCGCCGCGCTCCCCGACTCGAATCTGAGCTTCAAAAATCTCGTGATGGGCCTGATATGTCCTACGGGCCATATTTGGGAGACTCCTGCCTTACGAGAACAAAAACAAAAATGTACAGAAGTACAAAAATTGATGATTTTATTATTGTGGTAAGTATAGATCTATTTTTGTTTAAATCGAATAACTTTCTAATGTACCGACAAACCTAGTTTTCCCAATGACTGTTGATAGGGGAACACAAAATAACTTTTTCAGGACAGAATAACATCGACAGAAAACTATAATATAATAATATTAATAATTGGGGAACCTGAAGAAAGACGGAGTGAGCAACACCGCAAACTGGAGGAACAGCACCGCTTGGGGAGTCTGCATCCTCTTGGCTTGAACATTGAATTTTCTCAATCCTGTTAATCCTTGCTGTCTCCTCCCCTTCCCACCTCTCCCTCAGGTTCCTCCTCCTTTTTCCTTTCTTCTCCCCTCCCCCCCACCTCCCATCAGTCTGAAGAAGGGTTTCGGCCCGAAACGTTGCCTATCTCCTTCGCTCCTTAGATGCTGCTGCACCCGCTGAGTTTCTCCAGCTTTTTGTGTACCCCTGAAGAAAGACAGGTAGGGTAATCTACATTGGCGATTAGAGCAATTTATAGAATCATAGAAAAGAGGTGCAGTAGGCCATTCGGCCCTTTGAGCCTGCACCGCCATTCAATATGATCATGGCTGATCATCCAACTCAGTATCCCGTACCTGCCTTCTCTCCATACCCCCTGACCCCTTCAGCCACAAGGGCCACATCCAACTCCCTCTTAAATATAGCCAACGAACTGGCCTCAACTACCTTCGGTGGCAGAGAATTCCACAGATTCACCACTCTCTGTGTGAAAATCGATTTTCTCATCTCGGTCCTAAAAGACTTCCCCCTTATCCTTAAACTGTGACCCCTTGTTCTGGGGTTCCCCAACATTGGGAACAATATTCCTGCATCTAGCCTGTCCTATCCCTTAAGAATTTTGTAAGCCTCTATGAGATCCCCCCTCAATCTTCTAAATTTCAGCGAGTGCAAGCCGAGTCTATCCAGTCTTTCTTCATATGGAAGTCGTGCCATCCCAGGAATCAGTCTGGTGAACCTTCTCTGGCAAGGATGTCTTTCCTCAGATTAGGAGACCAAAACTGTACGCAATACTCCAGGTGTGGCCTCACCAAGACCCTGTACAACTGCAGTAGAACCTCCCTGCTTTTGTACTCAAATCCTTTTGCTATGAATCCCAACATACCATTCACTTTCTTCACAGCCTGCTGCACCTGCATGCCTACTTTCAATGACTGGTGTACCATGACACCCAGGTCTCGTTGCATCTCCCCTTTTCCTAATCGGCCACCATTCAGATAATAATCTACCCTCCTGTTTTTGCCGCCACAGTGGATAACCTCACATTTATCCACATTATACTGCATCTGCCATGCATTTGCCCACTCACCCAACCTATCCAAGTCACCTTGCAGCCTCCTAGCATCCTCCTCACAACTAACACTGCCCCCCAGCTTCGTGTCACCCGCAAACTTGGAGATGTTGCATTCAATTCCCTCATCCAGATAATTCATATATATTGTAAATAGCTGGGGTCCCAGCACTGAGCCTTGCGGTACCCCACTAGTCACTGCCTGCCATTCTGAAAATGACCCGTTTACTCCTACTCTTTATGGCAGAACAGTGAGCTATAGATGTACATGTCAACGCCATGACGGTATCGAGGCAGCCCAGTAAAATGGCGCCAACAATCACCCATGACGTACTACGCTTTTTTCGCCGAGTGGCGTATCTTGCGCCGCTCTATGATCTTTGCACCAAAGATCACATTCCCCCTTTCCAGTTTGAACTGGACCATTTGGCTGGACCTCGCTTCACTCTTTTTTCCCAGCCTTTTTTACGTTTCACAACTCTTGCTAACGGCGCAGAATCAACAGAGTTTCCCTTAGTGTTCTCTTCTGAAGAGATATCAGTGTTTGCGTTATCTGTACGCTGTTCCTTCTCCACTTGGCTGTAGTTTTTCTCGGCGGTCGTCAGCGGTTTGGATGCGAACGCAATTGGTCCTTCCTTGCTGTTCGGCGCCATTTGTGAGATCACAGCTCCAAGACCATACGGCGATGCATCGGCGGCCAGCGAGATCGGCTTCGATGGGTCATAGTGGACCAAACGCATCTTCTGGGCGAGCATCTCCTTCAACCTGGTGAATGCATGGTCACACTCTTTGGACCAGTGCCATTTGACGTCCTGTTTTCGCAGGTGGTTCAATGGTGAGCACAAAGTTGAAAGTGCCGGTCGGAACTTGCCGTAGTAGTTCACCTTGCCCGTGAAGCTTTCAAGCTGCTTCACATTTTCGGGCATCGGCAATTTCACAATGGCGTCCACTCCTTCTTCCGATGGCTTCAGACCACTTGCCGAGATCACATGTCCGAGATATGTGGTCTGCTGTCGGAAGAATGCGCACTTGTCCATGCGCAACTTCATGCCGTAGTTGTTCAGTGCCGTGAGGACCTGTTTTGGGTTCTGCAGGTGTTCTTCCTCTGTCTGGCCGGTGACAATTATGTCATCCAGGTAGGCGGCTACGTATGGAATCCCGGCAACCAGATTGTCGACCAGTTTCTGGAAGGTGGGTGGCACCAGTGCCGGTCCAAATGACAGTCGGTTGTATCTGAACAGTCCCCAGTGCGTGTTGATCACGAGCAGGTTGTTTGTCTCGTCATCCAGTTCCACTTGCCGCATACACGTCGGCCATGTCCAATTTCGAGAAGTGCTGTCCTCCTTGCAGCTTGAAGAGCAGCTCGTCCACTCTTGGTTTGGGGTGTTGATCAATGTGCAATTGGGGGTTTGCGGTCACTTTGTAGTCGCCACAGATGCACACCTTGATAATTCCCATTTCTTCAAGACGGCCGAGTTCCTTGTCGACGGCCTCCATCCGACTGAACAGAACTGGTCTTGGTTTGAAGAACTTAGGGACGGCATCATCTTTGAGTATGAGCCGTGCCTTCATCTTTGTGCAATGTCCGTGTCCAGGTGCGAAAAAGTATCCCACTCCTGACACCACTTGTGTGTTTGTTTTCTAGGTCTGCACAAAACTTGAGTGTCTTCAAATTACAACAGAAATCTTCAATGCTTTACTCAATGCTGGCAGCAAGACAACTCAAAAATGGCTGCACACACACACACTGTCTACAGACAGGACAAACTATATACAAAACATCTCCCTTTGTCCTGTGCAGCACCACCTGCTGCATGGGAGGAGAAACGTGTCATCCCACCCCACACAGTCCACCAAACATCACAAGCTGTGCCTGTGCAGTTAGGGACTATGGGTGAGTGGTGGAATATTGCGTTGGGGGAATGGGTGAGTGGTGGAATATTGCATTGGGGAATGGGTTGCGTTGGGGGACCAGGTCTCCCATGTGACCTGGACCCAACGGGTCCCACTTAGTCTAGTATAACATTAAAATGCTCATAACTCTTGATACTATGGGTAATTAACCTGTCAACATGCATGTTTTTGGAATGTGGGATGAAACCGGAGCTCCCGGAGGTAACCCACGCAGTAACAGGGAGAATGTGCAAACTCCATACAAACTGCATAGACAGGTCAGATTCGAACTCGGGTCTCTGACGCTATAAGGCTGTGGCTCTGCTAGCTACACCACTGTGCTACCCTGAATATTAAAATAAAAACATTCCAAAGGGGTATATTGTTTTTCCTGCTACTGTAATTATTAATTTAAAAACTCAAAAATGGATCCCTTTAAACAAAACTCCAGATGGCAATTCTGATGCTATGCGTAATCGCTGATATGCACTGTTTTATTTCTACATCTGTTTTTTATTTTAGTTCAGACACACAAGCCAGATAATTGATTAATAACATGAGTATTAACAGACTTCAACAATCACAGGAAAAAACAATTTAAGACATTCTCATCCAAACAAAACCACATGATTTTTCATTTAAATCTCAAATAACAATCAGATATAAACACTGTGAACACGTCAGCCATCCAAACACGGCATCTGAATAAAAATACTACTGTAATCTTAATGAAGAATAGTTTGCACTGCCCCAATACATTTCTCAAATATGACGTGTAATGGCATTTACAGACCAAAATTACACCTAAAATGGAGGTTGCTTGAATCTATCCCACTAATGTCAGACAAATGATCCTTCAAATATAGAACATAGAACAGTACAGCAGAGGAATAGGCCCTTCGGCCCACACATGATGCCTTGCTGAACTGATTTGATCTGCCTACACATGATCCATATTCTATTCCCTGCACTTCTACGTACCTATCCTAAAGACTCTTAAATGCACCATTGCATTTATTTCCACCATTACAACTGGCAATGCTTTCCAGGCCTGCATCACTCTCTGTGGAAAAAAACCTTGCTCCAAATATTAAACTCTCTCCTTCTCACCTTATAGCTATGCCCTGTTATGGTGGACATTTCCACCCAGGGAAAAAGGTTCTGACTGTCTACCCTATCTATGCCTCTCACAGTTTTATATACTTCTATCAAGTCTTCCCTCAACCTCTGACGTTCCAGTAATACTTTGATCTTGTTATTTCATTATACTTCATTCTTTCCTTTATGATATTTTTTGGATTTTCTACGCAAGATATTCCACTGGGGAAATAACAGCAGTTTGAAGACTGAAAGACTCTAATAAACATCACATAGGAAAGCAATATGCTACATGGAGCAGTGGACTTAGCCCAGTTCATCACGGGCACAGCTCTTCCCACCATTGAAATCATCTGCATGAGGCACTGCCTCTAGGAGGTGACATCTACCAACAAGGATCCCCACCATCTGGGCCATAACCTCTTCTCGCTGCGACCATTGGGCAGAGGTTATAGTAGCCTAAAGTCCCACACCACCAGGTTGAGGAACAGGGGTGGCACAGTGGCGCAGCGGTAGAGTTGCTGCCTTACAGCGCCAGAGACCCAGGTTTGATCCTGACTATGAATGCTGTCTGTACAGAGTGCGTACATTCTCCCTGCGACCGAGTGGGTTTTCTCCGGGTGCTACGGTTTCCTCCTGCACTCCAAAGACATACAGGTTTGTAGCTTAATTGACTTCTGTAAAAATATAAATTGTCCCTAGATAGTTCTAGTGTGTGGGGTGATCGCTGGTTGGCACAAAGTCGGTGGGCCAAAGGGCCCGTTTCTGCGCTGTTTCTCTAAAGTCTAAAGTACTTTTCCTACTACTATCACATCCTTGAACTAACCTGCACAACCCTAATCCTACCTTGAAAACAGAACACGACAGACCACCTCTTGTGCTACCATGGCCAGATTTATTTCACTACTTGTGTTTACTAATGTCTTGGGGTTTTTTTTACACAGACTTCTTCTTTTGTACTTTCTTGCAAAATGCAGTGTGTAATTGATGTATAATTTAAGCTTTGTGTGTTTGAGTCTATGTGACTGTGAGGCAGCTGCAAGCAAGATTTGTGCACCTCTAACTCATTGTACTCATGCATGTGACAATAAACTTGACTTGACCTAAGAAATGTATGGGGATACAAGGAATTGCAGGTGCTGGAGTAAAATACAATGTGCTGGCCTATGTCAGCAGGTCAGGCAGCATCTCTGGAGGACATGGATATGTGAAGTTTTGGGTCGGTGCCTTCAAGAAATTAATATCTTAGTTTAGTTTAGTATCGTCACGTGTACTGAGGTGCAGTGAAAAGCTTTTAGTTCAGTGAAAAAAATGGACATGTTTACTATGAAGCTGTCCACTGTCCAGGTACCAGAAAAAGGGTACAATGTTTAGTGCAAGATAAAGTTGAGTAAAGTCTGATTAAAGACATGGGCAGGTATGATTAGTGTAGATGGGGCTTGCTGGTTGGCATGGGCAGGTTGGTCCATGTGCAAGTTGGCCAGATCTTGAAATCTGATTTTTCGAAGAAATTGCAGTCCAGCAAGAGGAGATACTCCTGGCTAACTTAGCGTCATAGAGTCATACAGTGTCGAAACAGGCCCTTCGGCCCAACTTGCCCACGCCGACCAATAGCAGGTTGGCTGGATGGCGGAAGGCAAAGAGCGGGAATAAAGTGGGGTCGGTGCTGGGGCCGCTACTCTTCACGTTGTACATTAATGATTTGGATGAAGGGATTGAAGGTTTTGTGGTCATGTTTGCAGAAAATAGGTGGAACAGTAGGTAGTGCAAAGAAAGCAGGGACTCTGCAGAAATATGTGGACAGGTTGGGAGAGTGGGCAGTGAAGTGGCAGATGGAATATAATGTAGCAAAATGGGGAGTCATGCATTTTGGTAGTGGGAATAAAGGCGTAGACTAATTTCTAATTGGGGGGAGAATCCAGAAATCGGAGGTGCAAAGGGATTTGAGAATGCTGGTGCAGGATTCCCAAAAAGTTAATCAGCAAGTCAAATTAGTAGTACTGAAGGCAAACGCAATGCTACCATTTATTTCACGAACACACAGAGGGTGGTGGGTGTATGGAACAAGCTGCCAGAGAAGGTAGTTGAGGCTGAGTGGGATTATCCCATCATTTAAGAAACAGTTGGACAAGTACATGGATAGGACAGGTTTGGAGGGTTATGGACTAAGTGCAAGCAAGTGGGACTTGGGTAGCTGGGCCATGGTTGGCTGGTGTGGGCGAGTTGGCCCGAAGGGCCTGTTTCCACATTGTATCACTATGACTCTTTGACTAGAATACAAAAACAGGGATGTAATGCTGAATCTCTTTAAGGTGCTGGTCAGGCCATTGTGAGCAATTTTGGGCACCATATCTGAGGAAGGTTGCGCTGGCCCTGGAGAAGGACCGGAGGAGGTTTATAAGAATGATCCCAGGAATGAGTGGGTTAACTTATAGTGAGCATTTGACGGCACTCGCTGGAGTTTACAAGAATGAGGGGGAACCTCATTGAAACGTACTGAATAGTGAAAGGCTAGGATAGATTGGATGTGGAGAGGATATTTCCACTAAATTAGAGGGTGTACCTTTCGGAAGGGGATGAGGAGGAATTTCTTTGGTCAGAGGACGGTGAATCTGTGGAATTCTTTGCCACAGAAGGCTGTGGTGGTCAAGTCAATGGATATTTTTAAAGCAGAGATAGATTGATTCTTGATTAGTACAGGTGTCAGGGGAAGGCAGGAGAGTGAGATTAGGACAGAGAAATATACCAGCCATGGTTGAATGGCATAGTGTTGATGGGCTGAATGGCCTAATTCTGCTCCTATCACTTATGAACTTAAGAGCAACATGCCCCATCTACAGTTTAGTCTAGTTGTATTTATTGTCACATGTATCGAGGTACAGTGAAAAGCTGTATTCCTAGTACCGAGGTACCGTGAAAAGCACCCCTAGTCAGAATCGAACCCAGATCTCTGGCACTGTAAGGCAGCAACTCCACTGCTGTGCCTCCGTGCCACCCACAGTTGTGGTCAATTTACCAGACATCCAGCCAAAGTTCCAGATCTTTAACCCAGTGACATTGACTGGAATCCTACCACAGCAGATGGACAATTTAGAAAGCAGTAATTAAATACATCTGGAATTTAAAAAAAATAACTTTATTAACCTTGAAACTTCCGTGTTGTGGTAAAATCCATCTGGCATGCTAATAACTCTACCACCTTTTGTGTAAAAATAATTGCCCAAAGGTTCCTATTAAATCTTTTCTCCCCTCAACTTAAACCTATGTCCTCTGTATTTTGATTTCCCTACTCCGGGGAAAAGACTGCATTTACCCTCTCTGTTCCTGTTGTTATCTTATGCACCTTGGTATGATCACCCCTCATCCTTCTACACTCCAAGGAATAAAGTGCAAGCCTGCTCTACCTCTCCATATAGAAAGTATTTTACTTGGCCAGTTTACAACCCGTCAGTATAAACATTGAATTCTCCAATTTTAAGTAACTTCATCTCACGCACCCCTCCCCTCCCCCCTCCCTCCTCCCTCCTTGCCCCCTTCCTGCTCCCTAGTCATTTTGCCAGTTGCACAGATCTCCACATTGTTTCTCTCCAGATCACACCTTCCCTAGCCAATAATGGACCTACCAGGCACTGCCCTGCCTGAGGTCATTTGTGGCTGGCCCGGATTTGTCCTGCTCTTTTCTTGCCTCCAGCTCTTCACCTCCCCTCATACTTTCAGTCTGAAGAAGGGTCCCGATCCAAAACGTCATCCATCTTTTTTCTCCAGAGATGCTGCCTGACCTGTTGAGTTAGCACCTTGTGTCTATCTTTGCTCATGGTGTTTGACAACAAAACTCCATCTTCCCCTGGTTTTGAAAATGCTGGGAAATCTGTCATATGTTCTGTCACTCTATTCATTCGAATGGGGATGGAGGGCAGCAATGGTGAAAAGTACGTTGTAGGTGACACATACATACACTGTGACTGGTTTGTTTTCTCTGGAGCATCGGAGGTTGAGGAAAGACCTGATAGAAGTATATAAACATGAGAGATGTAAATTGGGTGGACAGTCAGACTCTTTTTCCCAGGATGGAAATATCGCTGGAATTTAGAAGACTGAGGGGGGATCTTATAGAAACTTACAAAATTCTTAAGGGGTTGGACAGGCTAGATGCAGGAAGATTGTTCCCGATCTTGGGGAGGTCCATAACAAGGGGTCACAGTCTAAGGATAAGGGGGAATTCCTTTAGGACCGAGATGAGGAAAACATTTTTCACACAGAGAGTAGTGAGTCTCTGGAATTCTCTGCCACAGAAGGTAGTTGAGGCCAGTTCATTGGCTATATTTAAGAGGGAGTTAGATGTGGCCCTTGTGGCTAAAGGGATCAGGGGGTATGGAGAGAAGGCCGGTACAGGATACTGAGTTGGATGATCAGCCATGATCATATTGAATGGCGGTGCAGGCTCGAAGGGCCGAATGGCCTGCTCCTGCACCTATTTTCTATGTTTCTATCAAATGTACAAAAAATGGCATAGAGTTTAGAGTTTACAGATACAACGTGGAAACAGGCCCTTCGGCCCACCGAGTCCGCGCTGACCAGTGATTTCCCCCGTACACTAACACAATCCTACACACTCGGGACAATTTACAATTTTATCAAGCAAATTAACCTACAAATCTGTACGTCTTTGGAGTGTGGGAGGATAGCGGAGCAGCCGGTGAAAACCCACGCTGTCACGGGGAGAACGTACAAACTCTGTACAGAGAGCACCCGCAGTCAGGTTCAAACCGGGTCTCTGACACTGTAAGGCAGCAGCTCTACCGCTGTGCCATTGTGCCACCTTGTAGCTTTAAGCTGAGAGCAGGAAAGTGTAAAGCAGACGTGTGGGATATGTTTTTTTACACAGAGGGTGGCGAGTGCCTGAAACAAGCTACCAGGGATAGTGGTGGAGGCAGGTATGATTATGGCGTTTAAGAGGCTTTTAAGTAAGATCCTAAGATCATCAGTGATAGGAGAAGAATCAGTCTACTATGCCATTCAATCATGGCTGATTAATCTCTCCCTCCAAACCCCATTCTCCTGCCTCCTCCGCATAACCCCTGACCCATACTAATCAAGAATCTATCTATCTCTGCCTTAAATATATCCACTGACCTGGCCTCCACAGCCTTCTGTGGCAAGGATTGGCACATGGATATGCAGGGAATGAAGTCTTAAAGATATATCTCAGCTGGGGCTCCTACAATTTATTTTCTAGCTTCCCATTGTGTCCTTGGATGTACCTGATCAGGCCCAGGAGATTTATCTACCTACATATGCCTTAGGACATCCAACCATAATACGGACTCTCCTCAAGATATCAGGAATGTAGTTGATACAGTTATGATGACAGCATGTAAAGGATACTTGGACAGGTACATGGACAGGAAAGGTTGAGTGAGATATGGGCCAAGTGCCGGCATATGGGACTAGTTTACATGGGACATCTTGGTTGGCTTTGTATGATTTTCCATATATCGTTGCAGCAGTCGAGAGTTTACTGCCTCGGCTAGAGGATGTTCTGCTGATCGCCGTGAAACGGGAACTAGAAATACTAAAGAACTTGCACAGGAGAGCTGCTGCCGCACTGCCTCAGAGACCCAGGTTCGATCCTGACCTCGGGTGCGGTCTGTGTGGAGTTTGCACGTTCTCCCTGTGACCACAATGGGTTTCTTCCCACATTCCAAATGCCTGCGGGTTTGTAGGTTAATTGGCCTCTGTAGGTTGCCCCGAACAGGTAGTGGGATAACTAGTGTGAACGGGTGATCAATGGTCAGCATGGACTCGGATGGCGAACGTACCTGTTCCCATGTTGTAGCTCTAAACTAAACTAAACTCAATTACATAAATCTCTTAATGAAAAGCGAGAAGACATTTCTACACAAATGTTGTATATGAACATATCGTCTGAAGATGGGTCTGACCCGAAATGTCACTCACCCTTTTTCTCCAGAGA
Source organism: Okamejei kenojei (assembly GCA_035221665.1). NCBI lineage: Eukaryota > Metazoa > Chordata > Chondrichthyes > Rajiformes > Rajidae > Okamejei > Okamejei kenojei. Next base: position 63,929,270 of record CM069134.1, on the reverse strand, counting down.
TGCTGTCTGACCCGCTGAGTTATATCAGCACCTATCTACTGCATATGAGAGTTCGTGAGCTATTATTCCAGTAAACCCAGAATCTGTGAGATGTTAAAACTGTTTGTACCATGTGTAACAAGTCACAGCACGTAAACAGACCCTTCGGCCCAACTTGCCCATGCCGACCTTCACTAGTCCCACCTGATAGAGCCACAGAGATCTTTGGTCAATGATCAATAATAATCTCACTCTGCTTTTTCAGGTCAGCAAATTCCACCTCTGGATCCCGCTCAGATCAGCAGCAATGGAGCATTCAAAGTCGGAAGGCACACAGTACAATCAAGTAAGCGTTGCTGCTGAGTTTTGCTGGAGAACAAGGCCAAGCAGCAGGATAGACCCATCACCCTCGTATCAAGCAGTTAAACAGGGGGAATAAAAGAAAAACAAAACTTTTTTCTTGTGTTATTGTTTGCATTACTTAGCAGTCTCAGTTGTCAATTGTTGGACTGCTGGCTCTTTTATTCTAGCACATTGTTGGCCTGCTTTCATTAGGTTCCTGTAAGGAGTTCCACGGAGAATAGATGCACTATGAATGCCAACATTAAAATGCCAGTTATTCCCTTTGTTCATCCTCAGATTTTTTTTCTGGACTTTCTGCTTGCTTTCTGAGCGCAGTGATTGAAGTTTTTTTTAATCCACTTTGCAATTATCCAGACACAAATTATATTTTTCCTTTGCTATAATACTAATTAATGTGCCTGATCTAAAGGTAAATACTTTATCTGTAATGTTAGCCTCAATCATAAATGGCACTTTTTGAGATTTTCAAGAATTAATAACTAAATACCCATGCCAAACGCAAAAACGGACTTCAAACCTTTCTTGATTAGTACAGGTGTCAGAGGTTATGGGGAGAAGGTAGGACAATGTGGTTTAGAGGAAGAGCTAGATCAGCCATGGTTGAATGGCAGACTAGACTTGATGGGCCGAATAGCCCAATTCTACTCCTATTCCTTAAGACGTTCCATATTTTAAATCTGTTAAGGTGCATGGCCATATGAAAATTACAATTTATCCGAAAATAATCCAGAATATTATTTGTGTATGGCAATGTGGTATGAGTTTCATAAAGATGGAACAATTACTTTTACTGCAATCTGATTTGAACTTGAATGTGAATAGGCATCTGGAGAAATTATGTCAGCATTTTTACTAGCAAGTGATTCCTATTCAACAGAATGGAGTTTCGTTGTTGGTAAGGATACATATATACAATATGTTCCTATACTAGAAAAGGCTGGTCGATCCCCAATATGTATCAGTGGCTTCAGAAGAGAGGTTTAGAAGAGTGTGTGGGTGGATGGGTTGGTGGAATATAGTATTAATGGACACAGTCTCTATGAATGGGAGAAATAACCACATCTTAATTTGCAGAGAACTAGAGTAGGTTCAAAAGATGAAACAAATAATGCTTTAAGTACAGATGGCTCAATGTGTTCCATATGTTAAATCCTGAACCATCTTCCTAATGCCAAAGAACATTTAGATCAAAATTTGCATCCTCCCTAGGAATTTACTTTCCCTCACTAAAGTGTATGCATGTGTGTATGTCTGGATGTATGGAGCTATTCAAATTCATGCAGTCTTGATATTTTATAGTCTTGATACTTCGAGCCAGCACCGCCATTCAATGTGATCATGGCTGATTATCCACAATCAGTACCCCGTTCCTGCCTGCTCACGATATCCCTTGACTACGCTTTCTTTAAGAGCTCTATCTAATTCACTTGAAAGCATCCAGAGAATTTGCCTCCACTGCCTTCTGAGGATAAGGGGTAAGAATAAGGAGCAAAGGGCCTGCCCCACCAGCATGCGACTCCATGCGGTGAGCGCGACCTAACGTGGTCGCTTGAGCCGTCCGGCCTCGCGGAGCCGGTCCCACTTCGATCGCCGGAGTTCGCTGGGGTTGTGCGGAGCTGGTCCCGACATCCCGCGGGGCTCTGAAAAACTGACCGTTAAAAAATTCCGCGCGGCAACGACCTGTTGGCCCGCAGCCGCTTCGACACATTACGCACCGCCTCACGTCATGCCTCCATGTCCCTCTCTATACGTGCCTCCGTGACCCTCTCTGTGTGCCTCCGTGGCCCTCTCTTTGTGTCCCCCTCTATGTGCCTCCGTAACCCTCTATATATATGCCTCCGTGACCCTCTCTCTGGCCTCCGTGACCCTCTATATATGTGCCTCCGAGACCGTCTCACTATGCCTCCATGACCGTCTCTATATGTGCCTCCGTGGCCCTCTCTCTGTGTGCCTCCGTGGCCCTCTCCGTGTCCCTCGCTGTGTGCCTCCGTGTCCCTCTCTGTGTGTCCTTCTCTGTCCTTGCGAACTTACCGCGGACTTCGCTCCAACTTCACGCCACGTCGCACCACTCACCCGACCTCCACACGGCCCCCGCTACCGGTTTGGTCGCACTCGCCGCATGCAGGCGCATGCTGGTGGGACCGGCCCTGTACGGGGATCACCCGACCTCCGCGTGACCCCCGCTTCCAGTTTGGTCGCGCTCACTGCATGAAGTTGCATGCTGGTGGGACAGGCCCTTTAGTCATTTAGAACGGAGACGATGAAACACTTTTTCTCACAGAGACAATAGACAATAGGTGCAGGAGTAGGCCATTAGAGAGTTGTGAGTCTGTGGAATTCTCTGCCTCTGAGGGCAGTGGAGGTCGGATCTCTGGATACTTTCAAGAGAGAGCTAGATAGGGCTCTTAAAGATAGCAAGGTCAGGGGATATCCTTCCAAATTCCAGAGTATGCAAGTCCAGCCGCTCCATTCTATCAACATATGCCAGTCCCGCCATCCCGGGAATTAACCTCGTGAACCTATGCTTCACTCCCTCAATAGCAAGAATGTCCTTCCTCAAATTTGGAGACCAAAACTGCACACTATAACTGGCTATGCTTGAGGGCCAGTAGAGTATGACTGCTGGTTTGGTCCCAGTTGGTGTTGAACTCTGAATAGATTATTGATGCAGATGTATATTTGGATCTGGATTGATACTGCTCCAAACTGATTATGCTCTTGGCCTTTATCTTGCTAAAACTTGAAAGAACTATTCCGTCCTACAAACCCGGTCCTTCCATTGACACTGAATAGTTTGCTTCTCAAAGGTAACGTGATGAAATTTTGGAAAAGCTAAGTAAGTTTACTTTCAATATCATTCTACCTTGACTCCTTACTTTAATTAACATAATATAATAGTCCTACCAGTTTCTGAATCATTGTGTACAATAAATGCCAGCCATTAAATTATGTTAAATCAAGTAATGATTCAGGGTAGAATGATATCGAAAGTAAACTTAACCAGTTATTCCAAAATGTTATCCAGTTACCTTTGTAAACTGGAGAGTGTAAACATACCTCCTCCCTTTTCTGTTTAATTTCCATTAGCTTTCGCTAAGTAGGTGGGTGTGAATCAGAGATTGACACAGTGCAACACCTTCTAGAGATCATTCGGTCATTGAAGTAATTGTAGATCTTCCTCAGCACTTAAACTGGAGAGTTGTTAATGAACTCCACAGACCCTGAACCAGGAAGTGTGAATTATATTTGCAAGTTATACAGGTAAGTGCAAACTATGTCCTCTAATTCCTGATTCTCCACACTGGGAAAAAGACTATGCATTCACCCTATCTATTCCCTTCATGATTTTATGCACCTCTATAAGATCACCTCTTAGTCTCCTGCACTCCAAGGAATAAAGTACTAACCCGCCTAATCTCTCCCTACAACTCGAGCCCTGGCAACATCCTCATAAATCTTCTCTGCACCTGCTCCAACTTAATGGCATCTTTCTACAGCCTCATTGATGTGTTGTATAACTGTAACATAAACGTATACTGCAACATATCTTGTTGTATAATTATTGAATCTTTACTGCCTTTGATTTCTTTAACTGTCTTGATTTAATATCATGTAGTCTTTGAGAATGATTACTGAATTTTATGGTTCTCTGGTGTAACTTTGTATGAAAACATCCCAACTAAATTTTGATTTTGATATATATTTGTAATTATATAGATAGTGCAAATGAATCTGCATGTTATTCATGTGACATTGGAAAATGTGGCTACCATTGTAAAGGCAAATCTATGCTCCGAATCAATCAGTTGAGATTCAAGAATTTATTTTCACATAAGTCTTCATCAATAGGAACAACAATGTTTTTGGTGACTTGACACAGTTGGAACAGTTAAGGTATTTTGTCATTCAAGTGTATCTTATTTTATGCCAAGTATATTTTAATTGTTTTTAGATTGGGCTGGCCCCATGTAGAACATACCGATTGAATGGGTACAATGTCTGTGTTACTCTTTACTAATACTGTATAGTATGACTATTGAAATAGTGATGTGGCTTACGAAATGGTGCCTTGTAGGCAGATAAGCAGTTTTAATGTACCTTTAATAAACAATATTTCATAACAATCAAAAGTGAATGCTTTATTTCATCACCTTCATTATGGATGATCAATACATTACTATATGGGAAGAAAGTTACGAATCACCACACAGGTTTTGAAATGTAATAATAATTATAAATCCTGACCCCCACCTGGATTATGACACCTTCTATTCCAAAGAAAGACTTGTCTACTGGAGGGCAAACACAATTGATCCCTGAATTCAAAGGATAAACAGAACAGATGATTTCACAGGAAGCTAATGGTCTTGCAAGGAGAAGACTGGAGAAAAAAAACCTTAAACTCTGAGAATAGTTTGAGTTTAGCAGACACAAGAAACTACAGATGCTGGAATTTTGAGCAAAACACAAAGTGCTGGAGGAACTCAGTGGATCAGGAGCAGGAACTCAGTGGGTCGGGAGCAGGGTTTGGGAACAGCTCCATCCTGGAATGCCAGAAATTGCAGAGAATTGTGGACGCAGCCCAGTCCATCACACAATCCAACCTCCCTTACATTGACTCCATCGACACTTCACGCAAGGCCACCAGCATAATTAAGAATGAGTCACACCCCAGACTTCTCCCCTCTCCCATCAGACATGAGGTACAGAAGTGTGAAAATGTAATTTCCCATTTCCATTGCAATTTCAAGCACAGGGTAGGACAAACAGCTCATTGCATTTTCATTTCATTTCCATTTCCATTGCAGGTTCAAGCACAGGGCAGCCCAAACAGCTCATTGCATTTTTATTTCATTTCCATTTCCATTGCAGTTTCAAGCACAGGGCAGGCCAAAGAGCTCATTGCATTTTCATTTCATTTCCATTTCCATTGCAGTTTCAAGCACAGGGCAGGCCAAATAACTCATTTTCATTTTCATTAAGGGCTAACAAATCATTTATTGCAAGTACTTTGCAGACTCACAGTTCAGTTGATTCGCAGCTTAGAATCACAATAGTGGTCTCTCCCTCGTGATCTTCCAGAGTGACTGACTCACGTCCAGGCATCCGGGTTTTTATAGATATAGAAACATAGAAAATAGGTGCAGGAGTAGGCCATTCGGCCCTTCGAGCCTGCACCGCCATTCAATATGATCATGGCTGATCATCCAACTCTGTAACCTGTACCTGCCTTCTCTCATTACACCCTGATCCCTTTAGCCACAAGGGCCACATCTAACTCCCTCTTAAATATAGCCAATGAAGTGGCCTCAACTACCTTCAGTGGCAGAGAATTCCAGAGACTCACCACTCTCTGTGTGAAAAATGTTTTTCTCATCTTGGTCCTTAAAGATTTCCCCCTTATCCTTAAACTGTGACTCCTTGTTCTGGTCTACTTTCCTGTTTTTGCCACCAAAGTGGATAACCTCACATTTATCCACATTATACTGCATCTTCCATGCATTTGCCCACTCACCCAGCCTATCCAAGTCACCTTGCAGCCTCCTAGCACCCTCCTCACAGTTAACACTGCCCCCCAGCTTCGTGTCATCCGCAATCTTGGAGATGTTGCATTCAATTCCCTCGTCCAAATCATTAATATATATTGTAAATTGCTGGGATCTCAACACTGAGCCTTGCGGCACCCCACTAGTCACTGCCTGCCATCCTGAAAAGGACCCGTTCACTCCTACTCTTTGCTTCTTGTCTGCCAGCCAGTTCTCTATCCACATCAATACTGAACCGCCAATACCGTGTGCTTTAAGTTTGTATACTAATCTCTTATGTGGGACCTTGTCGAAAGCCTTCTGAAAGTCCAGATATAACACATCCACTGGTTCCCCCTTATCCACTCTACTAGTTACATTCAAAAATTCTATAAGATTTGTCAGACATGATTTACCTTTTGTAAATCCGTGCTGACTTTGTCCGATGATTTCACCACTTTCCAAATGTGCGGCTATCCCATCTTTAATAACTGACTCTAGCAGTTTCCCCACTATCGATGTTAGACTAACTGGTCTGTAATTCCCTGTTTTCTCTCTCCCCCCTTTTTTAAAAGTGGGGTTACATTAGCTACCCTCCAATCCTCAGGAACTACTCCAGAATCTAAAGAGTTTTGAAAAATGATTACTAATGCATCCACTGTTTCTGGGGCTACTTCCTTAAGTACTCTGGGATGCAGCCTATCTGGCCCTGGGGATTTATCGGCCTTTAATCCATTCAATTTACCTAACTTCCTGGCTAACCTGGATTTCACTCAGTTCCTCCATCTCATTTGACCCCCGGTCCACTGCTATTTCCGGCAGATTATTTATGTCTTCCTTAGTGAAGACAGAACCAATGTAGTTATTCAATTGGTCTGCCATGTCCTTGTTCCCCATGATCAATTCACCCGTTTCTGACTGCAAGGGACCTACATTTGTTTTAACTAATCTTTTTCTCTTCACATATCTATAAAAACTTTTGCAGTCAGTTTTTATGTTCCCTGCCAATTTCCTTTCATAATCTATTTTCCCGTTCCTAATTAAGTCCTTTGTCCTCCTCTGCTGGACTGAATTTCTCCCAGTCCTCTGGTAGGCTGCTTTTTCTGGCTAATTTGTATGCTTCATCTTTTGTTTTTATACTATCCCTGATTTCCCTTGTTATCCACGGATGCACTACCTTTCCTGATTTATTCTTTTGCCAAACTGGGATGAACAATTGTTGTAGTTCATCCATGCAGTCTTTAAATGCCTTCCATTGTACATCCACCGTCAACCCTTTAAGAATCAATTGCCATTCTATCTTGGCCAATTCACGTCTCATACCCTCAAAGTTACCTTTCTTTAAGTTCAGAACCCTTGTTTCTGAATTAATTATGTCACTCTCCATCCTAATAAAGAACTCAACTATATTATGGTCACTCTTGCCCAAGGGGCCACGCACAACAAGACTACTAACTAACCCTTCCTCATTACTCAATACCCAGTCTAGAATAGCCTGCTCTCTCATTGGTTCCTCTACATGTTGGTTTAGAAAACTATCCTGCATACATTCCAAGAAATCCTCTTCCTCAGCACCCTGCCAATTTGATTCACCCAATCTATATGTAGATTGAAGTCACCCATTATAACTGTTTTGCCTTTGTTGCACGCATTGCTATAGTCCTGCCCTTCCAGAAGGGACGTTACCTTCATCATGGTGGTTGTCAGGTGAGAGGACCAATCAGCCAATCTCAAGATTTTTTAAACACTCATAACCTTTTTATTTTTCATCGATCAGAAAAATCCTCGGTGCTGCCTCAGCGGAGAAGGACTGTGAGTAAGATGGCCAAAAATCATAGCAATATAGGGTAGCGTTTGTTCTAAAATTAATATACAGCACAGAAAGGAAGGGTCAAGATGAGACTTTTAGTTTTATAGATATTATTCCATTCCTTCAGGAAGTTTGTTTGAGGTGAGAAGTTGAGGATTTTACTGAAGCATACATTGGGGCAGCTAAATGGAGGAGCTGGTAGAGCTACTACCTCACAGCGCTAGGTACCCAAGTTCGAACCTGATCTCGGGTCCTTTCTGTGTGGAATTCACATGTTCGCCCTGTTACTGCCTGGACTTCCTCTGGATGCTCTGTTACCTCCATCATCCCCAAAGACATCGGATTTGTTGGCCAATTGGCCTCTATAAATTGCCCTTAGTGTGTAAGGAATGTTGGGGAAAGTGGTATTACATGAAAGTAGCGTGAATGGTGATCAATGGTCGGTAAACTAAAGGAACAGCTTTAATCTCAGCATCTCTATCTGCAAGACAAAAGGTTTTCTATCTAGCTTACCCTGTGGCAGCAAACTATTTCCCAACCATGAAGGTTCAGGATAACACCCTGGAAAAGCAGGACCTCTTGCCATATCTTGGAGAGTCACCTTTTGGAAAGGGCATACTTTGATTATGTACTTCATCACCACTTGCGATGTGGCAGCACAGTGTTAAGTGTTTGAAGCTCAAGATCTCACATTTGGCACATAAGTTATGATCTAGCTAGCCAGCTATAATCACCATCTTCCAATATGCTTATGGGACCTGTACAGAGCTATAGCAGGAATCTCAAGGACTTGTTATAATACCATCAAAACTGCCTCTGCAAAATGATCCAGATTTGTTCTCTTCCAACGTAACATCATTAGGATTGAGGCCCCAGTTGTACATCTCTTGGTTCGATTGGACACAATTGCTAATTAACTTGTCAAGTCAAGTCAAGGTTATTTGTCACATACACATACAAGATGTGCAGTGAAATGAAAGTGGCAATGCCTGTGGATTGTGCAAAAAATAACAGAACAGAATAGAACAGAACCAGTATTTACATTTCAGAAAAAATAAAAATAAAAGACACAATACAACAGTAAATTAGTAAATTTGTCCCTGGTGAGATAGGAGTTTACAGTCCTGATGGCCTGTGGGAAGAAACTCCGTCTCATCCTCTCTATTTTCGCAGCGTGACAGCGGAGATGCTTGCCTGACCATAGCAGCTGGAACAGTCCGTTGCTGGGGTGGTCGGGGTCCCTCATTATGTTGCTGGCTCTGGACCTGCACCTCCTGGTCTAGGTCCTGCAGGGGGGTGAGTACTGTTCCCATAGTGCGTTCGGCCGAACACACTATTCTCTGCAGAGCTTCCCTGTCCTGGGCAGAGCTGTTCCCAAACTAGATTGTGATGTTGCTGGACAAGATGCTTTCTACACCCCCAGAGTAGAAACACTGAATTTCCTCAGCTGTCTGAGGTGGTAAAGGTGCTGCCTTGCCTTACTCACCAGTGCGGCAGTGTGTGTTGTCCATGTCAGATCCTCTGTGATGTGGACTCCCGGGTATTTAAAGCTGCTCACCCTATCCACAGTAGTCCCATTTATAATAATAATATATTTTATTGTCATTACACGTAAGTGCAACGAGATTTGGTTTGCAACTTCCATCTGATGTCATAACTTAATCGACAAATAAAATTTAGGTTTAGATACCCCAAGTAAAACGTGACTAAAGTGGAGATGTGTCTGTGCGACGTGACCATCCAAGGGAGACAGTCCATGGGGGTGGGGGCCGGTTCAGAGCCGCTATAGCTCTGGGAATGAAGCTGTTCCTGAGTCCGGAGGAGCGGGCGTAGAAGGCCTTGTAACATCTGCCGGAAGGGAGTAGTTCGAACAGTCGATTACAAGGGTGAGAGGAGTCTTTATGTATGCTGACGGCCTTCCTGAGGCACCGTGTGTGGTAGATGCCCTCCAAGGCTGGTAGCGGTGTCCCAATAATCTGTTGCGCTCTGTGGACAACGTACTGAAGAGCTCTCCACTCCGCCTCCGTGCAGCTGAGATACCACACAGAGATGCCATACGTTAGTATGCTCTCTGTCGTGCAGCGGTAGAAGGTCGTCAGCAGCTGTTGGGCAGACCAGTCCGTTTCAATGTTCTTAGGAAGAACAGTCATGGCTGTGCCTTTTTGACCAGCGCAGCGGTTTTGGTGGACCATGTGAGGTCCTCTGAGATGTGAGTGCCCAGAAACTTAACGTTGGACACTCTCTCCACACTGTCCCCGTAGATGGAGTTTGGGGCGTATTCCCCATTCTGTGACCTCCTGAAGTCGATAATCAGTTCCTTGGTCTTGGAGGTGTTTAGTGACAAGTTGTTCCGTGAGCACCAGTCCGCCAGGTTCTGCACCTCCGCTCTGTAGTTTGTTTCATCACCGTTGGTGATCAGCCCGATCACCGTTGTGTCATCTGCAAACTTGACAATGGTGTTGGTGTCGAATGCAGGAGCACAGTCATGATTGAAGAGGGAGCAGAGCATGGGGTGGCGCTTATCTTCAGTGGCGCTTCAGGCCACTTATCTTCAGTGGCGTGTACGTCCTCGGATGTTGAGCCCTCCTAAAGTCCACAATCAGCTCCTTAGTTTTTGTGACATTCAAGAGGAGACTTTTTTCCTGACACCAGAGTGCCAGATCAGCCACCTCCTCCCGGTAGGCCTTCCCATTATTTTCGGTGATCAGGCCTACCACCACCACAGTGACGTCAGCAAACTTGATGATGGAGCCGAACCTGACCACACAGTCATGTGTGTACTGGGAGTACAGTGGGGGGCTAAGGACGCAACCCTGGGGGGGTCCCGTGTTCAGGGTGAGGGGGTTGGAGGTATGTCTCCCCAACCTGACCACCTGGGGTCTGGTGGTGAAAGTCCAGGACCCAAGCACACTAGAGTGTTCAGCCCCAGTTCCAGCAGCTTCTCAGCAAGTCTGGTGGGGACTATTGTATTGAAAGCTGAACTGAAGTCAATGAACAGCATCCTCACATAGTCCTCCTTCTGGCTGTCAAGGTGAGAGAGAGAGCAGTGTGCAGATCCTTGGAGACCGCATCATCCGTGGATCTCTTTGGATGGTATGCGAACTGTAGCGGGTCCATGGTGCGAGGGAGGAGGAACTGCAGATGCTGGTTTACAGCAAAGATAGACACAAAAAGCTGGAGCAACTCAGTGGGTCAGGCAATGATCGTCAAGGACATGTACTAAGAGATAACAGAAGTCTGGCAGAAGGAGTCAGCCATGTCTCACATACTATCGATCCATCTGTCCTAACAGCCACCACCACCAGTATACACTTACCCCATTATCCTCTTGAGCCACCTCAAACCCTTACAAAACCAGAATGGAAGTAAGTCACAGGAGTCACCTTGTTACACGGGTGGGTTTAAATTAAATAGTGGGGGGGGAGTGGAGGGGGTCAACAACGTGGAGGCGTATGCGTGCAGTTATCGGGAAAGAGTCAGAAAGGTCACGTTTAAACTAACAGGGCAGGGGGATGGGAACCAATGTAAGGAGACAGAGGGCCATAAACGGAGGACAGAAGCGAAAGATAGAAGGGAGAAAAAAAAAACAACCTGAAAGCTTTGTGCATTAATGCGCGGAGCATTCGTAATAAGGTGGGTGAATTGAATGCGCAGTTAGTAGTTAAGAAATATGATGTCGATGGAATTCCGGTGTCATGGCACCAGGGTGACCAAGACTTGGAGCTAATCGGGCAGGGGTATTCAATATTCAGGAAGGATAGACAGAAAGGAAGAGGAGGTGGGGTGGCATTGTTGGTCAAATGGAAGATTAATGCAAGAGCAAGGAGAGACATTAGCTTGGATGCTATAGAATTGGTATGGGTAAAACTGCGAAATTGCTAAAGGCAGAAAACGCTTGTTGAGTTGTATACAGACCACCAAACAGGAGAAACATAGAAACATAGAAACATAGAAATTAGGTGCAGGAGTAGGCCATTCAGCCCTTCGACCCTGCACCGCCATTCAATATGATCATGGCTGATCATCCAACTCAGTATCCCGTACCTGCCTTCTCTCCATACCCTCTGATCCCCTTAGCCACAAGGGCCACATCCAACTCACTCTTAAATATAGCCAATGAACTGGCCTCAACTACCCTCTGTGGCAGAGAGTTCCAGAGACTCACCACTCTCTGTGTGAAAAAAGTCTTTCTCATCTCGGTCTTAAAGGATTTCCCCCTTATCCTTAAGCTGTGACCCCTTGTCCTGGACTTCCCCAACATCGGGAACAATCTTCCTGCATCTAGCCTGTCCAACCCCTTAAGAATTTTGTAAGTTTCTATAAGATCCCCTCTCAATCTCCTAAATTCCAGAGAGTATAAACCGAGTCTATCCAGTCTTTCTTCATAAGACAGTCCTGACATCCCAGGAATCAGTCTGGTGAACCTTCTCAGCACTCCCTCTATGGCAATAATGTCCTTCCTCAGATTTGGAGACCAAAACTGTACGCAATACTCCAGGTGTGGTCTCACCAAGACCCTGTACAACTGAAGTAGAACCTCCCTGCTCCTGTACTCAAATCCTTTTGCTATGAAAGCTAACATACCATTCGCTTTTTTCACTGCCTGCTGCACCTGCATGCCTACTTTCAATGACTGGTGTGCCATGACACCCAGGTCTCGCTGCATCTCCCCTTTTCCTAATCGGCCACCATTTAAATAATAGTCTGCTTTCCTGTTTTTGCCACCAAAGTGGATAACCTCACATTTATCCACATTATACTGCATCTGCCAAACATTTGCCCACTCACCCAGCCTATCCAAGTCACCTTGCAGTCTCCTAGCATCCTCCTCACAGCTAACACTGCCCCCCAGCTTAGTGTCATCCGCAAACTTGGAGATATTGCCTTCAATTCCCTCATCCAGATCATTAATATATATTGTAAATAGCTGGGGTCCCAGCACTGAGCCCTGCGGTACCCCACTAGTCACTGCCTGCCATTGTGAAAAGGACCCGTTTACTCCTACTCTTTGCTTCCTGTTTGCCAGCCAGTTCTCTATCCACATCAATACTGAACCCCTAATACCGTATGCTTTAAGTTTGTAAGAAGGGAGATTGGGGATAGCAACAAGCAGGAAATTAAGGATGCGAGTAGCAAAGGTACAGCAGTTATCATGGGTGACTTTAATCTACATATAGACTGGGCCTACCAAATTGGTAGCAGAGCTGAGGAGGAGGATTTCCTGGCATGTATACGGGATAGTTTTTTAAGCCAATATGTAGCGGAATTGACTAGAGGGCAAGCCATCCTAGACTGTGTATTGTGTAATGAGGAAGGATTAGTCAGTGGTCTTGTTGTGCAAGGCCACTTGGGCAACAGTGACCATAATATGATGGAATTCTGCATTAATATGGAGAGTGATACAGTTAATTCAGAGACTAGGGTCCTGAACTTAAAGAAAGGAGACTTTGAAGGTATGAGATGGGAATTGGCTCGGATAGACTGACAAATTATACTTAAAGGGTTGACATTGGACTTGCAATGTCAAATACTTAAAGATTGCATGGATGAACTCCAAAAATTGTTCATCCCTGTCTGGTGAAAAAATAAAACTGGGAAGGCGGCTCAACCATGGCTAACGAGGGAAATGAAGGATAGTGTTGAATCCAAGGAAGATGAATATAAATTGGCCAGAGGAAGCAGCTAGAGGAGGACAGGGATAAATTTAAAATTCAACAGAGGAGGACAAAGGGGTTAGTTAAGAGGGGGAAGAAAGAGCAAGAAAGAAAGCTTGCAGAGAATATAAAAACTGACTTTAAAGGCTTCTTCAAATAAAAGCTCTGTATGTAAAAAGGAAAAGATCAATGTAGACAAATGTAGGTCCCTTACAATCAGAGACAGGTGAATTTATCATGGAAATGGCAAAACAGGTAAACAAGTACTTTGGTTCTGTCTTCACTAAGGAAGACACAAACAATCTCCCAGATATACTAGGGGACAGAGGATCTAGTGGGAGGGAGGAACTGAAGCGAACCCACGTTAGTCAGGAAATGGTGTTAGGTAAACTTCTGGGACTGAAGGCAGATAAATACCCAGGGCCCAATGATCTTCTCCCAGTGTACTCAAGGAAGTGGCCCTAGAAATCGTGGGTGCATTGGTGATCATTTTCCAATGTTCGATAGACTCTGTTCCTGTGGACTGGAGGGTAGCTAATGTAACTCTACTTTTTAAGAAAGGAGGCAGGGAGAAAATGGAGAATTATACACCAGTTAGGCTTACATCGGTAGTGGGGAAGTTGCTTGAGTTGATTATTAAATATGTTATAGCAGCACATTTGGAAAGCAGTGGCAGGATTGCTCAAAGTTAACATACACTGTTGGGACAGAAGGCAGATTTATGATGGGGAAATCATGCTTGACTAATCTGAAATTTAAAAAAAACTTAGCCCTAGCCCTAGCCTTAACCCTAACCCTACCCATAGCCCTAGCCCTAGCCCAAGCCCTAAAGATAGTCTTTGTCATCTCCGTCACGCGACACTCCCAAACTTGACCATTTCCATCTCGTTGAGTCATATCCGTCACATGAGTATTTTATGCTCATAATGTGTAAAATAATACAATGACCATAATTATCAATTGTAATTGATAAATGAACTATGCTTCTGCCTATTCATCTGAAGTTAATATTGTTTTAGAGGAAATTGCTGAAAGGTTATGTGATGGTTAACATTCTTGCTGAGAATCACCACTTTTTTCGGCAGTAGTCTGTTACGAAGGTTTAAAATCAATGCGTTAGACTGAAAAAAAAAATTTTTGTGCTTTATTTGAGGAAGATACTATATAACTTGAAAGACTGCGACAAAAAAATGATTTTATGTTCTTAAATCAGTTATATTTTACAGCGTTGTTCATCACTGGGTACCATCAGAAGAGGCAGCGGGTAATGCAGGACTCTCCATGGCTCTCCCCCTCTCCTCCAAGCACTACCTTCTGCATACTATTGGGATGACGGACCTCGGGGGAACATTGCAGCAGCAGTCGGGACAGTGAGACCAGTTCTGGCTCTGTTGAACAGCAGAGGGGGTGGGGGAGTGTGCGGATAGAGAGTGGGAGTGTGGGGATAGAGAGGGGGGAGTCGGGAGAGAGAGTGGGAGTGTGGGGATAGAGAGGGAGAGTGGGAAACGTTTGGGGATAGAGTGGGGGAGGAGTGAGGGGGAAGAGGGAGGAGTGTGGAGAGTGAGAATGGGCGGAGTGTGGGGATAGATAGGGGGCGTGAGGGGGAAGAGGGGGGAGTGTGAGGAGAGAGATTGGGAATAGTATGGAAAGAGAGAAGTAGTGTGTTGAGAAAGGTTTGGAGCATCTGGAGAGAGGGGGCATGGGGAAAGAGAGGGAGTTCTACTCGCTGGAATTTAGAAGATTGAGGGGGGATCTTATAGAAACTTTCAAAATTCTTAAGGGTTTGGACAGGCTAGATGCAGGAAGATTGTTCCCGATGTTGGGGAAGTCCAGAACAAGGGGTCACAGTTTAAGGATAAGGGGGAAGTCTTTTAGGGCCGAGATGAGAAAAACATTTTTCACACGGAGAGTGGTGAATCTGTGGAATTCTCTGCCATAGAAGGTAGTTGAGGCCAGTTAATTGGCTATATTTAAGAGGGATGTGGCCCTTGTGGCTAAAGGGATCAGGGGGTATGGAGAGAAGGCAGGTACAGGATACTGAGTTGGATGATCAGCCATGATCATATTGAATGGCGGTACAGGCTTGAAGGGCCGAATGGCCTACTCCTGCACCTATTTTCTATGTTTCTATGTTTCTATCATAAAAATGCGACGGATATAACTGAATGCAATGGCCAAGGAAAAAATAAATTAAATTCTCTAAAGGATTGCGCCAAACGTATTTTTCCCATAGTAGAGATGCTCATCTATGTGAAACAACATTCAAAGTTGCAGAAATTGAAGTTTTATATTCGGGTTTCCAGAAACTTAAAAGTAGACAGATACTGAAGAATCACTCAGCTATGCGCACGTGCATGGACCTGACCTATGCCTGCCTTTTTGTAGGATGCGCCGAACAATCCTTGTTCGAGGCGTACTGGCCCTATCCCCAAACTCTACCTCCGCTACATTGATTGGTGCAGTTACTCAGAGCTCCCGTGGATTTTGAAGAAACAGCAGCAATGAGAAGCATGAAAAAACAGTGATTGGCGCTAGCCCGAGTGGGAGGAGTGTTAGAAGTGAGTCAGAGGGGGAAAACGGTTTAAAACTGAGGAATTTGGTTTATAAATTGGTAAATTGGTAAATCAGGCAATTTATCAGTCAATATAAACAAAATGGCTCTTAGTGAGCGGCAATGAGGGAGTGGCCTTGTGAGTAAAGTGGCGTCTTCGGCTTGAGAGTCTTAGGAGAGGAGGCTATGCATAAAGCTCGAGAGGACGGAGTGCAGTGAACACATGTCGGAGCAGATGAGACAGTGTGAGGCTTGCAGAATGTGGGAGCCCAGGGACACAGAGGGAGCCTCTGGCTGCTACAGCTGTGGCAAGTGCGTCCAGCTTCAGCTCCTAAAGGACCGTGTTGGGGCACTGGAGAAGCAGCTGGAGGGGGGGAGAAGAGAGGGGAGGGAGGAGAGGGGTAGGGCCACCCATCAGCCGTCGGCCTCAGAATCATCCTCGGCTCCTTGGCCTCGCATCCTCTCTGGATGACCCCCGGAGCCAGCCGGTGATCTCGGGTTCGTCACAGAATACTGATTCCCGAACGCTTCAGACCCCGAGTACGGTGGGGTGGGGGAAGTGGGTGGGCTGGTGGGCGTGGTCCCGAGTGAGCCTGCGGACCGACTGCGAACAGTTGAGGCCGCCGCCGCAATGTTCTAGAAGCCGAGCCGAAGCGCGAGTGGACTTGATGTCACTAAGTACGCTCGCTCCTGCAGATAGACTCCCACAAAAGAAGTCTGCTCACGCTGGGTGCGGGGTGCAGGGGGGTGACTTAACTCGTGCAAATGTTTCATCCAGAGCAGGGCTGGGGGTGGGGACGGACACGGAGTGGGACACAGAGAAAGAATAAAATTCAATGGTATAAAAAAAAGAAATAAACAATGCTTTAATCCACAGCGAGGGGGTAGGGCCAGGAGGCAAGTGGGGGGGTGGGGCCAGGACACAGGTGTGCCTTGATTGGTGGGCATGCGGGCATTGTGACGTAGCAGCTAGCAAGTGGTGATTATATTTTAAAAAGCGAGTTTTGTGAACAACTATGCAAAATCTGTGGAAATAATTTACCGAATTTAGAGAGGAGTGCATTTATGAAATCGTAAGTTAAATCCCTACCAAAATTGTAAAAGTCTCCGTGTTTTTGTGTCTGGTTTTCGAGGAGATACGTTTCAAATGCAAAATTACACACACACACACACACACACACACACACACACACACACACACACACACACACACACACACACACACACACACGCACACACACACACACACACACACACACACACACACACACACACACACACACACACAGTTTTAAAAGCATATAGATAGTGGGGGGGGGGACGGATTGACAAATTGGGAGTATAAAGATGGAGTTAAAGGAGAAGTGACTACAGGAAAAATGACAAAAGATTCTCGAATTAATGGGAAGGAAAGCTTGAGAATGGACAACAGAGTAAGGTCAGGGCCAATTGCGAGCTGAATACCGAGGTCAAAGTGCTGTATATGAATGCGCAAAGTATAAGGAATAAAGTGGATGAGCTTGAGGCTCAGTTAGAAACTGGCAAGTATGATGTTGTGGGAATTACTGAGATATGGCTGCAAGAGGGCCAGGGCTGGGAACTGAATATTCAAGGGTATACCTCCTATCGAAAAGACAGAACGGTGGGCAGAGGGGATGGGGTTGCCCTGTTGGTGAGGAATGAAATTCAGTCCCTTGCAAGGCGTGACATTGAAACAGGAGATGTGGAGTCAGTATGGATAGAACTGAGGAATTGTGAGGGTAAAAACACCCTAATGGGACTAATCTACAGGCCCCCAAACAGGAGCCTGGACATAGGGCGCAGGTTGAATCAGCAGTTAAAATTGGCATGTAGCAGAAGTAATGCTGTGGTTGTTATGGGAGATTTCAACATGCAGGTAGACTGGGGAAAATCAGGTTGGTACTGGACCCCAAGAAAGGGACTTTGTAGAGTACCTTTGTGATGGATTCTTAGAACAGCTTGTATTGGAGCCTATTCTGGATTTAATGTTATGTAATGAACCGGATTTGATAAAGGACCTCGAGGTTAATGAGCCATTAGGAGGCAGTGACCATAACATGGTCAGGTTTAATCTACAATTGGAGAGGGAGAAGAGTAGATCGGAGGTGTCAGTGTTGCAGTTGAATAAAGGGGACTATGGGGCCATGAGGGAGAAGCTGGCCAAAGTTGACTGGAAAGATACACTAGCAGGGTTGACAGTGGAACAAATACAGAAGGTGCAGGATCAGTTCATTCCTAGATTCCAAGGGGAGAAAGGGACGACCATGGCTGACAAAGGATGTCAGGGACAGTATAAAAAATTAAAGCGAAGAACGTAGCAAAGATGAGCAGGAAGCAAGAGGATTGGGTAATGTTTAAAGAACAACAGAAGATAACCAAAACGACAATACGGGAAGAAAAGATGAGGTACAAAGGTAAGCTAGCCAAGAATATAAAGCAGGATAATAAAAGCTTTAGGTATGTGAAGAGGAAAAAATTAGTTAAGACCAAAGTTTGACCTTTGAAGACTGAAAAAGATGAATTTATTATGGGGAACAAGGAGATGAGTTGAACAGGTACTTTGGATCTGTCTTCACTAAGGAGGACACAAACAATCTTCCTGATATAGTAGTGGCCAGAGGATCTGGGGTGACGGAGGAACTGAAGGAAATCCACATTAGGCAGGAAATGGTGTTGGATAGACTGATGGGACTAAAGGCTGATAAATCCCCAGGGCCTGATGGTCTGCATCCCAGGGTACTTAAGGAAGGGCTCTAGAAATCGTGGATGCATTGGTGATAATTTTCCAATGTGCTATAGACTCCGGATCAATTCCTGTGGATTGGATGTTAATGTTATCCCACTTTTTAAGAAAGGCAGGAGAGAGAAAACGGTGAATTAGCCTGACATCGGTGGTGGGGAAGATGCTGGAGTCAATTATAAAAGATGAGATAGCCGAACATTTGGATAGCAGTAACAGGATCGGTCCGAGTCAGCATGGATTTACAAAGGGGAAATCATGCTTGACTAATCTTCTGGAAATTTTTGAAGATGTAACCAGGAAATGGACAAGGGAGTGCCAGTGGATGCAGTGTACCTGGACTTTCAGAAAACATTTGATAAGGTCCCACATAGGAGATTAGTGGGTATAATTAGGCACATGGTATTGGGGGTAGAGTGCTGACATGGATAGAGAAGTGGTTGGCAGACAGGAAACAAAGAGTAGGATTAACGGGTCCCTTTCAGAATGGCAGGCAGTGACTAGTGGGGTACCGCAAGGCTCGGTGCTGGGACCACAGCTATTTACAATATACATCAATTATTTGGATGAAGGGGTTCAAAGTAACATTAGCAAATTTGCAGATGACACAAAGCTTGGTGGCAGTGTGAACTGTGAGGAGGATGCTATGAGAATGCAGGGTGACTTGGACAGGTTGGGGGAGTGGGCAGATGCATGGCAGATAAAGTTTAATGCAGATAAATGTGAGGTTATCCACTTTGGTAGCAAAAACAGGAAGGCAGGTTACTATCTAAATGGCATCAAGTTGGGAAAAGGGGAAGTACAACGGGATCTGGGGGTCCTTGTACATCAGTCTATGAAAGTAAGCATGCAGGTACAGCAGGCAGTGAAGAAAGCGAATGGCATGTTGGCCTTTATAACAAGAGGAATCGAGTATAGGAGCAAAGATGTCCTTCTGCGCTTGTACAGAGCCCTAGTGAGACCACACCTGGAGTATTGTGTGCAGTTTTGGTCCACTAATTTGAGGAAAGACATTCTTGCTATTGAGGGAGTGCAACGTAGATTTCTAAGGTTAATTCCTGGGATGACGGGACTGTCATATGCTGAGAGAATGGAGCAGCTGGGCTTGTACACTCTGGAGTTTAGAAGGATGAGAGGGGATCTCATTGAAACATATAAGATTGTTAAGGGTTTGGACACGCTAGAGGCAGGAAACATGCTCCCGATGTTGGGGGAGTTGAGAACCAGGGGCCACAGTTTAAGAATAAGGAGTAAGCCATTTAGAACGGAGATGATGAAACACTTTTTCTCACAGAGCGTGTGTGTGGAATTCTCTGCCTCAGAGGGCGGTGGAGGCAGGTTCTCTGGATGCTTTCAAGAGAGAGCTAGATAGGGCTCTTAAAAATAGCGGAGTCCGGGGAGAAGGCAGGAACGGGGTACTGATTGTGGATGATCAGCCATGATCACATTGAATGGCGGTGCTGGCTCGAAGGGTCGAATGGCCTACTCCTGCACCTTTTGTCTATTGTCTATTGCACACATGCAGAACTCACTGACTTCATCCATATCACCACTAACTTCCAACCGGCTCTTAAATTCACCTGGACCATTTCCGACATCTCCCTATCGCTTCTATCACTATCTCCATCGCAGGTAACAGACTACTGACCGACATCTACTACAAACCCACTAACTCCCATGGCTATCTGGACTACACTTCTTCCCACCCTGCTTCCTGTAAGGACTTTATCCCCCTACTCCCAATTCCTCCGTCTACGCCACATCTGCACCCAGGATGAGGTGTTCCAAACTAGTGCATCGGAGATGTACTCATTCTTTAGGGAACGGAGGTTCGCCTCTTGTACTGTAGATGAGGCTCTCACCAGGGTCTCCTCCATATTCCGTAGTTCCGCTCTCACTCCCCATTCTCCACTCATAACAAGGACAGTCCACCTTGTCCTCGTCT
Organism: Okamejei kenojei; assembly: GCA_035221665.1. Lineage (NCBI taxonomy): Eukaryota > Metazoa > Chordata > Chondrichthyes > Rajiformes > Rajidae > Okamejei > Okamejei kenojei. Next base: position 63,908,682 of record CM069134.1, on the reverse strand, counting down.
TCCATCATATACATCAGATAATCCTCTGACATTTTCGCCACATCCAACGGGATCCCACCACTGACCACATCTTCCCATCTCCTCCCCTTTCGACTTTCCACAGAGACCGCTCCCTCCCTAACTCCCTGGTCAACTTGTCCCTTCCCATCCAAACCACCCCCTCCCTGGGTACTTTCCCTTGCAACTGCAGGAAATGCTGCACTTGTAGCTTTACCTCCCCTCTTGACTCCATCCAAGGACCCAAGCAGTCTTTCCAGGTGAGACAGAGGTTCACCTGCACCTCCTCCAACCTCATCTACTACATCCGCTGTTCCGGGTGTCAACACTTCCGCTCAGTTCGCATTTTTATTTCAAAATATACTTTATTCGAGAAATAAATATATACATTACATGATCCATACAAAACTCCATCTGACGTTCTCCTGAGGCTGTACATATATTCAATTCAGTTTCCCCAAATTTTACCCCACACCCTTGCCACTCAGGTGGCCCACTGGCGTGGAATCCCTTCCCTTATTTTGAGGGTGTCTCCACCACACCCTGCCCCCCCCATGTTCAGCAGAGAAAAGAACCTAGACTGTGGCTCTTCCCCACTGAGCTTTCGCGTTGGCTGCACCGAGCTTCAGTGCATCCCTCATCACGTACTCCTGCAGTCTGCAGAGGGCCAGTCGGCAACATTCCCCAATGGACATCTTGCTCCACTGGGTGGTCAACTATGCTCGGGCAGACCAAAGAGCGTCTTTCACTGAGTTGATGACCTTCCAGCAGCACTCGATGTCAGTCTCTGAATGCATCCCTGGGAAAAGTCGTAAATCACAGTCCTCTGTGACGGAGCTATTCGGAATAAACCATGACAGGGATCCTTGCAAACCTCTCCAGACTCTCTTTGTGAATTCACACTTTGCAAAGAGGTGGGCAACCGTCTCCTCTCCATAGCAGCCGTGCCAAGGGCAGCGTGCGCTGGTAGTGAGGTTCCAATGGTGCATGAAGGGTCTGACTGGGAGGGCTCCCCTCATCGCCAGCCAAGCCAGGTCTTGGTGCTTGTTGGTGAGTTCTGGTGATGAGGCATTTTGCCAGACATGCTGGGCAGTCATTGTGCATTGTGGCCCTTCGCACCTGGTCCAGATGAACTGGAAGCTGGCCCGGGTGATCCCTGTGGCATAGGAGGGAGGGACAGGCCACACTTGCTCCAAGTACAGAAGCCTCGAGAGCACCTCACACCTGATGACCAAATTTTTCCCCTTTATAGAGAGGGAGTTCTGCTTCCACAGCTCCAGTTTCTTCCCCACCTTGGCTATCCGCTCCAGCTAATTCTTGTCACATGCCTCAGCCCCCCCCGAACCAGATCCCCAGCACCTTCAAGAAGTCAGGCTTGATGGTGAAGGGGACAGAAGATTGGTCGGGCAGTTGCTAAAGGGCATGGCCAAGCTCTTCGTGCGGTTCACCCTGGCTCATGTGGCCGACTCAAACTGGTCGCAGATACTAACCAGTCTGCGGACCGACCCTGGATCCTAGCAGAAGACGGCGACATCGTCTATGTACAGGGAGGTTTTGACCTTAGTGCCCCCACTGCCTGGCAATGTCACTCCTCTTATGCTCGCCTCCTTCCTGATGGACTCAGCAAAAGGTTCATTACAGCAGACGAACAAGAGAGGGGAGAGAGGGCAACTCTGCCTGACTCCAGACCTAACGGGGAAGCTGTCTGATAACCACCCATTGATTTGGACTGCACTACAGATATCGGTGCAGAGCAGTTGGATCCAATTCCTGATTCCCTCCCCAAAGCCCATTTTGGAGTGGACATCCCTCATGTACATGTGTGATACCCTGTCGAAGGCCTTCTCCTGGTCCAAGCTGACTAGGGTGGCATCCACCATCTGTCCTGTGAGTAGGCAATGGTATCTCTCAGCAGCAGCAGGCTGTCTGAGATTTTCCTGACAGGTACAGCACAGGTTTGGTCCAGAGCAGATTTGCCCGGTTGGCGATGGCCTTAGACAGGATCCTATAATCAACATTCAACAATGTGATGGGTCTCCAATTCCTTATATCCTTCATCTCCCCTTTCTGCTTGTAGATTAGGGTGATGCTGCACTTCCTCATGGAGTCTGACATGTTGCTGGCTAGAAGCATGTCATTTTACACTTCCAGCAGGTCCAGGCCCACCCAGTCCCACAGGGCCGAACACAGCTTGACCGGTTAGCTATCGCTTCCGGGAGTTTTACTTGAGTCAAAGGAATGGATGGAGCCAGTCAGCTCCTTTAGGGTCAGTGGTTGGCTCAGGTTCTCCAGCTAGCTGTCCTCCAAGGACATGAAGTTCTGGGAGGCAGTGCTGTCTGTGGCCTTTCTGTCTTTCAAATCCGTATAAAAGGATTTGCAGATCCTCAGCATGTCCATCTGCAAGGATGTTACCGAGCCGTCCTCCTCCCTAAGGCTGTTCATCATAGAGCTCCCCTTGTGAACCTTATGGAAGAAGAAACGTGAGTGAGCATGTCTCATCCTGCTCCACGTGGCGAACGCTGGATCGGAAGATGATCTTGGAGGATTCAGAGGTAAAGAGCCGAGCTTGCCGGCCCTTCATAAGTTCCTCCCTCACATCCATCCCTCTCGACTGCAGAAGGAGCAGTTTCTGCAAATCTGTCTGGAGTTGACACAATTCCCTCTGACTCTGTCTTGCTCCCTGAACCCCTTTAAATATGAAGAACCTCTTAATGTTCTCTTTGGTTGCTTCCCACCAGTGTGTCAAGGAGTCAAAGAGGGGCCTCACAGTTCTCCAACATGCGTAGTCCCTCGTTAGCTCCTCAATGTTCTCTGGGGTCAACAGCTTCACATTTAACTTCCACATCCCTCTCCCTGCCTTCCGGTCCTCCTGTAGGTGACAGGAAGCCTGAAGGATGCAGTGGTCGGTGTGCCTGACCGTGACAGCCTTCAATGTGAAGAGGAAGTCTATCTGGGACCGGACTGAACCGTTCGATCTCGACCAGGTGCACCATGACTGGGACCCGCCTGCAAAGGTGAAACCGAGATAGAGGGGATGGAGATCAAGGCGAATGTAGAATAGATCCTCTTCTTCTTATTGAGTCCACGCACAAGTTGTTCAGCCAGAGATGAACACACTTCTCGGCATCTGCACACAATGGCGTCTGTCTTGTCGTTTCTTGTGCTTCTTGTGTGTGGTGGTGGAAAGATTGGTGGAAACAGGGCCGTGACGTAAATGCTCTTTCTTTGACCCCAATAAATCAATGTGTGCTAGGAAAAGGTAACAACAAAGCAAACATAGATAAAAGGCATGGGTCAGGACAAAGCCTGGTAAATGATAAAGAGATACAAGGAAGTGCAGATGCTGGTTTATACTAAAAAGGTGCAAAGTGCTGGAGAAACCCAGCAGGTCAGCATCTATGGAGAACATGAATAGATGATATTTTGGCTTTGGGGCCCTTCTTAATACTGATTCCTGTTCCACGTTCTCCTGAGATGCTGCCTGACCAGCTGAGTTACTCCAGCACTGCGTCTTTCTCTCGCAAGTGATAGGTGAGGGGGGGAGGAGATGGGTGGAGTAAGTGCCAAAGCCTAAGAGGTTGAAAAGACTTCTTCTTTAATTGGCAGAAGGGTGAAGTGACAAAGGCTAGAGGTTTAAAGCACCCGCTTCTCCTTCACCTTAATACTTTTTTTAAAATTTCAAAATATACTTTATTCAAATGATAAATATATACAATACATGAACCTTGCGGAAAATCCATCCGACATTTTCGGAGGCTGTACAAATTGATGAATAGTTTAGACATTTCTTTTCCCCAAATTTCCCCAAATCAGTCCCCCACACATGTGGCACAATGGCATGGGATACTTTCCCTTATTTTGAGGGGCGTCTCCACCATACCGTGCCCCCCATGTCCAGCAGCAGAAGGACCTTAGACTGTGGCCTCCCCCACCGAGCCTTGGCGTTGGCTGCACCGAGCTTCAGTGCGTCCCTCAGCACGTACTCCTGCAGTCTGCAGCGGGCCAGTCGGCAACACTGCCTGACGGACATCTCGCTCTGCTGGGTGGTGAACAACGCTCGGGCAGACCAAAGGGCGTCTTTCACCGAGTTGATGACCCTCCAGCAGCACTCTTTATACTATGCTTTTTTTTTTTTTTTTTTAAATTTCAAAATATACTTTATTCGAATGATAAATATATACAATACATTAACCTTGCGGAAAATCCATCCGACATTTTCGGAGGCTGTACAATAGATCAATACAGTTTAGACATTTTCTTTTTCCCAAGTTTCCACAAATCAGTCCCCCACTCATGCCACAATGGCGTGGGATACCTTCCCTTATATTGAGGGGCGTCTCCACAATACTGTACCCCCCATGTCCAGCAGCGGAAGGGCCATAGACTGTGGCCCTCTTTATACTATGCATGTTTAGCCATCCTATGGGCAGATAGCCACCCGCGCGCTCCAACTCGAGTGGGCTCACGGGTATGGGGCTGATGCTCTATCATCTTTGCTAGGCTGAGGGTTTGGGGCAAATATCATAATATCCTTGGTTTGGGGATCCACGTGAGCGTGCGCACGCTGGCTTGGAGTCGGGACGTGTTGTCGCTGGCGGGTACACAAAAAGCTGGAGAAACTCAGCGGGTGCAGCAGCATCTAAGGAGCGAAGGAGATAGGCGACGTTTCGGGTCGAGACCCTTCTTCAGACTGGTGGATCGGTCGCTGGCGGGTCTGTATATGCGTCGGCGTGAGTGCGCGCACCCTGGCGTTGGGCAGCGTGAGTGCGCGCACGCTGGCTGGCGTGGGGCGGCGCGAGTGCGCGCACGCTGGCTGGCGTGGGGCGGCGCGAGTGCGCGCACGCTGGCTGGCGTGGGGCGGCGCGAGTGCGCGCACGCTGGGCTGACGTCCCGCAGAGGGGAGGGGGAGCGGGGAAGAGGGTGGGAAAAAAAATCGGATAAAATAAGCGTCGGGCGCCATCAGGCAGCAACTCGGTGTTCCCGTGAGCCGACAATGGCCAAACTGGAGCAAGTGCTGATACTAGAACCGCCGATCGAGCTCAAATTCAAAGGTGACGGCCGACGAACTTTTAATTATATAATTTTAAATTATTTATAATGATGTGAAATGCATTTAGTGAGCCGGCCGAGCGGTTAGTGGCGTTGGGCTTGTCGCTCTGGCGTTTTTTGCAGCTGTTATTACTTCTCTCCTATCTTCTTGCTGGCCGTCAGCCGGGGTGAGGGTGCTGTCCAAGCTCGGGCCTCGGCTCCAGCCCCAGCTCCAGCTCCAGCCCCGGCCGCGGGCCCGGCCAACGTGTGAGCCGCCGGCTCTGACTCAGTCCCGCCGGGAGCCGCCATTTTGGCCTTGCCGAGTGGGCCTAGTCCGTGTGCCCGGCGCCGCGGCGCCTCGTACACCGGGGCTCCCGGCTCCAGAGGGGCTGCGCACCCCGCCACAACGGGACGGCCTGTCCGGAGCTGGGGGTTTGGGGGAGCTGGCCCGTTTGTGATGCGGAGCGGCTGCGGGCACAAGTGGGGACACCAAGTGCATTTACCGCCGTCCTTCACTCATCTCTTGCACAAATAGCCCCCACCCCCTCCTCTTTATTTCCAGACCCATCTCTCAATTTATCTCCATGGGGTGTTTAAAATATCTAGGTGCTTTCAACCTTGAAATGCTTTATTGAAAATAAAATCCGTGTAACTGCAGGGTAACAATAATCGAGAGTCCGTACATTTTGGTGCATTATTTCTTGACGTGAATGTTTTGTGGGATCACACCTACTCCGCGGTAGAAATATTAAAGGAGTTGGGCATTGGTTTAAATATTTCGATTGATTTTCCTTTTCCAGTTAAAATAAAATTCTTAATATCTCGGAGTGTGTCGAGACAATCGATTGGATTTCTTAAGTATGGTCGCCTTAATGGAGTAAGGTTCTCTGCTGAAGCTGGAAACGGTTTGTGTTACAGAGTCTGGAGGCTTCGTAGGGTCAGGGTAAAAATAGTCTTGTCAAAAATTTATTTTCAAGACGCTATGCCAAAATTGGGCCATGGCTAATTGATGAGGAGAAACTCAGTACTACACATTCTATTTGGCTGCCTTAATAAGACATGACACTGGTGGTCTCATGAATTGTACACCATGGTAATTACTAGCTCCGCCCAAAGTGCCAACGAGGCTGTTGGAAACGCAACTGAGCAGCAATCCATGCCCTTTGACACCAGGTGGATTATATTTCTTCTCGATATCACTAGGCTTCATTCCAAAGAACTGATCCAATACACGCATTTTGTGCTCTGGTAAATTAATTACAGACAAGATTTAAGTTTTAATGTTTAAATTTGTGTGACTAACTTGGAAGGAAAAGTTAGGGAAGATGTGTGTTATGTGTTACATCATACATTTTGGATAAGAAAACCCATCAATATTAAAGCTGCAAAGGAGATTTAGGCCGATTTGCTAGTAGCTATTTAATCCCATATTTGTTTTGTTTTATGTAATTTTGAAATGTTACACTTTAGTTTGCTTATTTTAAGTGCACATCTTGTGTGATAGATTTAAGTCACTATTTGGCTAAGCAGTTTGATCATTGTAACACTGCAGACTTCACATAAATGCGCACCTTGACCTTTATTAAAATAATATTTCTAATTCTATTGCCACTGGACTGTATGTACGAAAGTAATTTCACTGTGCGTTTGCACAGAAGACAATAAAAGCACTATAGAAGCATTAGTGGTGGAATGCAGGATTTGTGTTGCTGGAATTTGGAATTTCCTTTGAAACTCCCTGCCTTACCACCTCTTGTTCAGGGGATATATTTTAAAGAAGCAGTTAATACCAAAGGACAGAAAACAGGAGGCTAAAATGGTGATGATTGGAATGTTTAAGTTCTCCATGGAGTTTGAAAGTTTAAGTTTCACGATTATATGTATTATGAACAAACCATGTGATTGAAAGGATATTGGATGTGATGGCAAAGTTATGAATAGTTCATTCATGTGGTTTATGTTGCTTGGATGATGTAACAAATACGGAAAGCAATTGGGATGGGAACTGGATGAGATGATTTTGGTTTGGATCTTTACTTACAAAGTATTGCAACTCAAGCAAGAGACGATGGACTCGTCTAATTTTGATAGCTATATCACTGAAAATTTATTTTCCCAGCTCACTGCTGTTGTATCCTTGATTCAGCTTGATTTTGAAACTATTAACTACACCTTTTTGTTAATTTTAGATTAGAGACTTGTCACTGAAGAGACGTGTATTATACATGCATTAATCTAAAGTGTATCTTGACTCACTCAAGCGTTGGTTACGAATTTACCTATTGTGCATGTCATCAAGTAAATGTCTACCACAAACTGCTTTTGAGATATCAACCAATAGAAAGAATCCTTACAAAGCTGTTAAGTAAAGAGATCTAGGATATTGAAACAAGGGTAATATGATTCCCTTGTTGTTTTCCATCTTCATTTGGAGTGCACTGGAAAAACTGAACCGGCACAGAACTCTGAAATGGGTCTACTCAAAAATCAAAGGGGGTTTGAGTGAAGAGATTTCACTTAATCTCAGCTGTAAATGGCATATCCCATCTTCAGTAACTGATTGTTGGTTCTAGGCTCTCCAATCTTCCCTGTAAAAAAAGTTTCAGTGAGATCGCCTTCTTTCGTTCTTCTAAATGTTAAGCGTGAACTGATTTGCTATAATGCTGAGAGGGGTCAAGGAAAGAGTGTTCACGTCGCGGCCCTGTTTTCACCAATCTTTCCACCACCATGCGCGAGACAGACACCATTGTATGCAGATGCCGAGAAGTGTATTTAGCTCTGGATGAACAACTTCTAATCTTGCATGTGGACTCGATAAGACACATTTATTTTCTGAGAACTATTTTTTGCACACTGTACTCGCTCTATCTATTGAACGTGGTTGACTTGATTATATTTATGTATAGTATATCTGATCTGTTTGGATAGCATGCAAAATAAAGTTTTTCACTACCTCGGAACGTGATAATAATAAATAGAATGCAAACGTAGTCTACTTGTATCCTAATCGCTTAATCTGCAAACTTAGTCTAAGCGGTCCTGTCTGAAGAGGGGTTCCAACCTGAAATGTCACCTGCTAATTTTCTCCAGAGATGCTGCCTGATCTGCTAGGTTGTGTCTATCTTATTCTACTCGATCTAACTGCGGAATTAGTCCAGTGAATTTGTAGTAAGCACAGTCTTTATAAGGAGGCTGAAACTGTATGTAATGCTCTAGCCAAACATCTCTGCAAGGTTCTGCTCAACTGCAGAGGACATTGTTAGTTGATGTATTCTTGTGATGAAGACTTGCCTGTTATGCCTTTCTAATTGTGTGCTGAACATTCAAAGTGGCATCCAGTAACTTTTGTACAAGGGCATTTGATTCTCTTTGAACATAACTTTGGTTTCAATCTCAAATGTTGCTTTGTTTTGTGCGCTCAAGTAGATGACCTTGCATTTTCCACATCATAAATTAAAGGATTGACAAATAAATAGGACACATTTAATGCTAAATCATGTGTAGTAAAATTGGATTGAGAGTGATAGAAGTTTAAATAGTTTTTAAAACTTCAACATCTTCAATTGACTTCTGAAAGGATGATAATCTGCATTCATATAATTACAGATTGTATTTGACAATAAACAATTAGCATACGGTTAAAATCGTACCATTGGTTACATTGACAAGTTATTACATTCTTCAGTTTTGCAACATTCAGTGCATGCAAATATGAGGGAGAATTTCTAGTTATGGAGTGGTACGACAACAGCATCTCTTACATTTGCATTTAACCTGCTCATTTGTTCTTGTAATGCATTAGTTGTGGTTAGTGACATTTAGTTATTTTGATAGCAAAATCTGATATTGTGCTTGTGTATGATGGCCAACTAGATTAGAGCGAACAAATATAGATGCCGAAGGCAATTGGTCAGAAATCAAATCTGGAACTGAGAATGCTTTAGATCCATTTTGAGCAGTGCTCATGGTAAATGGTGAAAACCATGCTAAATACAGCAGAGAAAATTAAAGTAACTGCAGATAACAAGTAGAAATGTGTGGGACTTGACCAGCGACTATTGTGATTGTGTTTGGATAGAAATCTGATTTGGAAAAACAAGCAGTTAGAAAGTTGTGAAATGGGCACAAAATTCAAATGTGAATTCTTGAAGACTTTGTAGAGGAAAGTTGGGTGAAGGAATGGGAATTTGGAATATAGGCATTTTGATGACTGTGGGTTTGAAAGGGAAACATACCTGAAATGGGGAACCAGTTATGTCAGCCAGTGTGGATAAGCAGTGGAGACACTGGGAGATCAATAGTGTGGTTGCAATAAAATATCTGGAGGTACACATTGCTGGAGAAACTCAGCGGGTGCAGTAGCATCTATGGAGCGACTGAAATGGGCAACGTTTTGGGCCGAAACCCTTCTTCAGACTGATGGGGGGGGGGGGGGGGAGGGGAGGAGACAGCAAGGGCTAACAGAATTGTGAGAATTCAATGTTCATGCCACCAGGATTTGTGTACCTTTGATTTTCCAGCATCTGCAGTTCCTTCTTAAATAAAATATCTGGAAATGGGGATAGCTCTTTTGGATGAGATGAGGCTGGTGAGAACATGCAGAAGATTGTTGAGAAACCTGTCCTGAGCTTGTTTGTTAGTTTCTGGCAGGAAGTGCAGGAGGTTGCCACATGCATAGAGGAGTTACTGACAAAAGACATTGAACTTGGTAGTAGTAAGTAGAGCACTAGTTAAGGTGATGGGTTTAAGGAAACATTTGGTGTAGAGGGTAGACAAAAATGCTGGAGAAACTTAGCGGGTGAGGCAGCATCTGTGGAGCGAAGGAAATAAGCAACGTTTTGGGTCGAGACTGGATATGGAATGATTTCTTATCTTTGATTCTGAATTTTACTGAATGTGTAGAAACACTAAACTAATTGTGTCCATGGTGCATGTAAATCACCTTGAATTTGAGCAATTAAAGATCAGCGGTGGTTGGGACCAAGAAGACTTAAATTCATTGAAGCTGTAGATCGTTATTTTTGTGCAGTATGCTAATAGAAATTGATCTGAAAATTGGATCAATTCAAATTGGCTGCTGGCTGCAATTATTATCAATGAACATTGGAAAAGTAATAATTCAGCTTTAGGTTATGACTCGGTAAACGGTTGATTTTCTGCAAGTAAATGTTATTATGTAAACTTAAAGATACAATTTGGCCACACCGTTTGTATTCCGTTAAACACTTAATATTTATACGTGGGAGAAAATAAATTATGCATGGACAGATTTCTTTCTTGGGTTTTAAATTCAACAAAGCTATCAAATAAACAGTTTGCTGAATAGTCTGAAGAAGGGTTTCAGCCCGAAACATTGCCTATCTCCTTCGCTCCATAGATACTGCTGCACCCGCTGAGTTTCTCCAGCATTTTGTGTACCCTTGCTGAATACATGATTGCCTAATTCAAATCATTAAGATCTTATAACCATTTTACACAACCTATTCTACAAGAAGTATAATAAATATTAATGCTCTTGCTTTGATATACAGTTTTTTCCTCGGGTGCTGCTCTAATCAAATTGCTTAAAGTTAATTTTTGAAGAATTGCTTATTTTTTCCAATGAGATTATTACTATCAGTTAGCATAGGTTTGAGGGGAAAAAAAGATGGTTAACCATGTTTTCTTTTTGAAGCTTCATAATATTTCAAATGGATATTGCAGCACATTGTAGAAGAAAATAAGATTGGAAATGATATTTGTATGCAAGCTAAACAGAGTTGTATCTGCCTTCTGTGTCTTGCCCATCAATTTGAGGCATTTGAGTAAAATAATATATTACTAAGGTGGCCATTATTGTTTTCAGAGGAGAAATAAATTAATGTACAGAATATCATGCAAGTTAAATGAAATCAAACTTGCTTGGTCATCAGAATTAGTGTGCTGAAATACTGCTTTACATGTCATCAGTCTGTTATAGAACAGCACATCCTCTGAAAATAACACATGAATTGGGAATAGGCCAATTTATTTATTCCCACAATTTGCTCCACAGTTTCTTAAGTTAGTCACCCAGGATTGAGGGTAACTTGTACAATTCCCCCTACAGTTTTTGTTTGAGGGGGAATCACTAATCACTTCTTCTCTTATTAATTGGGGAATCCCTTGCTCCCATAACAAGAAATATCTCTCTATATCAAAAAAAGACACGAGGTACTGTAGTATCTCAATGGGTCAGGCAGCATCTCTGGAAACCATGAATCAGTGATGTTTTGGGTCGGGTCCAGAAATGCTGCCTCATCCACTGTTACTCAATATTTTCTTTTTTTTGGTAAGCCAGCACCTGCAGTTCCTTGTGAAGGGTCCGAACTAGAAACGCCTATCTATGTTCTTCATGATGCTGCCTGACCCTCTGCGTTACTCCATCACTTTGTCTTAAAAAAAATAATAATAATCTAGCATCTGCAGTTCCTTGCGTATAAATTCTGTTAAAGGCCCTTTGAACCTTGCCTTCATTGTAATCGAGTCCTCTCTCTTCAAACTCCCGTCCTACTTTTCCTTGGAAGACAGTTTGGCCATTCTAGATATTAGGCTAGTAAATCTGCTTTTAGCAGGCTGGTAGGCCTGCAAAAACCTGCCTTGGGTGAGGCAGCATCTCTGGAAATGCTTGTAGTGTATTTGCATCTTTTAAATTAGGAACACAATGCTCTACACATACTCCAGAAGTGGTCTTACCTCTGAAACTAAAGTGTAACCTTTTGCATTCACTTCCCTTAACAATAAGTCCCAAACTTTTTTTAGCTTTCTCAATTACTTGCATGTTACTGTCTTGTGATTCCCGCAATAGGGCCCTGATCATTGATGTCTCAAGATGCTCACCCTGCAATCTCATTTCCTACATTGTATCGAGTGTCAGATTTTTTTTTTGTGTCCTTCATAACTAAATTTTCTACTTATTGTGTTGCAAATTTAGTGTATTCATCCAAGACATTTGCAGGTGCTCTCCAGGATATAGCAGTGTTATTTTCTTATGAACTGTTTGTAACCTACACAGCTTGAAACTTGGGTAATGTTGCTGGGAACCAAATTCTCCCAAGCTGTGAACCAAATTCTGCCATGGCAGAAGATGCATGCAGCCCTGTGGTAGCAAGCAAATTCATTCCACCTGTCTTCCAAATGCTCATGCGTATGTACGGGCTGTAGAGAAATTGGGAAGGACCTATATATGAAACTTAGAAAAAGGTTAAGACCTTGCATTAATCTGTGTGGCATACCGTTAGTTGCATCTTGCTGGGAAAGAACACCCTTGCCTATTGTGTAAGAAAGAACTTCAGGTGCTGGTTTATATCAAAGGTAGACACAAAATGCTGGAGGAACTCGGCGGGACAGGCAGCATGTTTGCCTACTGTCCAGCTAATTTATCAATGTAACCCAGTGATATGAACACTGTATTCTCGGATCTAGGGCACCACCTGGGTGTGCACCCATTGCACCCCCCCCCCCCCCCCCCTTTCCAACTATAATCCAGGATGGATGATGTTTAGGGTCTGCCCTTTTCTTCAGACTGATGTAATATGAAGAGAAAGCTGGAAAAGTGAGGTGGGGTTGGGGCAAAGCCTGCCAAGTGATAGGTGGATATGGGGAGGGGATTGGTAGTTTGTTGGAGATAATGACAAAGGCAAGAGATAAAGGGGCGAAAAGAGAGTGGCAGATGATAATAATAATAATAATGAGTCAAGGTCCAGACAAGGGGCAACATTACATTAAAAATGCATTGCATCTCAAATACCATAAATATATATAAAATCATGGTAAATCACAAACATCATAATTTATATATTAAAAAAAAAACCCTCAATACTTAAGTTAAAATTCCAGAGTCAAAAATGATCAATGTCGTACAACGATACCAGTGTCTCCACCACTGGGATTCGTAGCGTGTAGTGCTAACCCTTATGTTTGTCAAGGCCACAATAAACACATTTTTAGAATCATTTATCCTGCAAATGAATTTATACATGTGGTGTCTTAGGATAGCTTCTAAAGTATTGACTCCTGCAGCCACAAACATATTACTGGCACTACACCATCTTGGTTGCCTTAGCAGTGTTCTCAAGGCATCGTTATATGCCACCTTTAGTCTCTGCATACTTGTCTTTAAATAGTTCGACCACAGGTGCGCAGTGTAGAGGGATGTGCAGTATGCTCTAAATAGCGACATCTTCACCACATCTGCACACGCACCAAATTTACGCAAGAGGATATTCGCCTGTATATACAGCAAGCGTCGTTGCCTATAGATATCCTTATCATCTGTCATTTGTTCTGTAATAATATGCCCTAGATATTTTATCTTATTACAGACACTAAGATTGTTGTCAGACAATTAAAATCAGGATATTTTAGGCTTTTATCCTCTTTGGTTCTACAGACCATAACAGCACTCTTACTAGCATTATATTTAATGTCACATTCCAAAGCATACACGGAACATGCAGTAAGGAGCTGCTGGAGACCAGCGCTAGATGGACTAAAGACCACAAGCATACATAATATGGTTCACTAAAATATTACCAATCATGCACCCAGTGTTACAGGCTTTCAATTGTTTAGACAGATCATCGATATATAGATTAAAAAGGACTGGGGATAAAATTCCCCCTTGTCTAACACCATTGCTAACCCCAAATGGGGCTGAGACCCTATTGCCCCATTTTATTTGCATAGTCTGGTGGGCATACCAGTAGGCCAGTATTCTCACAATGTATTTAGGCACCCCTCTTTGACGCATTTTACCAAACAGCTTTCTGTGATTAACGCGGCCAAAGGCTTTGGAAGCATCAATAAAGCACATAAGGATTGAAGAGTTTTTGCCTCTATATTTGTTTACAATCTCCTTTAGGGCATATATGCATAAATCAGTGCCATGTTTAGCTTTAAAGCCAAACTGGTTGTCTGTGGAGTTAACAAACTCATGTATTCTATCCAGCAGAACTCTTTCTAAGACTTTTGACAATATGCTGTCTAAAGCTATGGGCCTGTAATTATTTAAACTGCCTACTTTGCCTGCTTTGTCCTTAATAACCGGCACTAACAGGACAGACAACATTGAGTCTGGTAACATGTCATGAATCATAAAGCCAGTAAAACAAATAGCTAGGAGAGGAGCTATCCTCATACTCGCATACTTAAGATGTTCAGCAGAGATATGATCCAAGCCACTTGCTTTGTTGTTGGACAGCTTGTTCATGGCATGATGCACCTCATGTGACATAATCACCATCGAGTCATTACTCTCAATATTGTCCACCCTATACACGTCACCTTGGACACAGTTGAATAAAGTGCTAAAATGTTGTAGCCATAACTCCACGATATTAGCCGTTCCGGAGATTCCATCTACAGTACGTGGTAGAGATGTTTTGCAACTGCTAAGAGCTCTCACTTCCTTCCAAAAATCTGTAGCATTGTTACTTAGCAGCTTCTTAGCCATGGAATCAGCCCTCATAGCTTGCTCATTTTTACAGATGAAGCGAACAGCATACTTATACCTTGCATTAGTGAGCTTCTTGTGCTCAAACACCGGCGCCAGGCCCCTGTCTGGGTCTACCTGCCATGGCCCATGCTTTGGTGGCTTCACGGGCTTTAGTATGATACCCGGTTACATACTTATTCCAGCCAGGTCTGATGTTATATGTCTTATTTTTATGCTTACAGTAGGGCTTACTGCCTACATATAAGGAGCTTACTATATCATTATACATGGAGCAGATATCTCTCCTATGCTTCATATCTTTACAGTTAGCATTACTACATATTATTGCATCTTTAGGTAGATGAATATTGCTTAAGGATCTATCTGTATGGGCATAATAGGCTAGGATGTCTTCCTTTGTAAGCGTTGACCAGTCCAGTTTTTCTGTATTAAGGCTATTTCTATCTCTGGATACCACAGGTATGTGTTCAACATTTATTGTCATAGCAACAGGTACATGATCAGTCATTGCTGCCCCATACAGAATGCTCATACAACCCAATGTAAGGCCATTTTCTTATCCGTCAGCTTCCATAGTTCTGGACCCCCTCTCCTATTCTTCCACAGTTCTGGACCCCCTCTCCCCTGACTGTCTGAAGAATGGTCTTGACCCAAAACACCCATTCCTTCTCTCCAGAGATGCTGCATGTCCCGCTGACTTACTCCATCAATTTGTGTAAAGCAAGAGGGGGGGGGGATATGGGTGGAATGGGACAGGGGGAGGGGAAATATGGGATCTGAGATGAATGGACGGAGGAGAGAAAAGGAATGGGGTATTCTGGGTAGTGGGAGAAATGGGCACTGGGGAGGGGCCAACTTGGAACATCGTCCATCCATTTCTTCTACAGATGCTGCCTGACCTCCTGAGTAACTCCAGCATTTTTATTTTTGTGTGCGATGGTGGTCAATTTGTACACTGCAAGATTATTGGGAAGGATTCATATATTTACAGGGAGCTTTTAATGGAAAGAGACATCTGTTGGTTCAGACCCAACATGTGTGCATTGCAGTTTTTATTTTTGCCTCAATTTATTAAGGAAGAGAAGTTGTACTCAATCAGCATGTGAGTCGTTTGCAACATTTTAGTACCCCAAGGGATGTTTGCAAATAAATAAATCTGTCAAGAGCTTAAAAGAATAGGTTATGCCTCCTTATGGAAAGATCATGCAGTATTGTAGAAATAGCACGATGTGTCCACTATCTCCAGAACTTCACAACTTGTAACTGAAGTGGGTTTTGCGGTTTGCAATGGTTTATAATATTATTGGACATGGGCTAAAGATATTTCCATTTGGATTGGTTGAAAGTGTTTATAATATTGTAGGAGTGCCTACAGAACAATTATACAATGGTTGTTTCATGGGGCAGGTTGTGATTTTTTTTTTTTTTTCACTGAGTGCTAGATCTTTGGTTAAAAACCTCATGCAAAGGTAATGTAAACTTTGAGATCATGATTCAGATTTTAACAGGTGATTCGCAGGTTACAAATGCTTGTTTTATGGAAAGCCCAACACGAAAATAACCTCCCATACTATTCAAAAGCCCAACATGCATTCCCCTGAATGGCAGAGCTAGTTCCTCTCTCCACTTAGTATTTATCCTTATGAGTCTTTTACGTGCTTAGATGCCAGAATGTCTGCAATATTCTAGAGGTATGGTTATCAGATTGAGTGCTTTTTTTGGTGTTTATTTTCACTTGCGAAAAATAGGGACTTGCGGACATATGTAAAAATTGAACCTGTTTGTTACTCCAGGAAAGCCTGCATGTGCATTGTCAAATATAATATGTAAGCAAAAGAAAAATAACTAGTTATTATGGTCCAGTGGCCAGAAATATACCAGCTGCCTCTAATAGCAGTGTTTTTATTAACTCTTGGAGTCACAAGACTGCAGATGTTGTAATCAATAGCAAAAGCCTGGAGGAACCTAGGGGGTCAGGCAGTAGCTGTGGAGCATGAGATATAGTTGACGTTTCGGGTCAAGACCCTGCTGTCTTTGTTGTTGTAATGTGGCTTTTGCGAAGACTGTGTACAAATAATACTACTATGATACTTCCTGTACATGTTCAAATCTCCGTTTCTCTCGTGTTCCCTGTTGTTTCCTTACTACCTGCTGCGCCCTGGTATATTTATTTGTCTCGTTCAACGTGTAACTGTGAATTAATTTGACTTTATTTTTGTTTGTCACGTGGTTGTTTCAGCTCCCTGCTGGTGCCAAGCAACATGCGTTTAACCCTATGTGACAACAAGAAAACTCCACATTCAGAATCTTGTGCATCGCCTACCGCAGGAAGGACACATTTTTAATGCCAGGAGGCTTTTCTGTTTTAAGCACATGGCCTCACTTTTGATTTGTTTATGTTTAGAGATACAGCTTGGAAATATCTCCGAGTCCATGCTGACTATCAATTATGCATATACTAGTTCTATCTCATCCCACTTTTGTGTCCTACGCATGGGCAATTGACAGGATTAACCTGCACGTCTTTGAATGTATGAGAAAACCCACGCGGTCATAAGTAGAATGTACAAACTTTGCACAGACAGCACCTGTAGTCGGGATCGAGCCTGGGTCTCTGGTGGTGCGAGGCAGCAGTTCTACTGCAGTGCCACTGTGCCCCTGATTTGGTGGTTTGTGTCTTAAAAAGCTGCCCTGACAGACAAAAGCTATAATTGTTTTTCTGAATATTTTATGGTAAGTTAGGTAATCACTGCATAAATGTTTTTTATGTGCTGTCAAGATATTACACAGCAGATAATGTTCAATTTATTTCAACAATTTAGTTCTTTTTTTAAAGAAACCAATATTAATGTAACCCCAGGCTTGGAAATATATCCATCACTGGTTTTAATTCAAAAGAACCCATTAGAATTATTGAGGAAGGGTCTCGACCTGAAACGTCGCCTATCTCCTTCGCTTCTTAGATGCTGCTGCACCCGCTGAGTTTCTCCAGCCTTTTGTGTACCCCCTATTAGAATTATTGCCAGGTTCAAAAAGGGACTGCAGATGCTGGAAAATCAAAGGTAGATAACAATGCTGGAGAAACTCAGTGGGTGCGGGCAGCATCTATGGAGCAAAGGAAATAGACAACGTTTCGGGCCGAAACCCTTCTTCATACTGATGCAGGGTGGGGGTGGGAAGAAGAAAGGAAGAGGAGGAGCCAGAGGGCTGAGGGAGAGCTGAGAAGGGGAGAAGACAGCAAGAGCTACTGGAAATTGGAGGTCACGTGGATGCAGACTGCCCAAGTGGAATATGAGGTGCTGCTCCTCCAGTTTCCGGTGGTGCTCACCCTGGCAATGGAGGAGGCCCAGGACAGAAAGGTCGGAATGGGAGGGGAGTTGAAGTGCTGAGCCACAGGGAGATTGGGTTGGTTAATGCGGACCGAGCGGAGGTGTTTGGCGAAACCTCCATTTATTGCCAGGATGTTAGTGAGTATTGTGAGATGAAAATGGAGAATGCTGGATCATTCAGCAGGCAAGTCAGCATCTGTGAAAAGAGAAACTATTAACATTTCAAGTCATGGTCTTTCATGAAATGTGGCAAACAGGAGAAAGCTCAAATGGCAACTTGCTAAGATATCAAGTACAGGCAAATAATAAAATGAGGGAATGGCAAGGTGTGTGGAAATGAGATGAATGACATTTTTCCTTTTTTGTTGGCGTCCGAGTTATCTGGATTTGTATTTTGAACCAGAGTAGAGAATTTTGAACAGTTTAGGCTTTGTGGAGCATGTTATCTGTACTAACTATTCTTAAACTCTACCTGTTGGAAATGTTTCCATTTTGGTTTGAGGGTATCTTCCCGGCCTAACGCGAGAGAAAGTGCTGCAATTCATTTGAAGGAATGGAATTTGATTTAAGGAAATTGAATTATCACTGGATTGGTAACAAATGCTGTATTAATATGGATTAATAATTGATAGCATAATTTGTAGGCGATGATATGTGCAGGACGAGTAAAATAAATTGTAGTAAGAGCACTTTTATCAGGCCTAGAGGTGCATTTGAAGTAGCTGCTTGAAAGTAAATTTCATGCCAGAGCAATTGAAATCATTCGAGGCAGTCACTGATGGTCTGACCAATATGTTCTCAATAAATGAGAATCTCCAGTATCTAGATGCTCATTGTATCAGCCAGGTAACTAACTGTATGCAAAATTAGTGTCTATTTCTATTATGTGTAAAACAGAAAAATAGGACAGCCAAAACGGAATGATTTTTATCTATATGCACATAGCATTTTGTAACAGCAGAGATGACCCAATAGCCCAAAAAGGAATAAATAATTCAAATCTAACAAATATAGCAGAGCTATGGCTGCTAAATTAGCAAATATTCCAATATTTTAAGCTGGAAAGAGTGCAGAGAAGAGTTAAGAGGATGTTGCCAGGACTTGAGGGCCTGAGCTATATGAAAAGGATGGGCATACTGGGATTTAATTCCTTGGAGCAAAGCAGGCCGAAGGGTACTGTTGGGCATGTAAAATCATGAGGGGATAGATATGTGGAATGAATAGTGTTTTTCCCAGGATTGGGGAATCAAGAACATGAGGGGAAAGATTTTTATGAATCTGTTGGACAATGTTTTCACACACATGTTGGTAGGTATGTGAAACAAGCTGCCAGAATAAGTTGTTGAGGCTGATACAATAACTTCTAAAATACATTTGAAATGGCACATGGATAAGAAAGTCTAGTATCCTCTAAACCTAAGTGGGACCCGTTGGGTCCCATTCTCACACGGGAGGGTTGGCCCCCAACGCAATGCACTGGATTCTTCCCACAACCCCTCAACCCCCCCCCCCCCCCCCCCCAGCCACCCTTAGCAGCCCACCGACAGCACAGCATTCCCTCCCATTGGGTTCCCATTGTGACAGAACACGCAGGTATTACTGTGCAGTTGACGGGAACGGCAAGTGGAAAAGGGATTTATTAAAGCTTAAAATGTGA
Source organism: Okamejei kenojei (assembly GCA_035221665.1). Lineage (NCBI taxonomy): Eukaryota > Metazoa > Chordata > Chondrichthyes > Rajiformes > Rajidae > Okamejei > Okamejei kenojei. The sequence continues at coordinate 63,889,196 of CM069134.1, read as the reverse complement.
GTAACTCTTAAATTACAACAACAATTTAAATGTTAAAGAGGGGATTTATTTAGTCCATTCTTTCTTGTTGTGTCTCTTGTTGCTGGGGGTCGGCTTCAGGCGGGGGCCGGTGCAGGAGCGTCCTGCAGCCTGGGGAGGGTCTCAGCTTCAGGTGGGGCCGGTGGGGGAGGGGGGAAGCGTCCTCCAGTCGGGGGAGGGGGCGGCTTTATTAATTTATGAAATTTATTAATTAAAGAAAGCCAAGTGGTGATGTGGGTTGTGCAGAGGATGCCCGGGGACTTCTGGGGGTAAGGACTGAGTGAATGGGGAAGAAGATGCCAGACTGAATATAATGCGGAGAATATGTCCTTTAATGAGATCCTTCATAAAATAAAGACATAGTATTTTCTTGTAAATACTGAAATATTCAATGGTGCAGCTGGTAGCCTCTCGGATGTGGTGACCAAGATTCAACTCTGGCCGTCAGTGTGATGTGTGGAGTTTGCATGTTGTCCCTGTAAATGTTTTCCCTCTGGTGCACTGGATTCTTCCCACATGTCAAAGATGCATGGGTTAGAAGATTAGTTGTGTTGCAAGTGGTAGAATCTGTGAGAAGTTGATGTAATGAGGGGAGAATAAAACTTGAAATTGTATAAATGAGTGGTTGGCACAGAACTGTTGGACCAAATGGCCTGCGATTTTTCTGTATAATTCCGACAACTGTTGGTATTCAATGGGACCTAGAAGTTCTGGTGCCCTCATTATTGAAAAGTTAGCATCTAGGTACAACAAACAATTGAAAGGGGAATGGTATTTTGTTATGTCTTGCAAAAGCATTTGAGTTCAACAGAAACATTTAGCTTTAATTATGTGGAGCCCTATGGTACCACTTGTGAATGAGAGAGAGGTGTGAAGGTTCTCCTGATTGATCCTTGACATTCTCATTATTTATTGTAGGTTTACAAGAATGAACAACACTCATAATGAAACTTAAGGGGCTTGATAGGTAAGCTGTAACAATTGTGGTTTCCCTGTCTGTGGGAGGTCACAGCTTCAAAAAGTTGGTGAATATTTGGAAATGTTACCCACTGGAGCCTCAGTGATTGAGTATATAAAACATTGATATTTTAGATATTGAATGGATCAAAGGTGTGTGGTGCAGGAAAATGGTCCCTATGCAAAAATTGATTTTAATCTTATAGAAACAAAGAAAATGGGTGCAAGAGTAGGCTATTCGACCCTTTGATCAATATGGTCATTGCTGATCATCCAAAATCAATACCCTGTTCTTGTTTTTTTCCCCGGTGGTCAGAGCAGGCATGATGGGCCAAATGCCCAACTTCTAGTTTAAAAAAAAAAAAAATTAATCTGTAAATATGTGAAGAGGAAAAAGACACTTTTAGGCCCGAATTGCAGCCTAAACACTTTGCATCTATCATCGAAGAGGGAGATGACACAGACTTTCGCATGGAGGAAGAGCAAAATCCGAAACACTTGAAGGGATATATATCTGGTATTTTATTCACATTTGAATAAAATATATCCTAAATTCTTAAGTCAGGCTGGAAATAAGTTCAGGGTATTAGAAAAGTGACTTTGCTTTGGGGGAAGTGAAAGGAAGATAAAGTGAATATAGTTCAGTATGTCTTAAACTGGTGGAATTCGCAGTTTCGGTGGTGGTGGTGGGTGGGTGGGGGGGGGGGGGGGAGAGATAAATGCCAAAATTGGCAGTGCATTTGAATATAAAGATGGTTATAGTCTGCATGAGCAAATCTTTGGGCCTGGTTAGGTGAATATAAAAAGTGCTGAAGGGAAATGAGTCGATGCATTTGAGGAGAGCAAACAAAGCAAGGTATCACTTAAGTTGCTGGCCATTGAATATTCAAGGGAACCTTTAGGTTTCGGGCAGTGGGACGGGTTGATCATAAATAGAACTAGGATGTTTAGGCACTAAATAACACTGAAATAGGCAGGCAAAAAGGCATAATAAAATTACGAAAAAGGCATTTATTGACAAAAAAAGCATAAAAGAACATTTATTTCCACCACCAAATATGGTTAAAAATGATAATATAACGGTGTGCTACATTAAATGACCAAAATTGCCTGGTTGCACATAATTACTAGAATTTTTTTGAAATTTTCTGGTGTTAAACTATGCCGTCTGTCTGACAGAATAAGCTTCAGTTATGAAAAACTTCTGTCCACCTCAGCTGAGGTCACAGGTGCATACCCAAAACTCTATATTCAAGTCGATATCTTGTGCATTACAACTACCTTTTGAGAATTTTAGCTGTTTTGTATTTATTCAAGATTGTTGTTAACTGAAATCACTCTCACATTTTCCTTGTATGTCTTTATCTACATTGTCAGGAACTTTACGAATATCGTCAGTTACTTTGTTGAAAACCTGCAGGTTATTCACTAATGTTTCGCCACATTCCTTAAGGGAAGTGATAGCTTGTGGGAAGTTTGCAAAATTGGAAGCAATAAACACAAGATCGCGGAGGAGGGATTTTTCTGCATGATTTCGCTGACGATCCTGGCTGCAGCAGATTTTTCTTCAAAAGAGTTGACGGTTTATTTTAGAGTAAAGTGGGGTACATGACTCTCTGCTGTACTCTACATAGTAGAGTACAGCAGAGAGCCATGTACCCCACCTAGTCAAAATGGGTAGTGGAATCTCGGGTGCCATTTCCTTGAACAACTCCATATGTGATGGTGCTTTGAGGAAGATTTTCTTGACATTGGAAACTAGGCGGTCGACATTTTGAAACGAGCTACGTATGTGCTTGGCAATTCTATGAAGTCCTTGAGCTAAGCATGTCAAATGCAACACTTTGGGGAATAAAACTTTAAGTCGCAAAAAGGAGAACATTCTCGTGATTTATACCTTCTGGCCAAAGTACAGCAAGTGAAGCTGAAAACAACTGAGCAATAGCTGAGCTGTTTGACTTCTGCAATACTTCCGATGTCAACAAATACTCTTTTGATGGTTGACCTGCCTCAGTATACAGATGACCACATTGGCAACATATCTCCCCACAGCATCGGTTGTCTCGTTTATTGAGATCCATATTTTGTTGCATGCAACTTCATCTCTAATTTTCTGCACAGTTGCTGTCAACATTTTTCCGTAATGTTGACTCGCTCAGTATATGTTCCTCTGTGTAGTTCCCAAAAAAACCTCTGAGATTTGTTTTCCAATTTCCACAGTGGAATTCCAGCATCAATGAATGCCTTGCACAGATCACTCAAACTCAGATTTGTGTCTGGAGCCAGCAGTAAATATAGTGAGGAGACAAGCTTGGGTATTTCGCTTGGGTAGTCTACACCCCAGCGGTATCAACATTGACTTCACAAATTTTAGATAGCCCTTGACTTCTCCCTCCTCCCCCTTCCCAGCTCTCCTTCTGGTCCTACTGTCTCTGCCTCTTCCTGTCTTTTTCTTGCCCCCCCCCCCCCACCCAATCAGAAGAAGGGTCTTGACCCGAAACATCTCCTGTTCCTTCTCTCCATAGATGCTGCCTCACCCGCTGAGTTTCTCCAGCATTTTATGTCTACCTTCGATTTTTCCAGTATCTGCAGTTCTTTCTTAAATAGATTTTGGAGAAGACTGAACCAGCAGGCAGCGGCACAAACGAATGAACGACCGATGGTGGCGCCCCCATGTTTTGCCCCAGTGGTGGAAGTTTTCTTGTAAGTTATACTATGTTAACACGTTAATAATAACATTAATATTAACGTGTTGACATAGAAAGCGTTATTGTAATCACGGTACAACTAGAAAACAGCAAAACGGCAAAAAAAGGCTGATTTAGGCACTTGATCGTGAAAAGGGCATTATCCTGATGAAATAATCCAAAAAGGCACATGGCATTTATGTGAAAATCCTGGCTCTAATCATAAACATGCGTGATATTTCCCATGTATCGGTTGAAATATAGAAGATGGAAGTTTTGGTAGAATTTTAAAAAAAAATCCTTTTGGCCAGAGCATAAATACTGTAGACAGTTTGGCTTACCACTACAGGAAGGATGTGAAAGCACAATGAGGATGCACCTCCTCACATGACAGGAAGAATGTGACACGTGATAGAGGGTACAAAGCAACTTTGGGAGAATGTTCTGCTGGAGAGTAAAGCTAAGAACAGAGTTGATGGGCTGGGGACATTTTCTTTGGGATGCTGAGGGAAATTTAACTGGTGTATAAAATTGAGAGATCTAGGCAGCTTACTGGAATGATCTATTTTCTTCTGGGGAGTTCAGTAACTATGTGACTTGTCTGGAATTTGATAGCCAAGAAGTTGATGGAAACAGAAACCCTCCATATTTAATTAGTATCTGAACTAGCACCTGAAGAGCTGCAATTATCTTATTTACCTTTTGAAAGTATGATGGCTCCTAGTGCATTTATTGTCCCGGAAGAATGTTTATCAGGGCAGCTATTGCCTGTTGGAATTCTGGTGGTCAGATAGAATAAAATAAATATACATTGATCTTGTGGTGAATTGCAAAATCTCATGTCATTGAATCTAATGAAATTACAAAAGGACACAGTAGCATTTGGCTGGGAACTAGACGGGTGGGGTGTGGGGGGCCTGGAGGTGAGAAAAGGCCAGAACAAATCGGGGCTGGCAATACATGACCTCGGGAAGGGCGGAGTCCATAATGGCCCATTGTTGGCTGAGGAAGATGTGCTAACAATAGGGATACAAGGATACGACCTCGGCACTGCCAGTCTACCTGTCGTTCCTGAGCTGTGCAGCTCTATGGCCATTGGGGTTTCTTGGGGCTGTGAAGTGCTTTGTTATCAAATGTGAGAGTGAGCAATTCCTAATATACCTAACAGGAAGTAGATGAGCGAGATTGCAGTATCTTGGCAATCTGTATCTGTCAACAGAAGCCCTAGTTCTTGGCACTGAGTGGCTGAGTCACTTGCCCAATGACAGTCTGAAAAAGTAGAAAAAAAGATAATTTTGTTTCCTTTTATGCAGATGCTGACTGACTTGTTGAATGTTTCTGGAACTTGGTTTTATTGCTGATTTCCTACATTTGCAGTTGATTTCCCTTGCAGGGAGCTGCCCTTCACTGACCCATTGGCAGGGCTCGAAATTAGTGGTTGCCCGGTTGCCAATGGCAACCCACAGTCCCACCGGGCAACCTAAAATTCCATTTTGCCCGGCTTGGCAAGCACCTGGGACACCTGAGACACCTGATCTCTCTATCTTTATCTTTCTCTCACACTCTCTGCCCTCTGTACGTGACTCGGGTCTCTGCCCGCTCCTCGTCCGCCGGCACGGCCGGCCGTCTTACACATGCGCACAACCACGGCCAGCACCAAAGATCCTATAGCGAGGATCTTTGGCCAGCACATCATCGGCCGTGGTTGTGCGCATGTGCTTCCCTGCACATGCACACTGCCACTGCAACTGGCCGGCGTCTGCCACTTTCTCCCACCCTTTGCATGGTGGGAGATCTGGCCGCCATTGCTGTCCACTCGCTGCGACCGCAGAAAACCAATGCAGAATCACTCGTTCGAACTGGAGTAACTCTTGCTTCTTGGTTTCCTGGTCCACCAAAAATATTCTAAATGGAATTTAAATAGAATTTAAACACCACCACCGAACTCTGAAAAATAACAGCATATTGCATTTTATCTGTTTATTTATTGTGTGTATATAGACACCGTGAATGTTTCTCTCCTGTTCTGTATTATGTTTACATATTCTGTTGTGCTGCAGCAAGCAAGAATTTCATTGTCCTATCTGGGACACATGACAATAAAACTCTCTTGACTCTTGACTTGGACATAAATAAAAAAAGGTTCTTGGGGAATAAAAGAGCTACCTTAAATTTAATTGCTTCTGGTTGGGTAGCTATAGTAGGGTGAAGACTATTCCATGCTTTAATTGTGCGGCGGAACTCCATGGAGCAGTCAACATCTCTGGATAGAAGAAATTGGGTGACGTTTCGGGTAGAGACCCTTCTTTAGATTTCCTCTGGTTTAGTTTACTTTAAAGATACAACGTGGAAACAGGCTCTTTGTCCCACCGAGTCCACGCCGACCACCGGTCACCCGTACACTAGTTCTATCCCACACATTAGCGACGCGAGTCATGAGTGTTTTATTCTCTCGTGTCTCATTGAAATCCTTACTTGCAGCAGCAGAATATGTAAACATAGTACTCTGTAAACAATGTTATAAACGAGAAAACAAAACCGTGTATAGTTATATATGAATATATAACTATATATATACACACACACACACACACAATTTCCCTCCAGGGATTAATAAAATTCTATCGTATAGTATTGTGTGTGTGTGTGTAGGAAAGAACTGCAGATGCTGGTTTAAACTGAAGATAGACACATAAAGCTGGAGTACCTCAACAGGTCAGACAGAATCTCCGGACAAAAGAAAAATATTCTGTTTTGGGTTGGGTCTGAAATAGGTTCCTGCACACCTTTGGAATGTGGAAGGAAACGAGAGTACCCGGAGAAAACCCATGCGATCAAAGGGAAAAGAAGCAAACTCCATACAGACAGCACCCATATTCAGGATCAATTCTGAGTCTCTGGCAATTTTAGGCAGCAACATTATGGCCAATGTACTGCCCCATAGTCTTGAACTGAATTAAAACATACTGTAGCTGTAAAGGGGGACATAGCATCACTTAGAGATTTAAGACTGAAAATTAGTAACCAAAGTTATCAACGTATAATTTTTTGTGTGTTGGAAAACAAAATATAGAGGCACAGCTGATGGACTTGCTGCCTCACACGCCAGGGATCTGTGTTCAATCCTGTCCTCGGGCACATAAAAACATAGAAAATGGGTGCAGGAGTAGGCCATTAGGCCCTTCGAGCCTGCACCGCCATTCAATATGATCATGGCTGATCATCCAACTTGGTATCCTGTCTTCTGCCTTTTCTCCATACCCCCTGATCCCTTTAGCCACAAGGGCCACATCTAACTCCCTCTTAAATATAGCCAATGAACTGGCCTCAACTACCTTCTGTGGCAGAGAATTCCACAGATTCACCACTCTCTGTGTGAAAAATGATTTTCTCATCTCGGTCCTATAAGACTTCCCCGTTATCCTTAAACTGTGACCCCGTGTTCTGGACGTCCCCAACATTGGGAACGATCTTCCTTCATCTAGTCTGTCCAACCCCTTAAGAATTTTGTAAGTTTCTATAAGATCCCCGCTCAATCTTCTAAATTCTAGCGAGTACAAGCCAAGCCTATCCAGTCTTTCTTCAAGTCCTGCCATCCCAGGAATCAGTCTGGTGAACCTTCCCTGTACTCCCTCTATGGCAAGAATGTCTTTCCTCAGATTAGGAAACTGTACACAATACTCCAGGTGTGGCCTCACCAAGACCCTGTACAACCGCAGTAGAACCTCCCTGGTCTTGTACTCAAATCCTTTTGCTATGAATGCCAACATACCATTTGCTTTCATCACTACCTGCTGCACCTGCATGCCTACTTTCAATGACTGGTGTACCATGACATCTAGATCTCGCGGCATCTCCCCTTTTCCTAATCGGCCACCATTCAGATAATAGTCTACTTTCCTGTTTTTGCCACCAAAGTGGATAACCTCACATTTATCCACATTATACTGCATCTGCCAAGCATTTGCCCACTCATCCAACCTACCCAAGTCACCTTGAAACCTCCTAGCATCCTCCTCACAGCTAACACTGCCCCCCAACTTCGTGTCATCTGCAAACTTGGAGATGTTGCATTCAATTCCCTCATCCAGGTCATTAACACTGTCTGTGTTGAATTTGCACATTCTCCCTGCAAGCATGTAGGTTTCCTCCCACATCCCAAAGATGCATTGGCTTTGTAGGTTAACTTGTCTCTGTAAAATTGCCCCTAATGTGTAGGGAGTGGGTGAGGAAAATGGGATAACCGAACTTGTGTGAATGGGGAGACAAAAATGCTGGATAAACTCAGTGGGTGAGGCAGCATCAATGAAGCGAAGGAAATGGGTGGCGTTATGGATCGGGAACGTTCTTCAAACTGATGTGAGGATGCAGGGGGTGGGAAGAAGAAAGGAAGAGGCGGAGACAATGGGCTACCTGAAATTGGAGGTCAGTTTTCATACCTCTGGGGTGTAAATTGCCCAAGCAAAATATGAGGTGCTGCTCCTCCAATTTACGGTGGGCCTCACGCTGGCCATGGAGGAGGCCCAAGACATAAAAGTCGGATTCGGAATGGGAGGGGGAGTTGAAGTGCTGAGCCACTGGGAGATCAACTTAGTTATTGCAAACCGAACGGAGGTATTGGGCAAGGCGATCACCAAGCCAATGCTTGGTCTCACCGATGTAGAGCAGCTGACACCTAGAGCAGCGGATGCAATAGATGAGGTTGGAGGAGGTGCACGTGAACCACTGCCGCATTTCTTGCGGTTGCAGGAGAAAGTGCCAGGAGAGGGGGTGGTTTGGGTGGGAAGGGACGAAATGACCATGGAGTTACGGAAGGAGTGGTCTCTGCGGAAAGTCGACGGGAGGAGATGGGAAGATATGGCCATTGGTGGGATCTCGTTGGTAGACAAAGCTGGCGAAAATCAGCAGGTGAGGCAGCATCTATGGAGCGAAGGAATAGGCAACGTTTCAGGTCGGGAGGGCGGGGGGGGGAAAAAGAAAGGATGAGGCGGAGAGAGTAGGCTGTGGGTGAGCTGGGAATGGGAGGGGAAGGAGGGAGAAAGCAAGGACTACCTGAAATTGGAGAAGCCAATGTTCATACCGCTGGGGTGTAAACTACCAAGCAAAATATGTTCCTCCAATTTGCGGTGGGCCTCACTCTGGCCATGGAGACGCCCAGGACTGAAAGGTCGGATTTGGAATGGGAAGGGGAGTTGAAGTGCTGAGCGACCGGGAGATCAGGTTGGTTATTGCGAACTGAGTGCAGGTGCTGAGCAAAGCGATTGACAAGCCTGCACTTGGTCTCACTGAGGTTGATCATACGCTGAATAATCCAACCTGAATTTTGTTTGGAAGTGGAAAGAAATAATAGAAATTGCATTAATTGCAACGTGTAAAAGGAGATGAGATACTGTATTGTAATTTTGCAACATGTCATTGTGGTATATATCATGTCTTGATTGGTGAATGTGTTTAGTTTGTGACTTTATTTGAAGCAGAAATAATATGTGAATGCTTCATTGAGCATTCTGACTGGTAACTACGCACTTCGTCCGAGCACATTGTTGCACGTGTCATGCAAGCCGTCTTAAATGACCACCTAAAGTGCCATTTGGCAACCTAAAATGCTGCCTAGGTTTCCCGGTTGGCAACAGGGAAAAGAAGTTAAGCGAGAGCCCCATTTGGTGATTCTTCTTTTTTAAGGAATGGCAGTGGAGGGTAGCTGTTAATGCTAGGTTCCTAACACAGCAGCATTTGCAGCCTGAAAGGATGTCCTTTTGTTTTAAAGCACAAGGGAGTATGTTTCTGTGAGTGTAGCATCTGCAGTTCCTTCTTTAACATGTTTCTGTGAGTGTTTGGAGTTTAGGACAAATTGATACACTCCAGCATAGCATCAAGCTGCATGCCATCGTGTAGATTTTAAAATGCAATCAGTCGTTAAGGTTGAATTTTTGAGCTTTATAGTTAAAGGCACAAGTTTAAAAGTGAACAGATTTTGCTACGGTCTTGTAAATGATGGCAGAAAGATGTTTGATATTGCTATCACATAATAAGGCTTCAAGAAAGAGGATTTTTCATTTAACTGGTGCTGGAGATGGAGTCATACAGCGTGGACACAGGCCCTTCGGCCAAACTTGCCCACAACAACCGGCATGTCCCATCTACATTAGTCCCACTTGCTTGCATTTGGCCCATATCCCTCTAAACCTATTCTATCCATGTACATGTCTAATTGTTTCTTAAACATTGCAATAGTTCCTACCTCAACTACAGCTTTTTAGGTTGCCAAATGACAGTTTAGGTGGTCATTTAAGACGGTTTGCATGGTGCGTGCGATAATGTGCTCGGACGAAGTGTGTAGTTACCAGTCAGAATTATGCTCAATGAAGCATTCACATATTTCTGCCTCGAATAAAGTCAAACTAAACATATTCACCAATCAAGATGTGATGTATACCACAATGACATGTTGCAAAATTATAATACAGTATCTCAACTCTTTTTACACATTGCAATGAATGCAATTTCTATTAGTTCTTTCCACTTCCAAACAAAAATGTGGTTGCATTATTCAGCGTATGATTAACCTGTGTCAATAAACCCTGGACCATAGTAACCTATATGCTTAACCATGCATACTACAGATTGATGCAAACATGTTTTCTGTGAAGGACCAAAAATTACCATGACATGGCCATAGCATGGGTCGTTATTGCTATTGGTACAGAAACACTCTTGCTTCCGGCTAGATGCACATAATTTATCCACATCAAAATATACAGGTTGCAAGGAAATTTCTAAAGGCATTTTATGATAATAGCTGTTAAACCCGACTATACCCACCTGACAGGTTAAACATTGCACTAACTGACAAGGGATGGCCAAAGGACATAACTGCATCAAATGTCCTTTTGGTAATATGTTTAAATGTGTCCAAACACCACATTACCGGTCATTCAGATTAGATGTACGTGTTGTGGACAGCAATGAAGATATCCAGTTTGTGTACACTAGCTTTAAAAAATATAATTGATAATGCTGTTTCCATCATTCCCACTTCAGAATTAAGGTTAAAATTTCAACTGAAATATCTCCTGACCAAATTTGTGATGTATATGAGTGACTGTAGAAGTAAAACCTGGATAAATCCAAAGTATATAGTTGTGATAGTTGCTCATTAAATAACTACAGTACTGATACTCCATATTAAGAGCATTAATTTGCCGTTAAAATGAATTCTGTAATAACGTGTCAACGGTAGCAGTGACAATCGAACACTGCGGTTTTAATGTTTCACGTGTTCACAATTTAATTAATCCATCTTTATGGACTAAAACAAATAATAACATTGGGAATTAAAACACATTTGATTGCATTCCGTTATCAAACATGGTCAACGTGGGTTGAGAAGGCAATCTGTGCGGAATGGATGGATTGAGGCAGGTGAATTAGTACGTGTTGGTTAGAGTATGTAAAATTGTATGGGGAGAGCACGGGGGGGGGTGTCAATGGTGTTGAATGGGGGGGGGGGGGGAGACCAGTATGGGATGGGGGGGGGGGGGGGGTCGGTACAGGATGAATGGGGGGGGGGGGGATCCGTACAGGATGAATGTGCGTAGACAAAAGTGCTGGAGAAACTCAGCGGGTGAGGCAGCATCTATGGAGCGAAGGAAATAGGCAAAGCTGTGGGTCGATGCCCTTCTTCAGACTGTTCCCCCCCATTGTTCTTGAATGGTGGGGGGGGGATCAGCGCAGGATGAATGGGGGGGATCAGTACAGGATGAATGGGAGGGAGGGTCAGTACAGTGTGGATCGGAGGGTCTGCAGGATGAATGAGGGGATCGGTACAGGATGAATTGGGGGTTCAGTACAGGATGAATGAGGGGATCAGTATAGGATGACTGGGAGATCAGTAAAAGATGAATGGGTAGATCCCTACAGGATGGATGAGGGGGATCGGTGCAGGATGGATTGGGGGGACCAGTGTAGGATGGATGGGGGGGGGGGGGGGCGCAGGAGAATCAATGCGGGGTGGATAGGGTGATCAGCGCAGGATGAATAGATGGGGGCAAAGGGGTTTAGATGGGGAGGGGAGCACAGGGATGTCAGTGAGGACTGAATAGAGGCAGGAATGGAGATCAGTGCGGGATGGAGAGGAGGGGTTTCATGATAAGGGGGGGTGGAGGGGGTGTGAGAGAGGGGAAGGGGCAGAGGACTTGGGGAGGATGGAAGGTTAGTGCTCCTCGGACAACATCGCCCCGCTGCCTTGGCCGTCCCTGTCCACCGGTTGGGATCTCCTCGCCTCCACCTCCCCTCCTCCGCCACTCAACAGCAAGGTGCGGGGCTGAGCGGTGCAGCTCAAAGATCCTATAGTTATAGGATCTTTGGTACAGGTGCTTCAAACGGTGGAAGGAGGCCTCCCCCTTCCTCCCGACTTCGGCGTGCGAGAGGGTTTGTTTTGAAAGCGCCGTTGGCGGAGTGGCAGGCAGCGGCTGCTATCAGGGCGGGCGGGGTGCGGGAGGAGGAGGAGATGGAGCAGCTGTCGCAGCCGCTGCTGCTGTTCGGGGCCTGTCATTCGTTCCGACCCTTCATCACCACGCACCTAGTATCTTTGCCCCGCAATATAGCCGTCGCCAATACGAAACGTCATGTTCCTTTTCTTCAGAGATGCTGCCTGACCCGCTGAGTTACTCAAGTTTTTTTTGTCTCTATCTTCGGTATAAACCAGTACCTGCAGTGCCAAGCCGGGCAAAATGACTCGGCGTTTAGGTTGCACGGCGGCACTTTGGGTGGTCATTGGCAGCTGGGCAACCGCTAATTTTGAGCCCTGTTAAATGTATGCCCTCTGGTTCTCCATTTCCCTCACTCTGAGCAAGAAACTCGGTGCGTTCACCCAATCTATTCCTCTCATGATTTATAAAACCTATAAGACCATCCCTCATCCTCCTGCGCTCCAGGTAGTCCCAGTTTGCTCATCCTCTCTTTAGCTCAGACCCTCGTGTCCTAGCAACATTAGTGTAAATCTTCTCTGCACCTTTTCTAACTTAACAACATCTTTCCGATAACAATGTCCCCAGAACTGCTGCGTGGGTTTCCAACCACTTCCCAAAGACTTAAGGGATTTCAGGTTAATTGAACTGTTTAAATTGCCCCATGTGTGTAGGGAGCGGATGAGAAAGTGGGATAACATGGAACGGGTGATCGATGATCGGCATGGACTCGGTGGACCAAAGGTCCTCTGTATCTGTACTGTATCTCTTAACTATAGCTCGCACGAAATCAAAGGAATTTAATACGCTCTCACTTTCATACTTTCACTGCCAGTATGTGATTTCCAATTTAGATTAGATTAGATTCAACTTTATTGTCATTGCACATTTACAGTACAACGAAATTGTTTAACCTTGCAGTCATCACATAGAATAAAATAACAAACACACACTCAACACAGTTTAACATCCACCACAGTGCGTCCACCAGGCACCTCCTCACTGTGATGGAAGGCAAAAGTCCCAAAGTCCTTGTCTCTTCCCTCCTTGCTCTCCCTCTGCGCTGAGGCGATCCAGACCTCCGATGTTGTGACCCTGCCGGGTGATGGTAAGCGAGTCCCACGGCTGAATCCGAGCTCCGCGAACGGGCCGGTTCAAACTCCGAGGCTCCGAAATCGGAACGCCGCCCCTGACTTTAGGACTGTAGTGAACATTTGTTAACATACTACTTTGTGAACCCCCCCCCCCCCCCAAAGTAATAAAGAAGCCAGTTTTGTTGGCACCAAGATATCCTCCAGCAGTGCATTGTGGCTGCAGTGTTGCAACATTTGCAAGGTGTATACAACCAAAGATCCTATAGTGAGCAAGATATTCAACTCGACGAAAAAATGTAGTACGGTCATGGGAAGATTCATGGGTAAATTTCGGCCCCATTTCCTTAACCGGCTTCCGTCTCCGCATTCTTTGTCCGCCATAGCGGAGCAAAGATACTAGTGCGGAGACAGAAGCCGGTTACGGAAACATCCTTGTAAAAATCAAATATCTTTGGTAAAAATCTTCTCATTTTCTCTGCCTCACAATAAAAAGCAAAAAGATGCCTATGTTCCTTCCACAGCGTGTGGGAAGTCTGACCCGGATCAGCATGGCTGGGACGTCAGGGTAAAGTTGCGGAGAGGTTGCAATGTATTTTTATGTAATGTTGCCCCTTGTCTGGGCCTTGTGTCCGAAATAAAGTTTATCATTTTACACACACACACGCGCACACGCACGTGTGCAAATCTGGAGAAATATGTGTGTATTATTTATATCTATATCACATTCATATATGTGTGTAGACAAGTGCTGGAGAAACTCAGCGGGTGCGGGTTCGATTTTCTGTCATCTGCAGTTCCTTCTTAAACGTGTATGTGTGTTCTTTCCTACACAATCTAATCAGTTATATGGTCGCTGAATAAAACCATCCTTAAGTTATACATTGTTTTTTAATCTAGCTCAAAACAAATTTTATTTTGTTAAATACTTCATTTAGATAACCCCACCATTACAGACAGATCTCATTCCACTCTCTGGCTATTGGGAAGACCAGACCCATTTTATTGTTGAAAAACAATTCCATAGACACAAAAAAACATTAAGGAATATTCCAAGAGCAGAGCAATTGGAATCTTCATATTGCTATTATTTTCCAAATACTGCAGTTGTGAACAGTGTGATTAGATGAAATACAGAGTGCAAGAGTAATACAAAAATCAACTCAAACTCAAACACGGCACATGTGCCATTTAAAAAGAAAAGCTTTTTAAAAAAAGCATTAAAGACAATTAACAGAATCATAATTTGTTAACATATTAATCTTTAACAAACTTTAACAGAATTATGATTGAACAGAATTATGAATCTAACCCTATATCACACACGCAAACTGTTTCCCCCACAACGCTGATTACACTGCGAGAGGGATATAGAAAGTCGGGTCTGGTTACAGAAATGGACGAAGAAATGGCCCACGTTCAGCTCCGTTGCGTACTACACGTCAGCCCATTGCATTTAGCAGGAGTGGGCTATCTTGCTCGTTATAGGATCTTTGGCTACAACTGCATCTTTCATAATTATTTCCACTATTCCTGCCTGCAAAGAAGAACAGTCGTGCATAGAAACTAAGTTTTCTGCAGATTCCCAGAAACACTCACGTCACCCTGATAATGATGATGATGGTTATTATAATAATGTCATCCTCCCAAACCTCACCGTAAATGTTAACGAAATAACAGTCTCGGCCCTTCCATTTTGCTACACTGCAATTGTCTTGTATCATAAGGCAATTGTCTGAAGAAGGATCTCAACCCAAAATGTCACCTATTCCTTCTCTCCAGAGATGCTGCCTGTCCTGCTGAGTTACTCCAGCATGTTGTGTCTACCTACTTACTACGAATGATGGCTAGGTAGCAGAGAGCAGAAGGGTCCAGATCCGAAACATCACCTATCCATGTTCTCCTGAGATGCTGCTTGGCCTGCTTAGTTACTCCAGCACTTTGTGTCCTCTTCTAGAAAAGATCAAAGTCATGTGTTAGTGAGAAAGTTCAGATGTTTTGCTTGTGTAAGTTATATACTGAATTCCAGAGCTTTAGTGTGATGATATGGCTGTTAATGAAAAATTGCATTTGAACAATGATAAGGTTCAAGATAACTAACATTGACATCGCATGTACGAGCCAACTTCGGACATTCGGTATCAGTTGGAGCTCCCTGAGGGAGTGTTAAGGGGGTGTGGATGTTGTTTATCGCTAGGAACTTCACTGAAGCGGTGAAGTATATATTGATTATAGAAATAGAGGCCGAGCCATTTTTGTCAAGTGACTTGCCTCCTGATGCCACACAGTCTGCCGGCACCCTCCAAGCACAAGCTAGAAGTTTGAAAGAACACTTGGGAACATTTTAAAAACCACAGATGCTGGAAATAATAAAACAAAAACGCTGGTAAGCCTGAACAGGTCAGGCTTTCAACCATGTAAAGAGAAACAGTAAACCTTTTGCATCTGTGAATGGGTCGACTGGGTTTGTATTTGCTGGAATTTAGAAGGATCACCTTCTTTCGTGTTCATCTTCCATGTTTCAAATGTTGACATCGCTGTCATCGTCCGTCCTGAAAAGGATGCTAGCTTCCGGCGACAATCAGTGGGAGCCATAACCGGTTGCAATAGATGATGGCGGTAGCAGAATTAGCCCGTGGAAACTGGAACGTGGATGCTTTTGCTATGGGGGCCATTTAGAAGAATGATCTTTGAGGATTGGACAGGGTAGATGCAGAAAAAAAGTGTTCCCGATGCTGGTGGAGTCTAGAACCAGGGGTCACAGTTTAAGAATAAGGGTTAGGGCATTTAGGACAGAGATGAGGAAAAACCTCTTCACCTAGAGAGTTGTGAATCTGTGTAATTCTCTGGAATTGGCATTGGAGGCCAATTCACTGCAAATTTTCAAGAGAGTTAGATTTAGCTTTAGGGTTGAGGGAATCAAGGATATGGGAAAAGGCCACAATGGGGTACTGATTTTGGATGATCAGCCATGATCATATTGAATGGTGGTGCTGGCTCGAGAGGCTGAATGGCCTACTCCTGTATCTATTTTCTATGTTTCTATAACCCCTAGCAACATTTCCACTCGGTGCCATCTTGGACAAAGCAGTCGACTTTGTTGGCACCGAGTCATCCTCCTTCAACAGTGAGTGCATTTAGGTTGCAGTGTGCAACTTCTCCAAGAAGTGTGCAACCATTGCACGGTGGCTTCAATGCTACTTTTCAAAGCCACCACTGCCAACTGAAAGAAAGGACTGCAGGCGCATAGAGATCACTCTATGTGCAGATTCCTGTTAACTCTCGAGGTGCCCTGATGACAATATATTGACATCACTTTTATTGTCATAAATCAACATCCTGGATCTGGCAGCAAAACAGAGTAGCAAGAGTACCCTCTCTTGTATTTCAGTGGTTTCAAAAAATAGCTCCTCTCCTTTGCTCCTCCAGGAAATAAACATAAATAAAATATAGATCCTGAAGAAAAGGTTTTGAGATATCAACAGCACTCATTACTTATTATGGCAGCATTCATTATCCCACCCTGCTTCCTGTAAGGACTCTATCCCCTACTCCCAATTCCTCTGTTTGCGCTGTATCTGCACCCAGGATGAGGTATTCCACACCAGGTCATCGGAGTTGTCCTTATTCTTCGATTATAGATGAGGCTCTCACCAGGGTCTCTTCTATATCCTGTAGCTCCGCTCTCACTCCCCATCTCTCTCTCTCTCTCTCTCTCTTCCCTCCACCCCCCCAACACTTGTAACAAGGACAGAGTCCCCCTTGTCCTCACCTTCTACCCTACCAGCCGTCACATACAACAGATAATTCTCCGACACTTTCACCACCTCCAACACGATCCCACCACTAGCCACATCTTCCCATCTCCTCCCCTTTTGGCTTTCCGCAGTGACCGCTCCCTCTGTAACTCCCTGATCAATTCGTTCCTTGCCACCCAAATCAATCCCTCATCTGGAACTTTCCCTTGCAACCGCAGGAAATGCTACACTTGTCGCTTTACCTCCCCCCTCGTCTCCATCTAAGGACCAAGCAGTCTTTCCAGGTGAGGCAGAGGTTCACCTGCACCTCCTCCAACTTCATCTACTGCATCTGCTGCTCTAGGTGTCAACTGCTCTACATCGGTGAGACCAAGCGCAGACTTGGTGATCGCTTCGCCCAAAACCTCCGCACAGTTCGCATTAACCAACCCGATCTCCCAGTGGCTCAGTACTTCAACTCCCCCTCCCATTCCGTATCCGACCTTCCTCTCCTGGGCCTCCTCCATGGCCGAGGTGAGTCCCACCGCAAATTGGAGGAGCAGCACCTCATATTTCGCTTTGGTAGTTTACACCCTAGCGGTATGAACATTGCCTTCTCCAATTTCAGGTAGTCCTTGCTTTCTCCCTCCTTCCCAGCTCTCCCAAAGCCCACTGTTTCTGCCTCTTACTCTCTTCTTCCAGCCTCCCCCCGCCCCCACATCAGTCTGAAGAAGGATCTCGACCCGAAACGTCCCCTATTCCTTCACTCCATAGATGCTGCCTCCCCCGCTGAGTTTCTCCAGCATTTTTGTCTACCTTCTATTATTCATTGCTATTTCTTTAAATACTAAAACTATGCTAAAATAAGTGTTGCCATGTATAAACTTGATACAATAATAGCAACAGTTGCTATTTCCATGTTTTCTGTGTTGCATTGCAATTCTGGTTTTTCTAATTTCATTTTGGAAGACGGGAAAATTCCAGGTTTATCAATGAATATGGGAGAAAGGCCAACTCAACTGAAAAAGTGAGGTTAAATTTAAAATTTACCGTTATCTGGTATTATGTAGATATGAATTAGTAATAGGCCACTTAGCCCCACTCTCCTGTTTAATGGAAGCATGATCATGTAAAGTCAAGATTGTAATCTTGACTTTACATGAGGTCATTTTTCACCCCCACACTTACCAACTATTTATCGATCCCTGCATTAAAAATTAATGATCTACCTTTCATTGTAAATTCAGAAGTGGCAGTGTTTGCTGATTGCACAATATTCCATTCATAATTCTCGGGTAAATGAAGTAGCCAATACCCATGTGCAGCAAGACCCAGACAATATTTTTGGGTAAGGGCTTATAATTGGAAGCTAACATTTTTGCAACAAATGTGCCAGGTAATGAATGCTACTCTTGACGTAATATATTATCGTATTATTATCCTTGGGGTTATCATTGATTAGAATCTTAACTGGACAAGCCATACAAATACTGTGGCTAGAACATTTCAGAGGCTAGGTATTTTGGTGAATAATTTACCTCTGGATATTACCAAGGTTGATTTGTTGTCTACAAGGAGCAGTCCTTCAGGCTACTTACCACGATTAAATGAGTGCAGAATTGATAACTTGCCAGCTTGATTCCATCTAGTCGAAAACAGACCACTTGATTGGCACGCATCGGCTGCCATAGACAATTGCCCCCTCCACTACTAACACACTAGCTATAGTACAGTCCACAAATTAACTGCATTCTCTTATTGCATGCAACTGGGCGGCATGGTGGCGCAGCGATAGAGTTGCTACCTTACAGCTCTTGCAGCATCGAAGACCCGGGTTCGATCCAGCTGTCTGTACAGAGTTTGTACATTCTCCCTGTGGCCTGTGTGGGTTTTCTCCGAGATTTTTGGTTTCCTCCCACACTTCAAAGACGTACAGGTATGCAGATAAATTGGCTTGGTAAATATAAAAATTGTCCTAACTGTGTGTAGAATAGTGTTATTATGCGGGGGTCGCTGGACGGCGTGGGCCGAAGGGCCTGTTTCCGCTTCTGTATCTCTAAACTAAACTGATAAGCTTAATATGGTGAGTCTTCTATTGTCTTCTGCCTCTTGGCTCCAGTAGCGCAATCTGTAATGCAATTGGTGCTCTGCACAACCTCTTCTCCCCTTCCTGCCTTCCCACGCCGAATCCTCAGTCGTGTTTTGCCAGCTGCGGATGTTGTCATTAATTCTAAGAAGGAGATAGTGATAAGGAAGTGTAAGGTGTGATAACGAGATAAAGGCGATTGAGATCAAAGACAATGTAGAGAGTCTGAGAGCAGGAGGAATCACAGACGGGGGCAGCGAGAGAGGATGTTGCAGAAATCTCGGAGGAGAACTTCTTCAAAGTAGACGTACCTTGAGGAGATTACGCAGTGGAGCAAACAGAATGCGTAGGATTCCAGAACCAGTTGAAGTAGATTGGCAGGCAGATACAAGTGGATGAAAATGATTATCTGCAGTTTGCATTTTGTTTTATTCTCTGAGAAAATTTGAAAGTAATTACAGTAATTTAGAACAATTAATTATCACCTTTATCATTGTTTGTTTATGCAGGCAGCACTAGATATGCGTCCAGAAATGCCAGAAAAGTGTTATCTTCCATGGGACTGGTGCAGCACTTTGGGAAAACTCCTGGAAGCACCAGGGAAGCCTCCATTGTGCACAGAAACTGGTTACCAGGACGGCTTCCAGATAAAAATGAAGTGTCAGTGCCCACGATGGTTTTATACATTAGGTGCAGGAGAAGGCCCTTCGAACCAGCCCTGCCATTCAATATGATCATGGCTGATTATCCCCAATCAGTACCGCGTTCCTGCCTTCTCCCCAAATCCCCTGTATCCCCAATATCCAGAAAACCGGCCTCCATCACCCTCTGAGGCAGAGAATTCCACAGACTCACAACTCTCTGAGAAAAAGTGTTTCCTCGTCTTTGTTCTAAATGAAAAAGTGTTTCCTCGTCTCTCTTACTCCTTCTTAAACTGTGGCCCCTGGTTCTGGACTCCCCATATCGTCGGGAACATGTTTCCTACCTCCAGCGTGTGTCTAAACCCTTAATAATCTTTTATGCTTCAATAAGATATCCTCTCATCCTTCTAAACTCCAGAGTATACAAGCCCAGCCGCTCCATCCTCTCAGCATATGACAGACCCGTCATCCCAGAAATTAACCTTGTAAACCTACGCTGCGCTCCCTCAATAGCAAGAATGTCTTTCCCCAAATTAGGGGACCAAAACTGCACACATTACTCCAGGTGTGGTCTCATTAGGGCCCTATACAACTGCAGAAGGGCCTCTTTGCTCCTATACTCAACTCCTCTTGTTATAAAGGCCAACATGCCATTTGCTTTCTTTGCTGCCTGCTGTACCTGCATGCTTACTTTAATTGACTGATGAACAAGGACCCCCAGAAATCGTTGTACTTCCCCTTTTCCCAATTTCGCACCATTTAGATAGTAATCTGCCTTCCTGTTTTTGCTACCAAAGTGGATAACCTCACATTTGTCCACATTAAACTGCATCTGCCCACTCACCCAACTTGTCCAAATCGCCATGCATTTTCATAGCATCCACAGTTCATACTGATACCCAGCTTTGTGCCATCTGCAAATTTGTTAATGTTACTTTGAATCCCTTCATCTAAATCAATGATGTATATTGTAAATAGCTGCGGTCCCAGCACCGAGCCTTGTGGTTTTCACATTTAAAATACTCATTCACAGACGGTTGAGATGAGCAATTGATTTTTGCATGTAATGTGGCATTGTAATGGAAATGTCAAGGTATAAAGCATTCCTTGGAGGTACTGTGAACTTCAAGTCTGTGGAGTCTTTGCTATTTTGTTTTTCTCCTCGAATCATGGTTCTTAAATGCTACTGCGGTGCACAGCTGGGACTTTGAGTGAAATACGTCAAAGCAGTATTGATATTAATAGGAAATAAATATTTCCCAGTATGTCAAATGTTTTTCTCTCCTTGCTTGCTCCTTGCTTCCTTTCTGCTCTAACAAGCAGCTGATTTTTTTGAGTATGAGTACTTGCATCAATGAATTAACGCAGTTTACAGTATTGGATTTCAAAATTTAATTCCTAACTTGAGGCCATACCATCTGTTTATTTTTGCAGTTAACCTTGATTTTACCAATATTATCCCAGAATGTGTTAGAATGGGCATCTTTTTTTGAAACCTTTTTTAATATGCTTTCAGATTATGGTAATTGCTTGCAAAGTTAACATTTATTAACCACCACTAATTATTCTCAGGAAAACAGTTGTTCGCATCTATGGCCATAGGTAGACACGAGGTAAAATTGACAGGTTTTCACGTGAGAAGAATGTGGGAATCTGGTAATTTTCTGGTTAACGTTACTGAGACAAGTTTTTTTTTCATGTTTATCTCATTACTTGAAATTAAATTGCCCAATTGCCATGATAGGCATCAGGCATGTGTGTGTGGACTGCATACTGTCTTTAATTATGCAGACTTAATCACTTTCTGGAAGTTTTATTTCAATGACCCTCCAATGACCCTACCTTTTTAATAAAGAAATGACTTGATAAAGTCCTAAGGACTAGCTTTATATATTTTTTTAAATTGCTTGAATAACTGTAGATGGCATGTATTGCTGAATGACTAATAGTGCTGCTTGTTGTTTAAACTTCTCAGTTTCACAAGACTGATATCATCAGATCCCGGCAAGAGATGGAAATGATGGATCATGTGGGGTAGTTCCTCTGGCAACTCTGAATTATTTGGTGGGGTACCTCATCAAAAAAAAGATGAAGGAGACCAACAAGTTGATGTGTGTATGGAGCCACAGAATATGGGTGTGGTTAAATTAATATTTCTTATGTATTTAATGTGGAGAAAGACTTGGATACTTTAGATGTTGGAGAAATTAATAGTTATGTCACAAAGATAGACAACATTACAGATGAGGTTGTGCT
Source organism: Okamejei kenojei (assembly GCA_035221665.1). Lineage (NCBI taxonomy): Eukaryota > Metazoa > Chordata > Chondrichthyes > Rajiformes > Rajidae > Okamejei > Okamejei kenojei. The sequence goes on along the minus strand of CM069134.1, from coordinate 63,867,255 downwards.
GGAGGTCTTAAAACACATTAAAGTACACATCCCTGGGACCTAATCAAATGTATCCCCTGGAAATGTGGGCTGGTACCTCATCCCTAGGATAAATGTTCGGGATGAGGTGTTGCATTTTGGTAAGACAAACCTGAGCAGGACTTGAACAGTATATGGTGGGGCACTGATGAGTGCTGTAGAACAGAGAGATCTTGGGATGCGAGTACATACTTCCATGAAAGTGGAGTCATAGATAGACAGGGTGGTGAAGAAAGCATATAGCATGTCTTGTCTTCATCAGTCAGGGTATTGAGTGCAGGAGTTCAGATGACCTGATACAGTTATACAAGGTACACAAAAAGCTGTCAGGGGTGCAGAGCAGGAGCGAAAGGCACAGACCCTTCTTCAGACTGGAGAAAGCAGTCTGGAAGGGTCTCGACTCTACTCTCGCTACTGCTTGAGTTTCTCCAGCTTTTTGTGTACCTCGATTCTCCAGCATCTGCAGTTCCTTCTTTATGTTGGACAGGCCACATTTGGAATACTCTACCTTGCTATAGGAAGGATGGTGCAAAAAAGATGTATAAGGGTGTTTTAATTATAAGAAGGAAGATTTAATTATAAGAAGGAACTATTGGCTGGGTTTTTACCTGAAGCATAGGGTGCTGAGGGTTGACCTTGTAGAAGTATATAAAATGATGGGGGGGGGGGGCTTGGATAAGATGAATAGCCGCAGTCCTTATCCCAGGCTAGGTGAGAGGGGAAAGACACAAGGGAGTTGTTGGACAACTCTTTCGCACAGATAGTGGTGCCTGTATGGAACTAGATGTGTGAAAGTCTGATGTTTAAAACAGACGTGAACACATGGATAGGAAAGGTTTGGAGGGATATGGTCCAGGAATGGGCAAGTGGGATTAGCTCTGGTACGAAACTTGATCGGCATGGGCGACTTGGGCCAAAGGACTTGTTTCCATGTTGTATAGCTCTACAACATGTTGACTTTGACAAAAGATTTCAAACAAATACCAAGACTTAGGGTGTCAAGAAGGACCCTGCTCTTCATATCTTTGTGTGGTTGGAATATTGTTCACACTCCCAGCTACCCATGTGTTGATGCACTGGAAATGAAATATTACTCATCTCCTTAATTGCATCTTTGCTAGGAAGATCTGTTTATAGGAAATGCAGAGGTGTTTGTTAAGGTTCATTCTGCACATCAAAATAAGACTCTTCTGTACAGACTGTTCTTAGGGATGCATATTAAAATAATGATCAGCTGATACTCTGAAACTATCAGTGCAATGACGAATGTTCTCTGGTATGCTGAAATTCACTAAGTTCAAAAGTAACCTGTAGTCTACGATGGAGTGCTGCACAATTATTGGTATTTATTTATTATTGCCACATGTACTGAGGTGCATTGAATGTTTTTGCGTACTGCCTAAGTAAATCAGATATTTGAGTATAATAATGCCATATACAAGTCTCACAGGTAGTGCCACGAGAAAAATAAATTGAACATAGTTTACAGCACTATAATTTTTAAAGAAGGAACTGCAGATGCTGGAGAATCGAGGGTACACAAAAAGCTGGAGAAACTCAGCGGGTGCAGCAGCATCTAAGGAGCGAAGGAGATGGGTGACGTTTCGGGTCGAGACCCTTCTTCAGACTGGTCAGGGATCAGGGAAACGAGAGATATAGACGGTGATGTGGAGAGATAAGGAACAATGAGTGAAAGATATGCAAAAAAGTATCGATGATAAAGGGAACAAGCCATTGTAAGCTGTTTGTGGTGTGAAAATGAGAAGCTGGTGTGACTGGGGTGGGGGAGGGAGATAGAGATAGAGGGAATGCCAGGGCCCGAGGGTTGCGGGAGAGGTGGGAAGGGGAGGAGACAGCAAGGGTTAACAGAATTGAGAAAATTCAATATTCAAGCCCAAAGGATGCACTCCCCCCAAGCGGAATATGAGGTGCTGTTCCTCCAGCTTGCGGTGTTGCTCACTCTGGCCGTGGAGGAGGCCCAGGACCGAGAGGTCGGATGTGGAATGGGAGGGGGAGTTGAAGTGCTGAGCCACCGGGAGGTCGGGTTGGTTATTGCGGACCGAGCGGAGGTGTTCGGCGAAGCGATCGCCAAGCCTCCGCTTGGTCTCACCGATATAGATCATCTCCCTCCCCCACCCCAGTCGCACCAGATTCTCATTTTCACACCACAAACAGCTTACAATGGCTTGTTCCCTTTATCATCGATACTTTTTTGCATATCTTTCACTCATTGTTCCTTATCTCTCCACATCACCGTCTATATCTCTCGTTTCCCTGATCCCTGACCAGTCTGAAGAAGTGTCTCGACCCGAAACGTCGCCTATCTCCTTCGCTCCTTAGATGCTGCTGCACCCGCTGAGTTTCTCCAGCTTTTTGTGTACCTACAGCACTATAATGTTACCTTCCAGAGAAACATCTTTTCAATGAGGTTGGTTGGAAGATCCGGTCTAGCATGTAGGAAAATTGTTTGGTAGTTTGCTAACAGAAATGCAGAACCTATTCCTGTCTGGTGGCTTTCAAGCTTCTACCCTGTTAGCAGTGCCTACCCTGACTAAAATTATAAAATGAGAATTATTAAATATAAATAGTAAAGGCATGGGCGAATTAAGATCGATCTCTTAGGTAGGCAAAATTTTCCCGTGTCTTTCATCTGCAGTACATGTAACACGCAAAAGTATGTGCAGCTCGCGTTCTGTTGACACTGCTTCAAGCCTTCAATGGCAAGGGGAGCTGAAGGCAGCTGAAATTCTACCTTTGCACCGTGGACTGCGTGCATATGCTGCGCAGCGCAAGTTTCTTGGCGGGTTTTTCAAACATGGATTGTTATTGTTTTAAGAGTATTTTAAGAAACAAAGAGAAGAATGGAGTTTGTGTTCAAATAATGTGGTAAGTACATTTCTTTGAGCTATATGTTTTTAAAAACCGTATTTCCCGGCATTGAAGAAGCTATTTTATTTACCCAACAATAAGCCACGAAAGTTTGCCTGAGTCTTGGAGGCCGAAGGTTAGGTTGTTAGCCAAGAAAGATAGACTTGGCTAGTACAGCAACATCAAGAACAATGTTGCTGTACCAGAGCTGCCAAGTAGTATGGATTTTCTGTATTTTGTACGGAAATGCGATAAGAATACGGATGTACGGATTTGCTTTGTAAAATACGGATTTAAAAAAAATCGGCCTAAGGAAGTTATCTTGCTGCTTAAAAGATGCAAGAAAAGAAAAAGTCATACTGTAACTTGAAAAATTATGGCAGACTAAATCTATTAGTATTTTAAATTTCAAGATCTGGATGATTATTTTTGTTAACTTTGATTGTTAAACTAAGTTCTTTTGTCAATCTAAAGTCAAGAAAACTTGACTCAAATGCCTGTAGTTGTTGAAATCGATCCTTTATTCAGCACCGAGACTAGTCTGAACCTTCCAACACAGAGCTGAAAGCGCTGGGGCAGGTCCAAAGAATTTGTGACTTTGATAAAAACTCATGGCATTTATATAGGTATTAGACATTTCTGATACAGTGGGTATGACAAACTAGTAACCAATCCTTCTGGTGATTTACAACGGCAGTCACATGATCCCCCCCCCCCTGGTCTCATTTTACAACCTTTGTTTGCCTGTGGTTTAACTTTGTTTAGAATTATTTTATTTCAACACAGCAAAACCCCAGTAGGCTCAATTATCAAATACCACTCCTCAAAATATAAGATACATTATGTAATACAATGATCACACAAGTCATACAAACGAAACACACTTTCCATACCAAGAAGAAAGATATTTTTATAAATCTAAACAAGGTCTAATGTTTACAATCCTACTTGGACACAATACATTTCATAAAAGGTTTCACTACAATTTTACACAGTTTAAAATACTATTACCTATGTATTAAAAACATTAATTATATGAGTTTGCCGAATTACGCAGCTTCTAAGTTAAATTAAAAACCCACACACACCTCCCATCTCCAAGCATACATGGGTCGTAAATCTGTCAACAATTGATGATATGTGTTTTGTGTCAGGATACAGCTTCATTCTAACTTGCAGCCTCCCCTTTTCCTGCTATCTCTGGGAGCTGGATTTCCGATCTCATCTGCAAGGCCTTTTTACAAATATTACAGAACAACGGTAAATTTACAACTTCAGACCATTACCTCAGAAGTACATCTGCTTCTTCGCCTTTCTATAAACAGATGGAAGGTCACAAATCCATCAATCTGATTTTTCCTCTCCAAGCATCCATCCCTTATTGCAACCTCATTATAATTTAATATAGCCAAAGCTAACCACAGAGTCTATTATCTCTCAGCCTTGAATTCTGTCTCGAACTCAGCATAAACAGCCATAACTCTTCATCTTTATGCCACACTCAGTGCTCAAGAATGTGCCATAGAGAAATAGCGGATGACCTCTGGCTTAAGAAGATGCCCTATTGAATAATCCATTCTTCAACACAAAATAATGTCAAATACAATTTCCTCCAGGTTATAATTGCCTCAAAGCAATAAACTAAGCTATGCAGGTTCAGATTAGCGTTTCTATGGTTTGATTCATCTGTTCCCTGTGTGTGTTTCTTTGTACTTTATTTCTTTAGGATACATGTGTTTCTGAAAACCTTAAGCTTTTCTCTTGCAAATGACCTAGCTTATATGAAAGTCACTATCCGCTCTCTATAATATTTCCTCATGATCTGCCTGTCCCGCTACAGGTTTAAACAGCGCTGTCAGTTTAGCGTGTGGGAATTTAAACGAACAGCGCTATGGGTTCTAATTATAACGCTAGCAGCTGGAGCGCTTTTACCTTAGCACAGCGCTACGCATCACAGACTGTTCGGGGAGGGAGGGAGAAAAAAGATAGGAGGGAGAAAAAAGGAAGGAGGGAGGGAGCTTCCAAAATGGCTTCTATATCATCAACTGGTGCTAAAAGCAGGAAGCAGCCGTTCAAACAGAAGTATACAAAGAGATGGCAATGAATGCACTGTCAGGTAAGGTGCGTGGAAGACACGTCAATTGGTAGCAAAGTTATACATTCTTGAACTCTTACATGGGTATGACCGCACATAAAACACCCTTTTCAGCAAAATGTCACTGCTTTAAAAAAAAAAAACTGATTTCCTCAGAAAAATACTAGTTTTCAGGTACTAGAATACTGAAGTGCTCTGACCAAACTTGGCAGTTCTGCTGCACTGAGGGATAGCCAAGTCTATCCCTCATTACTGGCAGTTGATGGGAAGTGGCTGTAAAGTGGGGAGCGGCATTAGACACAGGCGTAAGCTCCACAGCCCGCTGTCCTGTTATCCATCGCTCTTGAGCTGGTCCCCTCACTGTCCGGTCTACATTGATAGACACGGATCAGGCAATGAATGCAATGCAGTGTCACCCAGCGCAGTAAGTGAGGCCATGTCCTGCTCCAGGCGGCAGTCGGAATTAAAGGATTTGCAGGAAGCGGCTGACATGTGCGAGGCCAGTGAGTGGCAGGAGAGAGGTGTTCAGATGGAGAGCACTGCCAGAGGTGAGTGGGCCGGCAGAAGGTGCTGAGGTGGCGGCCGGTTCCCCTGTCTGGTCCCGGCGGCTGCGGTGAGTGAGTTGCTGCCATGATCCCCGACCCCCTCCTTCTCAATGCTCCTGCCTGTGCTGACCTGGACCAGACTCCCCACACCCTCCACCCCCCACCCATTCAGTCATTCAGAATGGAGGAGATTTGGAAGCCTTGGGCAAATTGAATTGTTTCTTTTTTTTTTTTAATTTGAGCGTAAGAATTTCTGTCCCGCCAGCCTTTTTTCAAAATTTAGCAACTCAAAATGGGGGTTGGTCTTCGACGCAGGTGCATCTTCATTGCCGGGAAATACGGTACTTTATTAAGAGATATGGCTTTTGAAGACAAATTACTTTATAAAAGTAGACTGACAGCTTACGGAGAGGAGAACAATATGCGCATGTGCAGTTTAAGATTTTTAAAAAGCGGATTGACTGCATACCCTGAGTAATTATTCACGGCACTGGCCTGGTCTTGAGGAAAAGGGTAGCAAAAAGAGGAGGGCAATTGTAATAGGCGACTCTATAGTTAGGGGGTCGGATGGGCGATTCTGTGGACGCAGTCGGGAAACCCGGATGGTAGTTTGCCTCCCTGGTGCCAGGGTCTCGCACGTGTCGGAACGTATCCAAAAGATTCTGAAAAGGGAGGGAGAGGAGCCTGATGTTGTGGTACACATAGGTACCAATGACATAGGCAGAAAAAGAGATGAGGTCCTGAAGGGAGGAGTTGGGGGGGAAAGTTAAGGAGAAGGATCAAAAGGGTAATGATTTCAGGATTACTGCCTGTGCCGCGTGACAGTGAGAGTAGGAATGGAATGAGGTGGAGGATAAATGCATGGCTGAGGGACTGGTGCAGTGGGCAGGGATTCAAGTTTCTTGATCACTGGGACCTCTTTTGGGGAAGGCATGATCTGTACAAAAAGGACGGGTTGCACTTGAACCCGAGGGGGACCAATATCCTGGCAGGGAGATTTGCAAAGGCTACTGGGGAGACTTTAAACTAGAAAGGCTGGGGGAAGGGACTCGGGTAGAGGGGGCTAGGGGTCGGGGTGTGGGGCAAGAGGCAGAGAAGGGAAGCACTCGGACCCAAAATGTAGGCGAGAAAGAGGAAAAAGATAATAGACAGAGAATAAGGGATGGTGGGTTTATAAAATGTGTATATTTTAATGCTAGGAGCATTGTAAGAAAGGTGGATGAACTTAGAGCCTGGATTGACACCTGGAAATATGATGTTGTGGCAATTAGTGAAACATGGTTGCAGGACGGCTGTGATTGGAAACTAAATATTCCAGGATTTCGTTGCTTCAGGTGTTATAGAATTGGAGGGACCAGAGGTGGAGGTGTTGCATTGCTTGTCAGAGAGGATATTACAGCAATGCTTTGGCAGGATAGATTAGAGGGCTCGTCTAGGGAGGCTATTTGGGTGGAACTGAGAAGTGGGAAAGGTGTAGCAACACTTTTAGGGGTGTATTATAGACCGCCAAATGGGGAGCGAGAATTGGAAGAGCAAATATGTAAGGAGATAGCAGATATTAGTAGTAAGCACAAGGTAGTGATTGTGGGAGATTTCAATTTTCCAAAAATAGACTGGGAAACACATTCTGTAAATGGGCTGGATGGTTTGGAGTTTGTAAAATGTGTGCAGGATAGTTTTTTGCAGCAGTACATAGAGGTATCGACCAGAGAAGGGGCAGTGCTGGACCTCCTGTTAGGAAATGAGGCAGGTCAGGTGACGGAGGTATGCGTTGGTGAGCACTTCGGGACCAGTGATCACAATACCATTAGTTTCGATATAATTATGGAGAGAGTCAGAACTGGACCTAGGGTGGAGATTTTTGATTGGAGAAAGGCTAACTTTGAGGGAATGTGTAAGGATTTAAAAGGAGTGAATTGGGACACTCTGTTTTATGGGAAGGATGTAGAAGAGAAATGGAGGACATTTAAAGGGGAAATTGTAAGAGTACAGAATCTTTATGTCCCTGTTAGGGTGTAAGGAAATAGTAAAAATTGGAAAGAGCCATGGTTTTCAAGGGAAATTGGACACTTGTTTCGAAAAAAGAGAGATATCTACAATAATTATAGGAGTAAATGAGGTGCTAGAGGAGTATAAAGAATGTAAAAAGAATCTTAAGAAAGAAATTAGGAAGGCTAAAAGAAGATATGAGGTTGCTTTGGCAAGAAAGGTGAAAGTAAACCCAAAGGGTTTCTACAGCTATATTAATAGCAAAAGGATAACGAGGGATAAAATTAGACCATTAGAGAGACAGAATGGGCAGCTATCTGCAGAGCCAAAAGAGATGGGGGAGATATTGAACAATTTCTTTTCGGTATTCACCAAGGAGAAGGATATTGAACCATGTGAAGTAAGGAAAAAAAGTAGAGTAGGTATGGAAACTATGAGATTCAAAGAGGAGGAAGTACTGACACTTTTGAAAAATATAAAAGTGGATAAATCTCCAGGTCCTGATAGGATATTCCCTAGGACATTGAGGGAAGTTAGTGTAGAAATAGCAGGAGCTATGACAGAAATATTTCAAATGTCATTAGAAATGGGAATAGGCCGGAGGATTGGCGTACTGCGCATGTTGTTCCATTGTTTAAAAAGGGTTCAAAGCATAAACCTAGCCATTATAGACCTATTAGTTTGACATCAGTGCTGGGTAAATTAATGGAGAGGATACTTAGAGATAATATATATAAGCATCTGGATAAACAGGGTCTGATCAGGAACAGTCAACATGGATTTGTGCCTGGAAGGTCATGTTTGACAAACTTTCTTGATTTTTTTTTGAAGCGGTTACTAGGGAAATTGATGAGGGTAAAGCAGTGGATGTTGTCTATATGGATTTCAGTAAGGCCTTTGACAAGGTTCCCCATGGAAGGTTGGTTAAGAAGGTTCAATCTTTGGGTGTTAATGGTGAAGTAGCAAGATGGATTCAACAGTGGCTGAATGGGAGATGTCAGAGAGTAATGGTGGATGGCTGTTTGTCAGGTTGGAAGCCGGTGACCAGTGGGGTGCCTCAGGATCTGTGTTGGGTCCACTGTTGTTTGTCATGTACATCAATGATCTGGATGATGGGGTGGAAAATTGGATAAGTAAGTATGCAGATGATACTAAGATAGGTGGTGTTGTGGATAATGAAGTAGATTTTCAAAGTCTACAGAGAGATTTGGGCCATATGGAAAAGTGGGCTGAAAGATGGCAGATGGAGTTTAATGCTGATAAGTGTGAAGTGCTACATCTTGACAGGACAAATCAAAATAGGACATACATGGTAAATGGTAGGGAATTGAGCAATGTTGTGGAACAGAGAGATCTAGGAATAACTGTGCATAGTTCCCTGAAGGTGGAATCGCATGTAGATGGGGTGGTAAAGAAAGCCTTTGGTGTGCTGGTCTTTATAAATCAGAGCATTGAATATAGGAACAGGGAAGTAATGTTAAAATTGTACAAGGCATTGGTGAGACCAATTCTGGAGTATGGTGTACAATATTGGTCGCCTAATTATAGGAAGGATGTCAACAAAATAGAGAGAGTACAGAGGAGATTTACTAGAATGTTGCCTGGGATCCAGCAACTATGTTACAGAGAAAGGTTGAACAAGTTAGGTCTTTATTCTTTGGAGCGCAGAAGGTTAAGGGGGGGCTTGATTGAGGTCTTTAAAATGATGAAAGGGATAGACAGAGTTGACATGGATAAGCTTTTCCCATTAAGGGTAGGGAAGATTCAAACAAGAGGGCATGACATGCGAATTAAGGGACAGAAGTTTAGGGGTAACGTGAGGGGGAACTTCTTTACTCAGAGGGTGGTGGCTGTGTGGAATGAGCTTCCAGCAGAAGTGGTGGAGGCAGGATCGATTTTAACATTTAAAAGTAAAGTGGATAGGTATATGGACGGGAAGGGAATGGAGGGGTATGGTCTGAGTGCAGGTAGATGGGACTAGGGGAAACAAATGGTCGGCTCTTTCATCTTGCTGATAATTAAGAGAGAGCTTGTTGTCTTGACGCTAAGCTCTCTATCCTCTTTATCATTGTTCTAAGATTTGGCACATTACAGTGGTGTCCTCTGCATACTTCTAAATGGAGTAGAATTTGGACATATGATTGTGAGTGTAAAGTGAGTAAGGGGTTGAGAATGTATCCTTACGGACGCCAATCTTGAGAATTATTATGAATACATTGAGAATAATATTCTCCACACTAAATTTACTGGTGTGACCCAGTGGTTTTACCATTTTGCACTCAAAAACCAATGTCTTAATCAGATTGTATTATTACAGAGATCGTACCCCACCTACTGGCCTATTTTATTGTGAGATATGGAAGATATTTGAGCTGTATTCTCTAAATGTTGATGGTTTGGGCTGTGTTTGTGTAGAAAGAATGCCAGGTCCACATCTTTAATTTGTCTTTAACTTAAGTTGTACTATAAATGGTGGTCTAATTTCAGCTTCATCCACCACCGACCGGGTCAATGGCTTTTTTTTCTCAAAATCCATGTCTTATTCGTCCGAACAGTTGGTTCATTGGAGACCTTGAAGAAACAGCTTGCAGATCATAGGTTGTATGTTCTGCTTTAGAAACTGAGTAATCAAACTCATTTCTTTAAATGGATTTTCATCTTTTTCTGAAAAGTGTCAGAATCATCATATATGCTATATATTCCAGTCTGAACCTTGAGTTTTTATTCAAAGTTAACTTGCTGGGTTTCTCCCCACAGTACAAATTTTACTTTAGGTTTTGGCAAACCTAATATTACTTTCTGGTCACTATTTTATTAGTAATTGGAATATTATCACTGCGATTACTAAAATCCTTACAATTATGAAAAGTGAACCTTGGGTTTTAGCTTGTGCTAATAATACACTTCCTTTGTTACTGTAAGTTATCACCTTGCATTGTTTCTATGATGGCAACAGCTGGTGCATTGACCTCGTAGCTCAAAGTAATCTTTTCACCATATAAAATTCCTGGTTCAAACACCATATTCTATCTTTTCTACTAATTCAAATATTAAATGAGTGTGTAACATTCAAAGTACAATTTAACTGAAATTAAAATAACAATGAAGAAGTGTGTAGCGAATTCTTGAGGAATACTGGGGGTATATATGGGAGTACACAGGAGAGCAGTAAGGGTCATGACATGGCTTTGGGAGATATGGCAAAGAAGTTTCTAAATAGATTCTGCAAGTATATTACGGTCAAACCATAAGTGGGGAGAGAATAGGGGCTCTGTACATGAAGATCAATTTCCTTCACTTGTATATTGGAATGCAAGAACTGTGGAGTTTAGCACTTCCGTACACTTCATATTATGGTCACTTCCATACTGTCTAGGTTCTGCAATTTCCTTTTAACATTTAATATCCCTTTTCTGTTTAAAACAAAAAGTAAAACCTACTTCCACTTTTGTGTACCCTTCTTTATTTGTCCTGTAACAAAGGAAAATGACACAAGGTTACTCCACTGTTCTAGAAAATCAAACACCAAGTTGAGAGCTCCATAACCTTTGAATTTCCCTGCATTTATTGAAAGATGATACCGTAGGGATCAACCTACAATCGAAAATAATTAACTCAAAGTATGAATGAAAGGTCTGACTTTTTATTAATGTATTGTGCATATGTATATTTGTATCTACAGGTCCATTTACAGATGTAGTAACAACAAATCTCAAATTGAAAAACCCATCAGAAAAGAGGGTTTGCTTCAAAGTGAAGACTACAGCACCACGCCGGTACTGTGTACGGCCCAACAGTGGAATTATTGACCCAGGATCAATGGTTACTGTTTCGGGTAAGTGATTCTAAAATAGAGTGCCTGTAATGAATGTAAGAGAATTTAACTATTTTTAACATGATATTGTGAAATCTTGCTTCTTCATTAGTTGAAAATTGTGTTGAACTTATTTAGATTACAAGATCATACATTAGTCAGATTTATCACATGTCAGTTTGCATTTTCAGGTTTCTACCACAGTGATTGTGGTAGTGTTGATAATTATACATTTATGAACCAGTAACTCCAGTTAAACTGTGATGGAGTAAGTATTGTGCTGAAATAGCAGATGTCAATGTTAGAAATGCTCCAAGTTAATTTGAGGGTGGAAATTAGTAGCAAGGTTGATAAAATTGACAAATCCTGCACGTACAGAAGGGAGGACCAGTGCATTTGCCACGGTAGTGTTAGGACAGATGTGATGTTGGCTATGTGCAACAGTCCACATTCCATACCTTTGCTGTGGTGCTCCTCCCAAACTCTCTTTGTTACATTTAACAACTGCATTCTGCACACTTCTCCCACGCCTCCGAAGGATATCTCTATCTTCATCCACCTCTGGTGTCTTGCTATTCACTGATATTTAATAAACCCACTGGCTTCCACGGATATCTCAACTTAGCCTTCTCCCACCCTACTATATGAAAGGCTGCTATCCCTTTCTCTCGGTTTCTGTATCTCTGTCGCATATGTTTTTGAAAGTAGGCTTTCTGTTCCAGGCTAGCTGAAATGCCCTCTTTTTGTCAGGAAACATTCCTTCATTTCCTGTACACTCCATCCCCTCGCCAGAAAGAACAGAGATCGAGCACCCCTAGCCCTCACCAATCGCCCTATCCATTTTCACATCCATCACATTATTCTTCATAATTTCTGCCAACAGCTGTGATTTCGCCCACAGCCATGTCTTCCCCTTCCCACTTCTACGTTTCTGATTTGCTCATCTAAATGAAGATTTAGTAGCCTGTTTATCTTTTAAAAAAAAACAATCGATGCTATCACTGTCTTTGAGGCCTAACTAAATTAGACAGCAGATTATGAAGACTATGTATGCCCAGTGAAACCATAGAAGCTGTGCTTTAACCCAGAGATGTGACCTTCATATGCCAGGAAGGTTGTTGCTTTGTAATACATAGTTACTAAATAATCACAAGCATCCCAGAAAAACATAACAGTTGTTCGTTCAAATACAAGTAAACTTTCAATGGCACGGTAAACCTTGATGAATTCAAATTATTTTGTACTTTAACTTTTGAAAATGTAGACACTTATTTCTTTACATGTTCCAAAAGTCTATTTTCAATCTCACCCCAAATTATTTTTGGTAAATGTGTAAGGGAAGCATTGAATTAGAATTGTAATCTTATTTAGATTTGTGCTTCCTATGAAATTTTCAATCTGATTAAGGAGATACATAATTGCTTAAGCTGTAACGAGTCCCAGATAGCTGTTGCTGCTTTGAATTTGTAATATTGTAAGATGATGTGCTAAAGATCAGAGTATGTGGAGCTTTTGCTATTACGAGCTTTGCTATTGACAACTATGACTAGCATTGTCAGGGCTCGAAATTAACGGTTGCCTGGGTGCCAATGGCGACCTAAAGTTCCGCTGGGCAACCAAAAAGCCATGCCATTTTGCCCGGCTTGGCAAGCACCCGAAACACCTATCGTTCAAACTCTGAGCTGGCTCCCATCTCTATCTCTCTGTCTCTCTGTCACTCTCCTTCTCTGCCCGCCATTCCTTTCCGTGAACGGGCCGTCGGTTCTCCGCTCTCTGCCTGCTCCTCATCTGCCGGCACGGCCGGCCACCTTGCACATGCGCACTGCCACGGCCTGCACATCCTCCCCCTGCACATGCGCACAACCACGGCCAGCACATCGGCCGTAGTTGTGCGCATGTGCCGCCCTGCACATGCGCACTGCCACGGCAACTGGTCGGCACTGGGCACTGAGCACTCCCTCCCTTTGCATTGTGGGAGATCTGGCCGCCATTGCTGTCCGGTCGCCACCTCGCCGTGACTGCTGAAAACCAACGCAGAATCACTCCCTGGAGCTGGAATAACTCCCTGGAATAACTCTTGCTTCTTGGTTTCCTGGTCCTCCAAAAATATTCCAAATGGAATTTAAACTGGAGTGGACCCTCCACCTCCAAACTCTGAAAAATAACAGCCTATTGCACTTTATCTGTTTATTTATGGTCTATGGTATATAGACACACTGAACTTTTATCTCCTGCTCTGTATTATGTTTACATATTCTGTTGTGCTGCAGCAAGCAAAAATTGCATTGTCTTATCTGGGACACATGACAATAAAACTCTCTTGACTCTTGACTTGGAATTAAGCAAAAAAGGGTTCTGTGGAGAAAAAGAGCTACCTTAAATTTAGTTGCGTCTGGTTGGGTAATTATGGTAGGGTGAAGACTATTCCATGCTTTAATTGTGCGGGGGGACTCCATGGAGCAGCCAGCATCTCTGGATAGAAGAAATTGGGTGACGTATGGGTAGAGGTCCTTCTTTAGACTCCCTCTGGTTTTAGTGTTTTTAGTTTAATTTAAGATACAGCGTGGAAACAGGCCCTTTGGCTGACCAAATCCATGCCGACCACTGATCACCCGTACATTAGTTCTATCCCACACATTAGCGACGTGAGTCACGAGTGTGTTGTTCTCACGTTCCAGTTAGATAGATAGATAGAGATATATAGACATATAGACATATAGACCCACACAGGGGATCACAAAGCTGGAGTAACCCAACAGGTCAGACAGAATCTCTGGACAAAAGGAAAATATAACATTTTGGGTTGGGTCTGAAAAAGGTTCCTGCACACCTTTTGGAATGTGGAAGTAAACAAGAGCACCCGGAGAAAAGCCATGAGATCAAAGGGGAAAGGAGCAAACTCCATACAGACAGAACCCATATTCAGGATCAATTGCAGGTCTGGCACTTTTAGGCAGCAACTTTATGGCCAATTTACTGCCCCATAGTGTTGAACTGAATTGAAACAAACAGGAGCTGTAAAGGGGGACATAGCGTCACTTAGAGATTTAAGACTGAAAATGGATAGTTTCTTTTTTTTTAGTAACCAAAGTTATCAATGTATAATTTTTTGTGTGTAGGAAAACAAAATATAGTGGCACAGCTTGTGGACCTGCTGCCTCACACACCAGAGATCTGTGTTTTGATCCTTTCCTCGGCACTGTCTGTGTTGAATTTTCACATTCTCCCTGCAAGTATGTGGGTTTCCTCCCACATCCCAAAGACGCATTGGCTTTGTAGTTTAACTTGTCTCTGTAAAATTGTCCCTAATGTGTAGGGAGTGGGTGAGGAAAGTGGGATAACAGAACTTGTGTGAATGGGTAGACAAAAATGAAGGAGAAACTCAGCAGGTGAGGCAGCAGCTATGGAGCGAAGGAAATGGCGATGTTTCAGGTTGAGACCCTTCTTCGAGAAGAAAGGAAGAGGCAGAGACAGTGGGCTGAGGGAGAGCTGGGAAGGGGAGGAGTAAGCAGGGACAACCTGAAATTGGAGAAGTCAATGTTCATACCGCTGGGGTGTAAACTGCCCAAGCGAAATATGAGGTGCTGCTCCTCCAATTTACGGTGGGCCTCACTCTGGCCATGGAGGAGGCCCAGGACAGAAAGGTCATATTCGGAATGGTAGGGGAGTTGAAGTGCTGAGCCACCAGGAGATCAGGTTGGTTATTGCAAACCGGGCGGAGTTGTTGGGCAAAGCGATCGCCAAGCCTACGCTTGGTCTCACCGATGTAGAGCAGCTGACAGCTAGAGCAGCGGATGCAATTGATGAGGTTGGAGGAGGTGCAGGTGAACCTCTGCCGCATCTGGAAAGACTGCTAGGGTCCTTGAATGGAGTCAAGGCGGAGGTAAAGTGACAAGTGTAGCATTTCCTGCGGTTGCAAGGGAAAGTGCCAGGAGAGGGTGTGGTTTGGGTGGTAAGGGACAAATTGATCAGGGAGTTATCGAGGGAGAGGGAGCCTGCGCTTGGTCTCACCGAGGTTGATCATACTCTGAATAATCCAACCCCATTTTTGTTTGGAAGTGAAAAGAAATAATAGAAATTACATTCATTGCAACGTGTAAAAATAGTTGAGATACTGTACTGTAATTTTGCTGCATGTCATTTGTGGTATATATCGTGTCTTGATTGGTGAATATGTTTAGTTTGTGACTTTATTTGAAGCAGAAATAATATGTGAATGCTTCATTGAGTATAATTCCGACTGGTAACTACGCACTTCGTACGAGCACATTATCGCATGCGTCATGCAAGCCGTCTTAAATGATCACCTAAAGTGTCATTTGGCAACCTAAAAAGCTGCCTAGGTTGCCCGGCTGGAAACGGAGAAAAAAAGTTAAGTGAGAGCCTTGATTGTTTATTTAATTTATCTCCAGTTTCCTCTTCAGCCTTCAAACTTGAGCTAAGCTGTATTCCACGAATACTGGTTCACCTTTCATATTTTGAAATATTTCGTAGAGCTGAAATGGATGGAAATAATAAGCATTTGTGACCTTTCATCAGAGCTGGAGCTCAGTTTTTTTTAAAAAAAGTAATGATTTGGTCGCTGTTTCAATTACATTTTTCAATAATTATAAGATGAGTATTATTGAAACATAGATAATAGGTGCAGGAGGAGGCTATTCGGCCCTTCGAGCCAGCACCGCCATTCATTGCGATCATGGCTGATCGTCCCCAATCAATAACGCGTGCCTGCCTTCTCCCCATATCCCTTGACTCCACTAGCCCCTAGAGCTCTATCTAACTCTCTCTTAAATCCATCCAGAGATTTGGCCTCTACTGCCCTCTGTATTCCCTACAGCAGGGAATTCCACAAGTTCACAACTCTCTGGGTGAAAAGGTTTTTTCTCACCTCTAAGACTGGCCCCAACACTGGACTCGCCCAACATTGGGAGCATTTTTCCTGCATCCAGCTTGTCCAGTCCTTTTATAATTTTATATGTTTCTATAAGATCCCCTCTTCCTTCTAAACTCCAGTGAATACAAGCCGAGTCTTTTCACTCTTTTCTCATATGACAGTTCCGCCATCCCAGGGATCAATCTCGTGAACCTACGCTGCACTGCCTCAATCACAAGGATGTCCTTCCTCAAATTAAGAGACCAAAACTACATAATACTCCAGATGTGGTCTTACCAGAGCCCTATACAACTGCAGAAGAACCTCTCTACTCCTATACTGAAATCCTCTTGTTATGAAGGCCAGTTATATTGGCTTTCTTCATTGCCTGCTGTACCCGCACGCCAACTTTCAGTGACCAGTGTACAAGGACACAAAGGTATTATAATATGGTTCCCTGGAATACGCTTCTCAAATAAAATACTTTGCCTTAAATAGAATTCACTTTGAGTTTAAATTCCTCTCTATGATTGTCCCTAGCTTCTCTTGTTAAT
Organism: Okamejei kenojei; assembly: GCA_035221665.1. Classification (NCBI taxonomy): domain Eukaryota; kingdom Metazoa; phylum Chordata; class Chondrichthyes; order Rajiformes; family Rajidae; genus Okamejei; species Okamejei kenojei. Next base: position 63,850,499 of record CM069134.1, on the reverse strand, counting down.
CCTGGCCAAATTGGAGAGTCCAGACCTTTAAAATGGGGTAAAAGCTTTAGGTCTGCTGGAGATTTGGTCAATTTGGAATTGCTCTCTGCAGAACTGGGGCAAGCTGCAGAGTGGTGCCAGTGGGTTGAGAGCCTGGATACAAGTTGCAAGAAAAGAATAAGAACATCTGCAGACCCTGTCAATTAGGTGCAAAATGCATAGAATGGATTGGATGGCTGCTAACCAGGCATACACCTTGTAAATAATTGTAAATTATGTTGCAGAGTTCTACTTTGCCGAGTGTTGATTGTATGAGGTATTGAGCCTTGTCTGGGTTTCTTGCAGATCAGGGTAAATGTTTCTAACTTGGCTTCCTTGAGAAGTCCTGTTTGAATACAATGTATTAAGCTGCTGTATTATTGGGTTAGGGAAATGTCTGTTATGTATGGGGTTAATTGATATCTGTAATTGGATTATAAAGAGACCACCACCGTGTGTTTCGGCCCCTCGAGGTCTCTGGACCTATAAACGTCCGCTGCCACGAGGTCCTGCGTCTATCTTTTGGGAGAGCGCTTGGGACTGTGTGAATGTCTGGAGTGTCTCTGTTTGAGCGAGGCCTAGAGAGCTTGATCAGGCTGATACAAGGATCAAACCGGTGGGATAGGTGCAGTAGTTGAACTGTAATTGTGCTTTGCCAAAATATAGATTATTTGTTCAAGTGCTTGATTCAGTGATTTTTTATTGAAACTGGACTGGGGGGGGGAGCTTAGAATTAGCAATTTACACTTATCTCTTCAGAGTCACTCAGTCCTCCAATCTCTGTGTGCCTTAATTCCAGTGTCTTTTGCATTGCAAGTTTTCTTTTGCCCAAATTTGCCAGGCATATGGTCCATTGTTGAATAAGTTTCTTGCATTCAGTGTTAAGCTAGCACATTTTTTTGGAAGAACTGCTATAAGGAAAGGTGAGGTCAGATTCTGCAGAGGGGAACTTGGAACACATCCTGATATGCAGTTCCTTGTATCTAGATTTGACTTGCCTGTCCATCTCTTTTCTGTTTTAATTAATTAATGGAACCATGATCTGAATTCATGTACTCGGGAGTGGTTGGGCTTTTGAATCTTCTCGGTATCTCATTGTTTCTCCTACAGCCTCAGACTTCAACCTCTTTCATCCTGCACTTCCTCTTCCTCCCCCCCCCCCCCCCCCCCCCTTCATCAACCTGTCCAGCAGATTGCATACATTACATATCAGTGGCTGCCTGTTCTTGGAAATCAGCAATTTAGGCAAAATAACTGGCCAATGGGGTTGCGGGTGAGTTGCCTTACAGCGATGATCCGAGTTTGATCCTGACTACGGGTGCTGGCTGTATGGAATTTGTATCTTCTCCCTGTGTTTGCGTGGGTTTGCTCCGGTTTCCTTTCGCACTCTTTTCAGGTTTATAGGTTTTGGTAAATGTAAGTTGACACTAGTGTGTAGGATAGTGTTAATGCACGGGGTGATGCTGGTCGGCACGGACCTGGTGGGCAAAAGGGCCTGTTTTCGCACTGTATCTCTAAAATCTAAAGACTGCGAGGCACTTAATATGCTGCTGCCCTACTTCTTACCCTTCACAATTAGCAAATTTGAGGTGGAAAGGGTGTGGTAAAAGATGGGGAGCTGTGGAGGAGGATCTGTAGCAATGAGACAGCCATTTGTGCCATTGGAGATGCTGCAGAAGATTTGTTTTGAAATCTGCAATGCCGACTTCTCCCTTATTGGTATGTGTTGTTGAAAATGTAAAAAAAAATGATTGTCATAATTGCATGCATTAACACTGATGAGCTGACAACTCTAATTATGAGCTATTTGCACAATAAATTAGATCTTGTTGATGACAAGGAATATGTGATATCTCATGTAGGTTTCAAAAAGTGATAGTAATTTCCAAAGGGATTTGGTAGGAGTTCTATATACGTATATGTTTTAAAATCTCAAATCTCAGATTAAACCGAGATATCAAAGTAGAAACTGGCTGAAGATTAAATGACACAAAATGCTGGAGTAACTCAACGGGTCAGGCAGCATCTCTGGAGAGAAGGAATGGGTGACGTTTCGGGTCGAGACCTTTCTTCAGACTAATTAAATTAAATGGCAATGCATAAGTATTCGTTGGAGAAATTGGATGGTACTTTGAAGGGCAGAAAGAAAGAACAGACTGAGGAAACCTCAGCTTGGTGCTGGATCCACTTTTTGATTTTGAATGCCTCTGTAAAAAGTAAGGAAAACAATATGTGATGCTAAATTTGAAGCATCAATGATTAAACCCCACAGAGAGATACAGAATGCATTGGAATAAACAGAGTTCTTATGTTTAGTGCAGGATATGCAAACTTAACAATGTTGGGTGTAACATGCTGTATGTTACTTGAAATAAAAGATTTATTATATGGTGTTCTGATAGATTTGTGACTGAAAACGATTCATGGCGAGTGAGTGCTGAGTGAGCAAATATTTCTCTGGACTAATCTTATTATCACACTTATACCCTTGGGGAAGATTAAGGGATTGCAAAAGCTGTTAATGTGAAACAAAACAGGAAATGTAAACTAAGCCATTTAAACAGACTGGTTATTGTTTTGGTTTCAATGCTTGGATATATTGCTCGTGAATAGGGAACAAAATGAGCATGGCGTTCTTTTCTGTTCCTTCCTTTTAAAAAAAAAAAGTTTTTTATTAGAATCTGATATCAAGGGTTTGTTCCGAAAAGAGTAATTTACCTGTTCTCTCAACAGATACTGTCTGAGCAACTGAGTGTTAGCAATAATTTTATATATTTTAAAAGTGTATGTGCTAAGAACTTGGATTATTTATCCGTTTCACATTACATTCTTGGACCTTATTACACAATAGGCCGAGGACTGAGTTTCTTCTATTTTTAATGGCATTTTCATTCCCTTGCTGAATATTCAGTTCAATTAACTTGATGTATTTGTACCAGGTTTCAAAACATGGCTGCTCCTGAATAACTTGTATCTTTTTAAATGGATATTAATTTTTAACTGTGTTATTTTGAATGCAGCTGTGTATCTGACGTTCACAAGTTATAGCAGTAGAATTAGGCCATTTGGCCCATTAAGTCTACTCGGCCATTCAATCATGGCTGATTTATACCTCCTAATCCCATTTTCCCGCCTGCTCCCCATAACTCTTGACACCCGTTCCAATCAAGAATTTGTCTATTTCTTCCTTACAAATATCCACTGACTTGGCCTCCACAGCCCTCTGTGGCAGTGAATTCCATAGATTAACTACCCTCTGACTAAAGAAGTTCCTCCTCACCATCTTTCTAAAAGAGTGCTCTGTAATTCTGAGGCTATGACCTTTGGTCCTAGACTCTCCCACCGGTAGAATCATCCTTTCCACATCCACTTCTTTCCTTCTAGTGTGTAACATTTATTTTCTTGCATAATACAGGGGCTTCTCTGGTTGCGGATGACCTGACTTGTGGAAATCAAACTATGCAAATTCTCCTGTGTATGTTAAAGCATATTTTAAGCTTGTAATAACAATAATAAAATGTTTCATAGTATTAGTGTCTGGATACAGTATACATTCCATTAAGATGTGGTTAGGGTGATTGTTGAGCCTCAATCAGTGAAGATAGGTGACAGCACCATCTCCACAATAAATCTCATCACCTGTCCCCCGCACGGATGTGTTCTCAGTCCCCTACTGCACGCACGACTGAACGGCCCAAATCAACTAATTCCATTTGCAATTTTGCAGATGCCATCACTGTGGTGGGCCGAGTGACGAACAATGACAAGATGGAGAACAGGAAGGAGATATAGAACTTGTAACCTCCCTCAATGTCAGCAAGTTGTAAGAGCTAGTTATTAACTTCAGGAAGCATGGTGGTGTCCATGCTCCGATTACCTTCAATGGTGTGGAAGTGTAAATGGTTGAGAACTTCAAGTTATTTGGTGTTCACGCAACAACCACATTGATGCAACAGCCAAAAAGGCACTCCAATGCCCCCACTTCCCGGGGAGTCTAAGGAAATTCAACAAGTTTCCAATTATTCTTACAAACCTCTACATAAGCATCATAGACAGCATGTCGTCAGGTTGCATCATAGCTTAGTTTGGGAACAGCCCTGCCCAAGATTGCAAGAAATTGCAGAGAGTTGTAGATGCAGCCCAGTCCATCATATGATTGACTTCTCACGATTGACTGCGCCTCACAAAAGTAGTCAAAAAGTAGACATAATCAAAGCAGTCATTCCTTCTCACTTCAGGCAGAAGGTACAGAAGCTTGAAGTAGACTCATGAACAGCTTTCTCCCCTCTGTTACAGGCTTCTGATCGGTCCTTCCATAAGTTAAGGTACTGTCCAATGTGTCTATATCCCATTGATGTGCTACAATGTTGAGAACTATTCTGCAATCTATATCTTCATCTTTGCTCTATTGTATTTGAGTTTATATTTATGTTGATTGTATTTATGTACAGCAGGGCTTTCGCTTAACTTTTTTTCCCTGTTGCCAACTGGACAACCTTGGCAGGTTTTTAGGTTGCCAAATGACAGTTTAGGTGGTCATTTAAGATGGCTTGCATGACGCGTGCGGTAATGTGCTTGGACGAAGTGCTTCAAATAAAGTTACAAACTAAACATATTCACCAATCAAGACATGATATATACCACAATGACATGCAGCAAAATTATAATACAGTATCTCAACTCTTTTTACACATTGCAATTAATGCAATTTTTATTATTTCCACTTCCAAACAAAATCTGGTTGGATTATTCAGCGTATGATCAACTCTGCATCTCTCTGGAAACCCGAGTCGAAGCGGATAGCGGCGGGGGGGGGGGGGAGGAGGAACAGGATAGGAGCGGTTAGCAGCAGGGAGGGGCGGTCAGCAGCGGGAGGGAGGGGGCGGGAGACAGGTGACTTCACTCGCTGCGTGTGGAACATCACGCAGCAGGCCGCAAGGAGAAAATTCTTGATATGCAAGCTGGGAAGCTCGTGAGCGCTTGTGACCATGGGTGACCTCGGAAGCGCTGTCGGGATCTGCAGAACAGAGCCCACTTGTTCTTTCTGTGTCTTTTGAAGAACCCGGGGGGGTGGGGTGTTGATGTCACTACTCAAACATGCCCAGCAGGCAGCACGTTGAAAACTGCGCAGCTGGCTGCGAGGAGCAAAGGCATTGTGACGTCATCCAGCTGGCTTCAGCACGTTATATCAGATGTTATATCAGCACGTTATATCAGTTTAAAAAGATGTCAGATTGGTGAAACATTTTAGTAAAAAACTCGGGAAATAATGAATCAAATTTACAAATGGGGTGGTTTTTGAAATCATGGGGTAAATCTCTACTGGAATATGTAAAAATGTTACCGTTACCTCGTCTGGTTTGAGGGGATGTGAATCAAAGAAAATGTTCAAGTTTGAAAGCAAGCATCCACACAAGCGAACATCCAAAGTTTTATAAGTTATATGATTGTCCTGCATTAATATGAACAGATTCATTAGGCAGAAATCAGTGGGTTCTTCCAGCACTTTTTTTTAAAACTCAAAATTCCAGCACTGGTGGTCTTGTGTCTCCTGTATCGTTTGGCATTCACAGTCTCAATGTACACAAGAGTAAAATATAATTTAACATTACAGTTAACTTATTGGTTATAGCACAAATACTCTTGCCATCTTTTGACTTAGAAAGTAAATTAATACACAACTTTTAGAGGAGCCTCTTTAGATAATGGATTCAAATGAGTATGCCTTTTGAAGAATGGAGACTTCTAACCAGTATTCCACTAATTTTAGTTACTGGTATTTTTGGATATCTGAAACTCTTTTACTATTGGTCTCGTAATTTATTGTTATTCTGAGATGGAAACCCTGGCCTTGGAGTATCAAAATAAAATACTCATCTGCCGATTGCTTTTCAAATTGAATTTTTTCCCAATAGACCACTGAAATCTGCTTTTAGATTTGGCAGAAACTGAGAGCTGAAATTGTTTAGGAAGGAACGGCAGGTGCTGGTTTAGTTTATGCTGATCACGTATTAAAGTGATATGTTAATATGGTTGCGGTTTTGCACCAATGGAGAGAATCCACGTGCCACTAAAGGCATCTGGATAAGTATTGTTAGCAACAGCAGGCTTGGGCAGCTATTTTGTTTAATATCAGCATACAAATTATACTTTAATCTGGGATAGGGGGCACCATTGCATCCAGGATCACATGTTAAATAGTAATTCCTGGTTGTCTCAAAACTAACATTTCTTTTTTTCTCTCTCTAGTAATGTTGCAACCTTTTGATTATGATCCCAATGAGAAAAGCAAACACAAATTCATGGTACAGACAGTCTATGTTCCTGCTGGTGCTGCAGATATGGACGCAGTAGTAAGTATTACATCTTACCAGTAAGGATTTGGTGGTAAAGTATTTGATGTTTTCTGCAAAAGCTGGTTGTGATAATTCTAGGGTTAGTGAAGCCTACATTTTGAAGAAAACATTGTTTTGCGTTGGTGTACTGTGCAAAGCATTACTGAATACAATTAGTGTTACATCATTCTTCCCTGTCCTATGCATAACCTAATGCCACTGAGGGTCAGATAGTATTATTTTAGCGAAAAGCTGACCTTCCATTTTCTAACTACTGGTGGGAATATGGATGTAGCGATGTGATGATACTGTTTGACAATAGGGTTTTCTTCAAAATGAAGGCATAGATGCATATTTCAATATTAAAACTATTTTAATTGGGCAATTTAGCAATTTAATGTTTGTTTAGGTGCAGATATTAAATATAGCGCAGAAATTCCTGGAGTTAATTAAAGTTACAGATTTTTGACTGATATAATTGTCATTTGCTGAACCAAATGGAAATGCAATCAACCCACGGATCATATAAGGATCCGTTACTGAGAACTGCCTGTAAACCTTTTAAATATCAGTCTGAAATAACCATTTTCAATGAAGGTCAATCCACATAGATATTTATTTATTGTCTTACCCTGAATAATTATAATGGTACAGAATTAGAATATCCCACTTCCAATGGATAGTTTTGATGTTGTTAAAGTTTCAATGGATGCTACATTGTTTATTAAAGTATTTTACGGGTGTGAATAGAAGAGGCTGCCTTTGTCAGTTTCCAACACACATCTCTCAATTTGTAAACCGGCATCTGCATTTTTAATGGACAATAGTGCATGATTATTGTGGGGAGGTTGTGTGTAAACAATTTATTTTGGTGACTGGTTATCTGTTGAATTAACGATCTGCCAGCCCTACTTTAGAAATCCTAAAGATGTTTAAATATCTGTAACTATTCTATCTTGAAGAATTAAAAGAATTAAGATTTTTTTCCCCCCCCTTTGAACAAGTTTACAATCAGTTTGAAAATTAATTAAATGTATGGGTGGGTCAGCTGAGTAGAACAGATTGTACATTGTCGTCAGTTTTTGTAGAATGTTCTAGCTTGTGAATTAACTTAAAATAGCTGAATCTTCCCTAATGATTGGCTTGAAATGTTGTTAATTTTAGAATTTGTGGAGCTGCTTTGCTTTCAGTAAAGCATTGCACCCAGGTCTTGCGTGGTAATGGGTTTTATCCTGGATCTGTGGCAGTTGTTGAGAATTAAAAACTCTTTTCTTTAACTTTTTAAGGTCATTGCTTTCATGTTAACTTATATAATGTAGGTAAAATCCAATGTTCTCTTTATTTTAATTTTTGTTTATGTATAATCTCAAATGTTATATTAAAATCTCATTCAGATGGAAGTTGTTGTGGCTTCAAACTCTAATTGACTTGAGGCTCACCTGACCCTCAGAGGCTGTTGAAATTGGCCCTAGTAAAATAATTTGAATGATGATTGAAGATTGGTTTGTTTGTAGTTCCAGTAGCCATTGTTTGAAAGAGCGCTTTTTAATGTCTTCTGTTTATGGTCAAGTCGGGTTATAACTCAACAAATTTGTCATGAATAATGGGGGTTTTATTGGCCTGATGTTAAAATAATCATCAGGTTTTATGAAAATAGAACTGAATAACAGATCATTCTTTATAATTAATTTCGGAAGCTTACAGATTCCTAGTGGACCTATTCGGTAGTTGATGCTTTTGAAGGGCCCTGTTACATTTCAGAACCGTAGTTTCATTATTCGTGGAAGTGATGAACTAATCAATGTGAAATTAAGCATTATGGTGCATTCTTTTTAAAAGTAGGATAACAATGATTATTTTTCTATTCTCTCATCCATTTATTTGTCAAAATCCCCAAAATATCAATCAGATATTGATCCTGTTTCCTTAGTTATTTAATGGAGGTATCCTAAGATTGATTAGGTGTACTATCAAAAGTTTAAAATTTTGAGTTTCTTAATAATACCTCTCTTTTCATATGTATATGTTGTAGATGCCTGAACCAAAAGGACAGGTTGAGGAATTTGTTCAATCTTCACAAGAAAACTGATATAAAGAAAACATTTAAGAAAATTGCATAGTCTTCTAGTAATTTTACCAAGCTCGTCTATTTAATCATCAATAACTATCATCCACCTACGTTAGCTGTAAGAATTTTTAGATTCCTTCTGCTGATATCTAGTCTTTTCTCATGAATAATTTTGGTCACCATTATTTATTCCCTTTATCATTAAGCAATGCATTGAACAAATTGTACCTCAAACATTTGCCATGTGTCAACTTGCTAACTCATTATTTTCCCACAGAATAATTTATGTTTTCAGGGACTATATATGCCCAAATTTAATCGGCTATGGATGACTATACTGGTGGATTGCTTAAAATTAGCTCTCCTATGTACGTAATTGTTCATCATTTCCACCTTAACACTTACAGATGGAATTGATGTTAAATGTTATTTTAAATATCTAGTACAGTGCATTCAGAAAGTATTCAAACCCCTTCACTTGTCCACATTTTGTTATGTTACAGCCTTATTCTAAAATTGATTACATCCTTTTTTTATCATCATACACACTAACCCATAATACAAAAGCGCAAATGGGTGATTAGAAATTTTTGAAAAGTAATTAAAAAGAAATAACTGAAATATCACATTTATATAAGTATTCAGACCCTTTACTCAGCACTTTGTGGAGGCACCTTTGGCGGCGATTACAGCCTCGTCTTCTTGGGTATGACGCTACAAGCTTGGCACACCTGTATTTGGGTAATTTCTCCCATTCTTCTCTGCAAATCCTCGTGCTCTGTCAGGTTGGATGGGGAGCGTTGATGCACAGCTATTTTCAGGTTCCTCCAGAGATGTTCGATTGGGTTCAAAGCTGGATTCTAGCTGGGCTACAAGGACATTCACAGACTTGTCACGAAGCCACTCCTGCGTTGTCTTGGCTGTGTGCTTAGGGTCATTGTCCTGTTGGAAGGTGAACCTCCGCCCCAGTCTGAGGTCCAGAACACTCTGGAGCAGGTTTTCATCAAGGATCTCTCTGTACTTTGCTCTGTTCATCTTTCCCTCGAACCTGACTAGTCTCCCTGTTCCTGCCGCTGAAAAACATCCCGCAGCATGATGCTGCCACCTCCATGCTTCACAATAGGTATGGAATTGGCCATGTGATGAGAGGCGCTTGGTTTTCTCCAGAGAAAATAACCCTTTTGGCAAACTTCAAGCAGGCTGTCATGTGCCTTTTTCTGATGAGTGGCTTCCATCCGGCCACTCTACCATAAAGGCCTGATTGGTGGAGTGCAGCAGAAATAGTTGTCCTTCCGGAAGTTTCTACCATCTCCACAAAGGAACTCTGGATGGTCAGAGTGACCTTCGGGTTCTTGGTCCTCCCTGACCAAGGCCCTTCCCCCTGATTGCTCAGTTTGGCCGGGCTCTATGAAGTGTCCTGGTGGTTCCAACGTTCTTCCATTTAAGAATGACAGAGGGCACTGTGCTCTTCGGGACCTGCAATGCTGCAGAAATTGTTTTATACCCTTCCCCAGATCTGTGTCTCGACACAATCCCGTCTCGGAGGTCTCCAGACAATTCCTTCGTCTTCATGGCCTGATCTTTGCTCTGACATGCACTGTCAACTGCGGGACCTTATATAGACATGTGTGTGCCTTTCCAAATCGTGTCCAATCAATTTAATTTACCACTGGTGGACTCCCATCAAGTTGTAGAAAAATCTCAAGTATAATCAATGGAAACAGCATGAAACCAAGCTAAATTTTGAGTGTCATAGCAAAGGTTCTGAATACTGATGTAAATGTGATATTTCAGTTATTTGTTTTTAATTACTTTGCAAAAAATTCTAAACACTCATTTTCGCTTCTTCGTTCTGGGGTATTGTGTGTAGATTGATGATAAAACAAAAGAATTTAATCCATTTAAAATAAGGCTGTAACGTAACAAAATGTAGGAAAAGTGAAAGGGCCTGAATACTTTCTGAATGCATTGTAGGTTGCAGACCATTTTGTTAACGGAGGCAAATTGCAACTATTTCCTCTACTGGAAGGTGGTGATGTTCAATTTAATGGGCTGCACAGAGACATAAGAAACAGTATATAATTGATGAAAGCCTGCTTGAGACCCTTGGATGTATACACTAGGCTAATTTAATGGGCTTTCAAACTGCAATTCCATTTTTTAAGTTGCTGAAAACGAGAGATAAATCCCAGACTGAAATGCCAGGCTGCTGCTGAGGATACATAACAGGGAGGTTCCTAGTGAGGGAAGATTCACTGTGTTCTTGTGGGACAAGGAGGACTGATCCTTAGGAGGCATAGTTATGCAATGTCAACCATTATCCTGCTTGTTTTGCTTTTTTATTTCTCACTTTGATTCAACAATCTAGTAGTTACAGCTTCAGCCACAGTTCAGTGAAATATAATGTCTTCACCTTTGCCAAAACACTGAACAATCATGTTAGGATGTGTGATAAAAGTAGTAAGTGAAATGCAGTGACTTTAAATCCATGAGCTTGCTGCAGACTATTAGGATATTGACTACATGCTGGTATCCTGAGAGCCATCAAGAATGAGTGATAACCTAACAGCAATGTGAGATACAAAACTCCAACAACATCTCTTATGAACCCCAAAGGTGTACCAGTGATGATTTCCAGTCATTAGAAACATAGAAATTAGGTGCAGGAGCAGGCCATTCGGCCCTTCGAGCCTGCACCGCCATTCAATATGATCATGGCTGATCATCCAACTCAGTATCCTGTACCTGCCTTCTCTCCATACCCCCTGATCCCTTCAGCCACAAGGGCCACATCCAACTCCCTCTTAAATATGGCCAACGAACTGGCCTCAACTACCTTCTGTGGCAGAATTCCACAGATTCACCACTCTCTGTGTGAAAAATGATTTTCTCATCTCGGTCCTAAAAGACTTCCCCCTTATCCTTAAACTGTGACCCCTTGCCTGGACTTCCCCAACATCGGGAACAATCTTCCTGCATCTAGCCGTCCAACCCCTTAAGAATTTTGTAAGTCTCTATGAGATCACCCCTCAATCTTCTAAATTCCAGCGAGTACAAGCCAAGTCTATCCAGTCTTTCTTCATATGGAAGTCGTGCCATCCCAGGAATCAGTCTGGTGAACCTTCTCTGTACTCCCTCTATGGCAAGAATGTCTTTCCTCAGATTAGGAGACCAAAACTATACGCAATACTCCAGGTGTGGCCTTAACATGATAGCGTTTTGTGGGAGCATTCAAATCTGTTCACTTTTATTTTAGTTGAGATATTTTGCTACTGCTTTTCATGCCTGCAGCTAATTAAGATCTGGATGTGAGGTAGACTAAAGTGCTGGAGAAACTCAGCGGGTGCAGCAGCATCTATGGAGCGAAGGAAATTGGCAACGTTTCGGCCGAAACCCTTCTTCAGACTCTGAATGTGAGGAGTGTTTAATTGCTTTGGAGTAATTGGAGAAACTGTGTTGTGCTGCTCGACTCAGTGTTTGCAGTAGGGCATGGTGCTATCTACTGCCATCAGTGGATGCTTGGAATAATGTGAGAAACTTGCTAGAATTTAAGCTGTTCATGCTTTAATATATGAAAATGCACCCTTTAGGATTTCTTTGTTTGGGTTTAATTTATTCAAATGTCAAGGTAGCCGTTGTGTCACATCACCTGGGTTCATACTTTTTTTGGATCAAGAAATTTTGCATGAAAATTAAAAACCTCTAGACCAATTTGAGTACACGACTTCTTAAAAATCTACAGTTTACAAAATGATGCTGGAAGCTATTTCACAGTAAACAACAAAATTACTGAAGCAAATTAGGTTTATTCTGTGATTGCATCTTCCTGAAAAGATGCTATTCTCCATCTCTTTCTTAAGGCCCTGTCCCACGACGCGAGTTTACCCAAGAGCTCTCCCGAGTTGAAAAAAAATCTAACGTGGTATTCTACGAACTCCTATGACCTTCCACGAGTATGTTCACGAGCTCCTACGAGTAAAAGATAACAATTTTTTTAATCACAAGTATTTTTTTACTCGTGGACATTTTTCACGGTGTTGAAAAAACTTAACGAGTAAAAAAAGTACTCGTGATGAAAAAAAATTGTTGCTTTTTACTCGTAGGAGCTCGTGAACATACTCGTGGAAGGTCGTAGGAGTTCGTAGAATACCACAAATTTGACTTTTTTAAACTCGGGTGAGCACTTGGGTAAAGTCGCATCGTGGAACAGGGCCTTTAAATGTTTCTAAATTCAAATATGTTGTTAGTTTGAAATAATTACGTTGTATCAAAATAGAGCAGAATTCTAATTTGATGCTACATTCCTAGGTTTGAGAAGCTAAAATGTCTATTTTAATTTAGTATTGAGATTCTACCCCTCTTCAGCTTTCGCAGAGACTGCTCCCTCCACAACTCCTTGGTTCACGTATTCCTCCCCTCCCAAATTACCGCCTCTAACCTCATCCACTGCATCCTCGATGTGGCCTCCTGTACATTGGCGAGACCGAGCACAAACAATTATCATTTCACCACATATTTCCGTCCTGGTCTACTGGATCACCAGGTTGCCAACATTTTAACTCTCCTTCCCATCCCCACATTAACCTTTCTCTCCTGGGCTGCCTCTATTGCCAGAGTGAGGCCGCATGCAACCTGGAGGAACAGCACCTCGTAGCCCACACAATGATATGAACATTGAATTCTCCACTTTTAGGTTATTTTCTAACAACCCTGTTTTTTTTCCCCTCCTTCCTTGTGCCCCAATGGACTCTCACTTATTTCTCCCTTCCACCTACATTCCTTTCCCTGGCTTCACAATTTGCAACTCTTCAATCCTTCTGTCTCAAATCTTCTGTTTTTTCATTTCTGGCCTTTGTCCAACCATCTGTCTATCAAAAAAAAACCCTCGCCTGTATTTGCCCCTTACCTGCCACGATTTGTCCTGCTCCTCCTGTCTTCCAGCTTTCTTTTCCCCTCCCTATAATGGGTCGGAAAAAAGGTCCCATCCCAAAATGTCATCTATCCATGTTCCCTGAGATGCTGCCAGAGCCGCTGAGTTTCTCCAGCCCTGGTGTGTTTGTTTTATAAACCAGCTTCTGCGGTTTCTTTTCTCTACATCTTGAGATTTGTATACTGCATTATGGAGCTGCATCTAGAGTGCAAACAGCGGCTTCTGTAGAGTAAATTAATTATTGAACTCTTTGATGCGAGTTCATCTTGTGCATCAATTTCTGCAGGCAATTTTAAAATCTCACTGTATATATTCGGATAGGTTATTTATTCATTATTTTTTATTTTTTAAGTGGAAGGATGCAAAGGCTGAAGATCTGATGGACTCCAAACTCAGATGTGTCTTCGAGCTACCTTTTGAAAATGAGAAATCGGTAAGAGGATATAAACAACTAAAAATAAGATGTTACTGAATTAATCAAAGTTGGATAGCTGTGTCAGTGTTATGGTTACAGTTGGATTCTATTTTACTTGTCACAGCGTAACTCTGTTTATGCTTCCTAAATATTTGTAAAAAAGGTTAAAAAAAAGTTGATAATTCATTGCTGAGGTACACACTGTATTTTAAGATTTGGTTTAAATTTTATCCTCCCAGATTTTATTTTCTTAATAAATGGAAACTTGAATATTGAATTAATGTAGAAATGGTCCTATGGCACACATTTAGAAATATTCCACAAATAATCTCTACTTCGGTTCAACCCAAGTGTTTGTCCAGTCTGAAGAGATGGGTTAACAAATCATAAGTTACCATAGAGTTATACTACAAAAAACAGGCCCTTTGACCCAACTTGTTATGCCGACAAAATGACTACAATATGATTCTGTTTGACCATGTACTTGTCCAAATGTATTCTAAACATAATTGTACCCCTCTACCCCCACCTCTGGCAGTTTGTTCCATATACCCACCATCCTCATGAATGTGATCCCAACCATTATTCCATCACTTTCTAATTTTCTAACAGTTATTATGTGAATTTAATTTTAAAACAAACTAGACCAAGTGGGACCCATTGGGCCCCATCCCCTCAGCGCGAGGTTGCGGGGGGGAGGGGGGAGAAGCGGCCTGCGAGGTCACACACACGCAAATACTAGCCACCACGCACGCACACGCACACACTAACCCACTCCCCCATGATATATGAATATTATTAATTTGCTCCGTTTTCCTATACCCCGCCCTATCCACTCACACATAGCCCCCAACTGCGCAGGCATGTGTAGAGAGGGTAGAGGGAGAGGGTAGAGAGAGAGAGGGAGGGGGTAGAAATTGAGGGGTAGAGGGGGCACGCGGCATCACTGGGGAGGGCTGGTCCCCGAACGCAATACTCCACCTCGCACCCATAGGTGCCAATACTCACCACTCCCTAGAGGGGGTGCGGAGAGGGGGGGGAGCAGAGAGGGAGTGGTGTAGAGAGGGGGGGGGGGATAATGAGTCCTGTTTGATTGTGCACACCAGGTTGATTGCATTTGTGGAAACACGTGAAGGTTGCAATCTCCCTTCCCAGTCCCATTGTGATGTCATATGTAAATGAGATCCATTGTGATTAGATGTCTGAGAGATGGCACTGTGACATCATCAATGGAAAGTGTTGCAAGAATCTCATACTGAAAAGCAGTTCATTTTTTGAAATAAACGATTAAAACAAAACTTCGGAAATATTGGTTGGAATGCGACGGGAAGATTTTTATCCTGTCGAGGGAAACAATGAGTAGCATGTGTGAAAATGGGAAGGCTGTGGCCAAGCGTTTTGGAAGAGGATACAAATTAAGGAGATTAAAAGAAAGCCAACAACCCTGCATACACACGGAAATTTAGAATGTTGAGAATAAAGGGAAGATTTTTAGTATAATATACTAGACCAAGTGGGACCCATTGGGTCCTGTCCCCTTAAGGGGGGGGGGGGGGAGAGATGGCCTGCGGCGTCACACACACACAAACCACCCCTGACACACGCGCACACACAGTAACCACCCCCCTTGATATTATATTAATATTATTCATCCGCTCCTTTTACCCCATCCCCAGCTCTATCCACTCACGTTTAGCACCCAACTCTCGGGGGGGGGGGGGGGGGGGGGGGGGGGGAGAGACAGAAGGGGGGATAGAGTTTGAGGAGTGGGGGAGCACGCGGCGTCACAGGGGAGGGCTGGTTCCCGAACGCAGTACTCCCTCGCTCCAGGCTCTGCTTTTGCCTAGGTCCAGTCGCCGGGCTCGGCCTGCGGCAGCAACCTCCCCGCCATGTGCCGACCCGGGGTGAGTACAGGGCTCGACTTGTTCATTCTTTCTGCGTCTTTTGAATAACGGGGGAGGGGGGGGGAGCTCGCAGCGCGTGGAAGACGGCCGGCGCAGCAGACTCTTTGTGACATCATCAGCGAAAGACAGTAGTTTTTAAATTCAAAGTTTTGCCAGAATTTTGAATATTTTCAGTAATGACTCGAGAAATAAAGCATGAAATTTTCAGATAAGGCGATTTCGGACTCCACGGGAAAAACATCTACCAGAATATATAAAATTTGTGCCGTTAGCGCGTCGTTTTTTCGTGAAGATGTGATTATAAACAAATAAAATGTGTGACAAACAAATAAAAACACACGCACACACACAAAAGATCGGACTTTTAATAGGTATATGATAGATAGATCTATAACCAAATTGTATTATTTTTCACTTAATTTTATATATCCAATATAAAACATATGTAGAAGTGAGATTGACCAAACGGTGCCAGCACAATAACCTGGCCCTCAACACCAGCAAAACCAAGGAAATGATTGTGGACTTTGGAAGGGGTAGGATAGGGACCCACAATCCCGTTTGTATCGACGGGATGATGGTGGAAAGGGTCAAGAACTTCAAATTCCTGTGCGTGCATATTTCCGAAGATCTTTCCTGGTCCCAGCACACGGATGCAATTATAAAGAAAGCACATCAGCGCCTCTACTTCCTGAGAAGATTACGGAGAGTCGGTATGTCAAAAGGACTCTCTCGAACTACTACAGGTGCACAGTAGAGAGCATGCTGACTGGTTGCATCGTGGCTTGGTTCAGCAACTTGAGCGTCCAGGAGCAGAAAAGAATGCAGAAAGTTGTGACCACTGCCCAGTCCTTCATCGGCTCTGACCTCCCCACCATCGAAGGGATCTACCACAGTCGTTGCCTCAAAAAGGCTGCCAACATCAACAAGGACCCACACCATCGTGGCCACACACTCATCTCTCCGCTGCCATCAGGTAGAAGGAGCCTGAAATCTGGTACATCTAGGTTCAGGAACAGCTACTTCCCCACAGCCATCAGGCTATTAAACTTGCCATCAAACAAACTCTGAACTATTACAGCCTATTCAACTTTATCTGTTTATTTATGTGTGTATATATGTGTGTGTGTGTGTATATATCTCTATATCTATATATATATGTGTATATATGTGTATATATATATATATGTATCTGTATGCGTGCGTATATGTATATATATACACATACACACACACATGCATACATACACATATATATATACACACATACATATATATATATATATATATATATATATATACGTGTGTGTGTGTATATATACGTATGCGTGTATATATATACGTATGCGTATATATACACGTATGTGTGTATATATATACGTGTGTGTATATATGCATACGTATGTGTGTATATATATATTATATACACATACGTGTGTATATATATATACATACGTATGTATATATACATACCTATATATACATACGTATGTATGTATATATATGTATGTATATATGTGTGTGTGTATATATATATATATATATATATATATATATATATATATACATACGTGTGTGTGTGTGTGTATATATATATATATATACATATACATATACATACGTGTGTGTGTGTGTGTATATATATATATATATATATATACATACACATATACATATATATATACACACACAGATATATATATATACATGCGTATGTATATATACATGCATATGTGTGTGTGTGCGCGTTTATATATGTATATGTGTGTGTGTATATATATATATATATATATACATATATGTATGTATATGTATATGTGTATATATGTATATATATGTGTGTATATATATATATGTGTATGTGTATATATACACACACATACATATACATATATAAACGCACACACACATATACATATATACACACACATACATATACATGTGTATATATATACATACATATGTATATATATGTGTGTGTGTGTATATATATATGTGTATATGTGTATGTGTATATATATACATACGTATGCATATATACACACACGTGTGTATATATATATATATATATATATATATTACCCATATCACACATCTGAGCTATGCTTTTACAAAATTGTATTCCCTTCGTTTTGAGTGCCAGCAGGGTTAACAGGGGAATATTTTCTTGTATTCCCCTTTCTTGCGAACGCCTATGGACTTTACGTGTTAAAACAGCGGTAAATATAGTCTTATATTCCCCTGGTCTCACATCCGGGAACTTGGCAATGTGGCGCTGCGTGGGAAATTTAGAATTTGTTCTCGACAAAACAAGCAAAATGGCAGCCTCCTGCGAGAAGAGGTTCGCGACTTTTGACGAACAGCAATTTGACGAGATTTTACAAAACAAAGACGCGCAGAACACGAAACAAGCAGTAACAATATTCAAGGAATATTTGATGGAGAAGGGTCTAGATGTCGATATTCAAACGGCAGACAGGAAGACTTTGGCGTCCATTTTGGCTAAATTTTATGTGGAAGTCCGCCGAGCTGAGATGTTGAGATTTTCCTCTAGATGTCTGATATGGGTAATAATAACAATATTGACTGTCCTCTTTCGGGGGATACGACATATATTGCCCTCACTAGATCCATATTGCCCTCGTCTTCGACTCGGGCAATATGAATCTACTTCAGGCAATATATGTCGTATCCCCCTCAAGGCCAGTCAATATTCTATAAATATATATACACATATACACATACACACATATACACATGCACACGCACACACGCACACGCACAAATTTAATTGTACTTTCTGGGACACATGACAATAAACTCTCGACTCGACTGGATATTAGGGATAGAATTAAGAAAGTTCAAGCTTGTGAGAAAGGAATTTTTCATCACTCTCCGAATCATGTGTTCACTTTTTTTTCCCTAGTTAATTTATGGTTCATTGAATTCTTGTTTGATACACATTTATTCCGTTTTGCATGACTTGCTGATTTGCCCAAACCCTTGTCTCCCGTTTGGTGGGCTGCTTTATCACCATCATTAATCGTCACCTTTTTTTACTGACCTGGGTCTTCTATACATTGCATTAGCCAAAACTAAACAAAAAATCAGATGTGTATATAGTAGATTTTTCATTTCTAATTTTTTTTTCTTGTATCAGAGTCTTGCCAAGTAATCGAGTTGCCTAGTATTAGTACTTTAATAGTGAAAGTTATGACCTTAATAGTTCAAATATCAGAGATGTTGGTACGGGTCAAGTCAACTCAAATCCCACTCATTGGTGTATTCTTAATGCTTCAGGACTTGGAGGGTCAGAAATCTAATTATAGTGCAGGATACCTTTTTAATTTTATAATTGTTCCAATGCACACTGTATAAAGTTATGTCTGGCATTTTGTTGTATTGAAAACCTTTCAACCTTATGGAAGTATTGATTTATGATTAATGGATATGATATAGTGACTTGTATAAGAGAGGATTGGCTTATGAGAAGGGCATGCATTTTTGTAATAAACTTGTGTAAATGTTTTTAAATACGTTCCCTTCTGTATATATGCCATCGGTAACAGTGGACAAAACATTTTGTCTATTTATTGGGTTATTTGAATCAAAACCAGCAGAAGAGTGTGCCGCATATGTTTTTAAAAAAAACATTATTTCAAATTATATTCGCCTTTCTTTTAGGCCTTCAAGAAATGCAAGCTCTGCTTATAACAGTCAAAAGAAAATTTAGTTGTTATTGCATGCTTTCTACCTGAAGTTTTTTTTTTCCTATGTAGCAGAACGAGATTGTAGAGTGCGACCCAATAGTCAGTGATTTAGACACCCCAGTAGATACAGCAAAGATGGATCTGCACAGCTTTGTGCACTATTATGACAGTGCTCGACTACCTCCACGTGCTGTATCCACGCCAGGAAGTGGGCTCAGGTCTCATACGCCAGTCCGTGGTGGCATCCGTCAGACTCTCATCAGTGGTAGCCATAGAAGTGACCTGCAGGGTTTTATATCTGCTGCAGCCAGTGAAGTCAGAGTGCAAAAGGTCCAGGTCTGTTCTAGTGAGAGGATTATTCAATGCAGCAAGAATTGTGCAGTGGATTCCTGTTATTTTGTTTTGGGAAGATAAAATCATTTCCCTTTATCTGAGGTAGACAAATTTTCACTCAAATCAAAATGCAATGGCCTTGATTTCCCCAGATGATTGCCTTTTGAGTGCAAAGGGGACTTTCTTTTACTGTTTTTGAGAGAGCTTTGAGCACTCATCTGGCTGGTATGGCAAAAATTGTGCTGCAACAAAATTGAGCAATCAACTGTTGAGAAAATGGGCAAAAAGACAATAAGAGGAGTCCACTGTTCTTTTGTTTGCATATATATTTGACATTTTTGGAGAAGGTGGGTAGGGTTTTTTGGATTGTGAAACCTAGGGCTTTACATTTGACCATGTAAGATAATACATTTTTTAATTTGGGATTTAATTAATAGAGGCAGTACATTTGCAGTTGCATACATTTAGTAGATGGGTGTATACATCATAAATTGTCAAACATTGAATTTTATTGGACCAGTATGGCAGTTTTGTTCACCCAATGTAATTTAAAGTGGTTAAAAATATCAAGATAAAACTTTTGTGCTTTAAGTTATTACTATTTTACAAACATTGCTGCATTGTTACTGCTGAAATAAACACTGAAAATGTATTCTTAAAATATGCAGCTGATCTCTATAACGCACAAGTTAAATGTTTGCACAATAGGAGCTATCAAGATTATTAATAGGAAAAATGTATTACGATTATCTGTGGTGTTTTTTTCAAATGTTAATACAAGCTAAAATGCAACATTTAGAGGGAGGATCACTTTTTGTTATTTTACACTTCACTACTACATTGATAAATGGATTTTTATAAATATTATGTATAACTAATACTTCTGTCTGACAATGTTCGCAGAATGATCTAGAAACAAGCAAATCTGCTGCAGTAACGAATGCTCCTAAATCTGAAGGTCTGCCAATACCAAAATCTGTCAGTACTTCACTGGATGACATTGAAGTGAGGAAACTAATGGAGGAGTGCAAGAGGCTTCAAGCAGAGTTGGCGAAAATAACAGATGAGAATCGACAGTTGAAAGTAAGTCTTTCTGAATTGGTGTGAAAAGCTTTGGGCATTTTAAAACACTAATTCCTAAAGATGATAAATCTTAATCCAAGTGATTTTGGGCCAGTTTCTGTAGCCATGCAAGTGAAAGATACAATCATTGTGCGCTGAGGTTTTGATTTCCAAGAGACTGAGATGTGAAGTGATGGGAAAAGGCAATGCCTTTGTTTTAACTTGACAAGGGAAGGGAAGAGATTTGAATGTGTGTGCAAAATTGACTAATATGATCAAGAATATTGCAGTAATATTTTTTTTAAATCATCAATTGTTTTTAGGTGTAATTACCTTTCTATTACAAACTTAACAGTAAATCTAGCTATTTTGTCCAGGGCGTATTTTATGCCGCCCATGATTCATTTGCTAAAGCATGTATATAATTATAAATGCATGCATATAGATTCCCTGGTATTAGTGTGATCAGCTGGCCTTGAGGACGTAGACAGTTTAGACCATTATTGGAATATGTAGACAAAGTCAAATTAGGTTGACGCGCAATATAATTGCAGCTTCAGGCTTTCAAACCTATTTTATTGCATTGTGGAAATACTTCAACTTGAATGAGTTGCTTGAAAATATCCTCCAGCAAAAAGATCCAGTGATGCCAATGCCAAAGTATGCATTTAAAGATAAGCTGCAGCCTCACAGTGCATGAGACCCGGGGTTCTATCCTGACTATGGGTGTTGTCTGAACAGAGTTTATGTTCTCCCTGTGACCGCGTGGGTTTTCTCTGGGTGCTCTGGTTTCCTCCCACGTTCCAAAGACCTGCAGGTTTGTAGGTTAATGTATTTTTTGCAAATGGCCCCAATTGTGTAGGATGTAAAAGTGGAGTTACATAGAACTAGTATATGGGTGATCAATGGTTGGCGTGGACTCGCTGGCCTGTTTCCATGTTGCATAACAAGTTGTATAATGTAGGCTCTATAACATAGTTTCTTCTTGTGCTTGAATAGTTATGAGGCTGATAATTAGTAGTCAGATTTTTATTTGAATGCTCTCTGGGGTATTTAGGTTAAGCTCAATATTCATGTGATTTGAATGTCGGTTGATTTATGAGAATGAAGTCCACATCTCTTCTTGTCTGTGCCAGTTCCCCAAAGCCCTTGATTCCCTTTGAAAATGTATCTATCTCCACCTTAAATATTCCTAATGTAACCTGCAACCCTCTTGAGATAAGACTTCCAAAGATTCCCCATCCTCTGCAGAAATAAATTTCTATCCTATCTCCTCCTGAGTTGCTTTACAGGTAGATCGGGTGGTGAAGGTGGCTTTTGGCACATTAGCTGTGCCTTTTCTCACCTAGTTAAACTAATTTCTAACAGTTATAAGGTAATGAGGAGCAAACACCCCCTGTCCTTGCATCTCTACATATTTCTTTCTCAGCCCTCCTAAATGAATATTCCACCCCCCCATTATAAAAGCAGAGTAATTGGTAGTATTGCTTTTTTGACTTGCTTGAGGCAAAAAGTTTATATTGCTGTTGTTTAGAACAGTTTGTGTTAGCAATTTAACAGCTGAACAGTTTTTGCTTGATTAAACTAACTGTGCCTTTGGAAGAGATTGACATGCTTAATCTTTTATTGTGCTAACAAACTCTTTAAAATCATTAACATTTGTCAAAAGCATACAGATTAAAATAACTAGCTGGTGGACAAAAATGCTGAAGAAACTCAGCAGGTGAGGCAGCATCTATGGAGCGAAGGAAATGGGCAACTTTTCGGGTCGAAACCCTTCTTCAGAATAACTACCATTCATTTATGATTTAACTGTTGATAATGAAACAGCTGTCCAGGTTTTTTTTTGCCCCTAGTTAGATGGTTGGAATTGCTATCACTGAGACAAGTTTTGTTTCCGTTCCAGACAGCTTCTATAATGATTCTCTACAGGCCTCAAGAAAGCAGGAGTAGGTTACTTAGCCCCTTTAAGTTGAATTTACTATTTTATATGATTGTTACTGGTTGACTCCTTGTCTGTGCCAGTTCCCCAAAGCCCTTGTTTGTAGGAAGGAACTGCAGATGCTGGTTTACACCGAAGATCGACACACAATGCTGGATTAACTCAGCGGGACAGGCAGCATCTCTGGAGAGAAGGAATGGATAACATTTTGGGTTGAGACCCAAAACTTCATGTATTCCTTCTCTCCAGAGATGCTGCCTGTCCTGCTGAGTTCCTCCAGCATTTTGTCTGTCCTCATAGTCGTTGATTCCTTTTAAATGTTATCTATCTCCACCTTAAATATTTCTAATGTTCTAATACCTGCAACCCTCTGGAGTTGAGAATTCCAAAGACTCCATTCTCTGCTGAAATAAATTTCTACCCATCTCCATCTGAGTGGCTTCACAGGTAGAGAAAACCCATTCAGTCACAGGGATAACGATCAAACTCCATAAAGACAGCACTTGTAGTCAGGGTCAATACTGGGTCTCTGGAGCTGTAAGGCGGCAAGTCTATCGCTGCACCATGTGCCACCCAAGAATGGTAAAGAATGCTTTTGGCACATTGGCCATCAGTCAGGAAATTGTCTGCAGAGTTTGGTAGGTTACAGCTGTATAAGACATTGATGAAACCATATTGTGTAAAAATGGCCTTTATTAAAATCTGACAATGTGCACTTTAACCACATGCGATTTTTTTAAAATGACAAATCTCAAATTGTGGAGTACAGAGACCTATAAATAAATGATGGGTCTTTGCTCCAAACATTATGGAGGGCACTGTAATATTGTGTGTAAATGTGCTTTTATTGTGATGGCATTTAAAAAAAAATCAATGCATTTAATTGAAAATATTTAAATCCGTTAAATTGATCTCTGATATAAATAACCCTAATATTGGAATAAATAGTTTGTTATTGTTGATAATAAATCTCCGTTGGGTAGATCTTGAAGTTTGCTCTTAACTTTTTCATTGCTTATTATGTATACCAAGAGAGAGCCTTTTACATTTTTCATCACCTGTGTTCTGTTTGCAGCCCCATAATTAATCCATCTGATTAAATGCATCAATTCTACAAGCATTTTAAAACATCCCAAGCTAAATTTAAATGGATGTCTCAAAATCCCAAATAACTTTCATGTTCTTACTGGCTAGCTATTATTGCCTTAATATAATTGACTTTTTCTCCCACGTAAGTGCCGTTACGCTAGGGAGGGTTTATTTCACTTCCGTGATATTTATTGTTAGGATCTGTATGCGTTGAACACATTTGGTATCTAGAAAAATACTTCCAATCATTTTTCCTATATTAGATTGTAATTGGCTTTAACATATTTTCGCTCATTTTGTAAATATTTGCTGCCCCTATTGACTTGGATGGCATTGTCAGAATTACCCCAGTCCTCACTTGATTTCAAACAAAGTTTCTTTGTTTACTTTACTGTAGACTATACTTTAGAGGGAGAACACCGAAACAGGCCCTTTGGCCCACAGAGTCTGCACTGACCAGCAATCACCCATACACGAACGCCATCCTACACACTAGGAAAATTTTTACCAAAGCCAATTAAATTGCAAATCTTTCATTTTGGTTTAATTTTGAGATGCAGCACAAAAACAGGTCCTTTGGCCCACCAAGTCCGCGCACACACTCCATCGTACACTCACTAGACAATTTACAATTATACTAAGCCAATCGGCCTACAAAACTGTACGTTTTGGAATTTGGGAGGAAACCGGAGCACCCAGAGAAAACCCACGGGGTCATAGGTAACTTATACAAACTGTACAGACAGCACCCATAGTCAGAATCGAACCTGGGTCTCTGGCGCTGAAAGGCAGCAACTCTTCCACTGCGCCCCTGTGCCGCCCCTGAAACAGTCTATTGGATTTGGATGAACTTTTTTTTTTAAATGAGATCAAGGTGCTCTGAGTGAGCTTCCCCTAGAATGTCACTTAAACACAGTTTGTGACTTTTGGTTGTAATTTAGATTTTGCTTAGCTTTTATGAATGTTTTCAGCTTGAAATGTTGAATATTTAGTCTTCCAAGTGTCTAGGATCTAAGGCCTTTTGGAACAACAATAACTGAAGACTAAACTTGGAAATTGTTTCACGCCGAACATTGCTTAATTTTTTTTCCAGCTGCAGAAATAGTTTTTCAGGCATTTAAGCCAATGTTGTGATGTGTATCCCGGTGTTGTTTTTTTCTTTTCTTTCTACACTCAGCCCCTCTCCCACCCCCAACCATCTGGCCTGAGCAAAAAGTAAAGTAATGCAAATATTGTTAGAAACCATTCTAACCTATAGAGCAGTAGCATACAGCACGACAACAATCTACACATTTACATCAATCTGATGCATGGCGGCGCAGTGGAGCAGCTGGTAGAGCTGCTGTCTCACAGCGCCAGAGACACAAGTTCAATCCTGACCTTGGGTGCTATATGTGTGGAGTTTGCACATTCTCCCTGTGACTGCATGGGTTTCTTCTGCATGCTCCTCTTACCTCCCACTTTCCAAAGATTTTCCGGATTGTGGGTTACATGGCTTCTGTAAAACTGCCCTTAATGTGTAGGGAGTAGATGAGGAATTGGACTAACATAGAACTAGTGTGAATGGTGAGCATGGACTCAGTAGGCCGAAGGGCCTATTTCCATGCTTTATCTCTAATCTAAACTAATCCAGTTTTCTCCCCAAGTTCCCTTCAACATTCTTCCAGATTCCACCACTCAATTATATAATGTGGCTGATCATCTGCCAGTCACACATATCTTTACTCTAATGAGCAGTAAATGGCACTTCCCCTTCTTGCTTCTAGCTGGCACCTCACACCAGTGGTGCATCTAGTCGCACTGGTACGTGACAGCGCCCGTGACCCAGGAATGGTCCTGAGCTCAGATGCTGTTTGCCATAGATACTCATGCGGAGAGAATATTTGCACTCTGCAACCAAGACACAAGAGTCCTAGAGATGACACTCAAAACCCATCCGCCAAGGGCCTGGCAACTTCAAATGCACGCAGGAATGTGCTTGCTCTTTCTCTGAACTAAGCAAGCTCAGCAATTCATTTCCTGAATTTAACTGAAAGGATAGAATTAACACATTATTTCCAAGTTTGTGAATTTGGGTAACGACGATGCCCTCACTTCTTTCTTTTCCTAAACTGCACCCTCTCCCCTGTGCCCCACCTGGACTTGCACCTATTTCTCCCTCCCTTTCTGCATGCATTCCTTCCTCTTGCTTCTCAATTTGCAACTCTTCAATCCTTTCATCTCGTACCTTCTGTCTTTACATCTATGGCCACCATCTGCCTATCAAAACCTTGCCTCACTTCTATTAACCTATTACCTGACAGATTTTGTTCTCCCGCTCGTCTATTCCAGCTTTCTCGCCCCCCCACAATCAGACTGAAGAATAGCCCTGACCCGAAACATCACCTATCCATGTTCACCAGAGATGCAGCCTGACCCGAGTTTCTCCTGCACCTTGTCTATTTTTGTAAACCAGCATCTGCATTTCCTTGTATCTACAAGCATTCTGCACACTTGCTTTGCCCCCTCTTCTATTCCCAACACCCTTACAAAGTACGCATATTCTTAATACATTAAACCTCGGAAGATAAAATATTTGCCTCTGTTAATTAATATATTTGTGTGTTCTTTAGGATATACCGTGCACTTTATCAGTATTATAGCTTTTCAAAACTAGGTGTAATTACACAACCAAAAGCACAGCTAACTTGTTTCAAGTGTCAAATCTGTTTTCTAACTGACCACTAGGTGATGCCCTGAACAAGCAATTGATTAATCGTTCCCGATATTTGCAGTTGATCTGTTTTGAATTGTGTATAAAATAGTAGAAGGGTAAGGTGCAGTTTTGACTGTGCTTTTCCATGGCCTATGAGACCTATTTGATATTTAGAGCCAATTGATGGAGGGGGATAAAACCTGAATTATCATGGCTCAGACAACTGAGGATTTGTAAAATATTGCCAAACACTGTCTTTCCTTTGTAACACAACTGTTTTGTTCTCTTTAGGATGATGGACTGAGGCTGAGGAAGGCTGCCCAGTCGGGCAACCCAGTGTCATCCACATCTAATGCCGCAGTCAGAGACCACGGCTCCACTGCTCTTCCTTCCCTCCTTGTTGTAATTGCAGCCATTTTCATTGGATTCTTTCTAGGGAAATTCATCTTGTAGAGAAAGCATGCAAGTTATTGGGGCCTGAAATGTTCTGTTAATCTGCCATATCGTTGGTAGTATGGCTCACAGTGACCATGTTCGTGTACAGCATCTTACAGGCCTTGCCTTTAATGATCTCACACAATTAGAACACAAAAATACTTTCAGTTCTTGGATAATTGGAGTTGTATATTGTCAAAACATCAATAGCAGATGTCTCAAGGTTTCACATATGTCCTTGGAAAATAATGACTTGTTCTCTCTGTGGTTTAATAAGAGTTGAATGAAATGTTAAGTGTCTTGTAAATGTTATTTTAATCCTTTTAAATTTTGTTACCTGTTGCTGGATACCTCTTGAAATTTTTCATTTTATAGTCAAGTTGCTCATGCCACTTGTTTGCCAGTAATGAGAGATGTACTGAAATACAAAAAAGGTGCCTCCTTGTAAATTATCCCCCATTTCCTTGCTGTTGAAGGCCGACAAGTTTATCAATGCAGAGTTTCTCCCTAGCCACAGAAACATCCCCGTGAGGCAAATGTTGATTGAAAGCTCTTCATTCTTACAATCCTGTCCCATGGTATTTAACAAAAATAAAATCTTTAACATGTTAATCTTTGTGTATTTTTCTGTCTCGTTTGAAAAATTATACTTTAATTTCTTATTGGTGAGTATATGGAAATTATGAACTTAGGTGTTATTTTGCTTTGATTTTTCCTCTTTTTTTCCATTCCTGCCTGAAGTCTCAACATATTCTCTCCTTGTGCAAAGGTGACTGCACCACCACAATTTTGGCAGCAATTAAGCTGCTTCCTTGTTTTCCTTGCGTCGCCAGAGAGACTGTCTATTGAAAAGATACTGTATTTAATCACTTTCTATAATGTTTGAATCAGTCACCATCTTTTCAAGTAAATGTTTCCAAAATGTGTCGATAATGTATACATAACTGGGTAGTTTATTTTTGAAAGTTTTGGTCATTTATTACTATTGATGCTGAAATTAATAATGCCCCGAGAATATATGGATATGTTTTGTATTTTAAGATGTCCCATTACATTTGGGTAATCTCTAGCAATGCGCGAGCACAAAATGTGTAATTTGTTTAGTGTATTGTCACGTGTACCGAGGTACAGTGAAAAGCTTTGGTTGTGTGCAGAAACAATACAATCGGGCCATTCATAGTGTACAGATACATGATAGAGGGAATAACGTTTAGTGCAAGATAAAATCCACTAAAGGTCAGATTAAAAATAGTTTGAGGGTCTTAATTGAGATAGATGGTAGGTCAGGACCGCTCTCTGGTTGTTAATGGAATCATTCAGTTGCCTGATAGCAGCTGGGAAGAAACAGTCCGTGAATCTGGAGGTGTGCATTTTCACTTTTCCACCTCTTTCCTGATGGGAGAGAAGATGGGGTGACTAGTGTGAAATTCTTCTTTGATGATGCTGGTAGCCTTGCCTAGACTGCGTGAGGTGTAAACTGAGTCAATGGAAGGAGGCTGTTTTGTGTGATGGACACAATTTGTCTGATCTTCAGGAGAGGAGTGAGGAAGACAAGGGCATTCAAAGTAAATGTTGATTACAACATGGAAAGAAGGAAATCCGGAGTCCAGCGGTGCCAGGTGGTTCCTGAGAGGGTTGGAGGATTAATTAACTGCCTGACTCCCGTATCACTGATATCCATTCGAACTGAGAGCCTCCCCTATGTGTTGACTGACTGTATGGTTGTCTTATCCCATTTGTTTTTCTACTCCTTCCCTCTTCTTCCCCCCCCCATCCCCCATCGTGTATCATAAAACATGCCCCAAACTATTGCTACAAATTCTTCTATCTTAATCCTATTGTAACTCTAGCAACTTTTCTTCCTGCTGGAGCATGTGTTTGGAGTGTGCTGTCCCATTAGTCAAATCAAAAGCTTTTCCATTAGTAAAATCTTGCTGAAGACTTTATTCTATCTGCAATGTTGCCAACTTCCAAGACCATTTGTTCAATGTTGATGACCTCAACATTCTTTCCCTTATCCTCAAGTACCTACATTAATCTATCGTTGCTTTTTTTTTTTAAAGGACAATAGTTTAAATAATTTAATGCGAAGCTTGCTATATGTACAGTGGCTTGCAAAAGTATTCATACCCCTTGAACTTTTCCAAATTTTGTCATGTTACAACCACAAATGTAAATGTATTTTATTGGGATTTTATGTGATAGACCAACACAAAGTGGTGCATAATTGTGAAGTGGAAGGAAAATTATACATGGTTTCCAAATTTTATTACAAATAAAAAACTGAAAAGTGTGGCGTGCAAAAGTATTCACCCCCCCCCCCCCCCCCCGAGTCAATACTTTGTAGAACCACCTTTCGCTGCAATTACAGCTGCAAGTCTTTTGGGGTATGTCTCTACCAGCTTTGTACATCTAGAGACTGACATTTTTGCTCATTGTTCTTTGCAAACTAGCTCAAGCTCAGTCAGATTGGATGGAGAGTGTCTCTGAACAGCAATTTTCAAGTCTTGCCAGAGATTCTCAATTGGATTTAGGTCTGGACTTTGACTGGGCCATTCTAACACATGAATATGCTTTGATCTAAACCATTCCATTGTAGCTCTGGCTGTATGTTTAGGGTCGTTGTCCTGCTGGAAAGTGAACCTCCGCCCCAGTCTCAAGTCTTTTGCAGACTCTAACAGGTTTTCTTCCAAGATTGCCCAGTAGTTCGCACCATCCATCTTCCCAAGAACTCTGACCAGCTTCCCTCTCCCTGCTGAAGAAAAGCATCCCCACAGCATCTCCCCCTCTCCCCCCCCTCTCCCCCCCTCTCCCCCCCTCTCCCCCTCCCCCCTCCCCCCCCCCCCTCTCCCCGCCTTTCCTCCCCCTCTCCCCTCCTCCCCCCCCTTTCTCCCCCTTCCCCCCTCCCTCGCTCCCCCCCTCTCTCCCCCTTCCCCCCCCTCTCCCCTCCCCCCCCTTCTAGTATATGCTCATTTTTATATCACTATAAAACTGATCTTGGATGTGTGTGTATTTATTTGTTCGTGTGTGATTACACCTTGAAAAACACTACGCTCTAACGGTAGACATTTTACATATTCCGGTAGAGATTTATCCCGAGAAGTCAAAAATCGCCTTATCTGAAAAATGAATGCATTATTTCTCTAGTTATTAATCAAAATGTTCAAAAATCTGAAGAGACTTGGAAAAAGAACCCTGCTTTTCCCCTGTGCTTACAGCTGTGACATCACAATGGGATTGTAGCCCTGCTCGCAACATTGCTGCAATCCAAGTACACAGAGTCCTGCTTGCCCCAGCAAGTGCAAATGCATTGTTTTAAAGTCACAGTACACCGAGTTATAGCTAGCAAGTGCAAATGCATTTTTTTTTAAGTTTAAAAATGAGGGAGGGTGCATAAGGCGAAATGAGCAGCCCCTGCGCAGTTTTTGGCTATGGTGAGTAGTGGAATATTGCGTTGGGGAAAGGGTTGCGTTGGGGGACCCGGTTTCCTATGGGTGAGTGGTGGAATATTGCCTTGGGGAACAGGTTGCATTGGTGGACCAGGCCTCCCATGTGACAGGGACACAACGGGTCCCACTTGGTCTAGTAAAACCCAGGTTTGTGAGCCAGACTGAAAGAAGGGAGAGGATCATTCCGTTGGCACTGCGAGTCGGTTGCCTCGTTTGTTGTTTTAACTTTTTTGTATTTTTAGTTTGGCCAAAAGTATGTTTAAGTGTTTATGTCTTGTGAGAGGGGGTGAGGAGGAATAGGGGGAAATTGTTTGTCAGGCACCTACCTCGACGGAGATGCCACTTTCTTTCTTGTTGCTTCTTTGCCTCCCTCCTCATGGCCTTACAGCTGGTTTGGTGCAGCCTTTCCCCGTGTCGAGCCCAGAGCTTCCGCAGCTACGCAGCGGGGACTTTAACATCGCGGCCCCCCTTGTCGCGGGTCGCCGGAGAAGCGCACCGACCGTTGGTCTGCGGCCTCCAACATCTTGGAGCCTCGGTCTGTGGAGCTTCTGGCGGCAGGCCGGACCTTTCATCGTGGAACAGGCAATTCCTCGCCGGGGGTCGCTGGAGAAGAGCTCCAGCCTGCGGCTTCAACATCTGGAAGCCGCGGTCTCCGGTAAGGAGGTGGCCGACTCTGAGCTCGGGGCCGCGAGGTGTGCTTGACCTGACCCGACGTTGGCGTTCTGTCCATCTTGACCAGTGGGCTTGAACATCGGGCCGTCTTTTGTAGCAACTACGGAGGGTCAGAGCCCCAACCACAGGTGAATAAGGGAAGAGAACTCTGAACTGTGTTGCCTTCCACCACTGTGAAGAATGCTGTGGGGGATGTCTGTTGAATTATGTTGTATTATGTCCTTTTTTTAATTGTAAGGCTGTATGGTAAATTCATTTCACTGCGTCTTATGGTGCATGTGACATTTGAACTTGAACAAGAGAAAAAGCTGAGAGAAAGTGAAAAAAAAGGAGTGAGGAAGTGAGCTAAAGTGGGTTGCCTCCCTCCTAGTTGTGTTCTTCTGTCGCGGGTTTGAGCAAGACTGAGCCACTGGGGCAGACATGAGACCACCAGTGCTACCGTGTGGTGAAGACTGGAGTACTGGGAAAAGACGCCCTAGACAGCCAGCGTCTCTACCTGAGGTTAAGATCGAGTGGCTGGGGCAAGAGGTCACAACCTCTTCCTGGCCACAGACAATGAGGGACTGTGCCCGCACACATGCAGAGACATAGATTGGTCTCCAGGATAATCCAGAGACACCAGCATTACCTCTCTAAGTCTGAAGCTAACCTGCCAGGAAGAACTCTCGAGCCAAGGGTGATCAGCAGGAAGAAGCCTGAGATCGCCCCACCTCTTCCTTCGAAGACCTGAGTTAAGCTGCTGGGAAAAGCCCACGATCCCTTTGAGAAGTCGTTTGGCCTAACCTTGTTTCTGCTCCTTTGCCTCCACAATGTTCGAGGGGAGCGCCGTCGAGTATGGCTGCTCTGCTTGCAGCTGTCTGTCCTTTTTGTTTTTAATGTCTTAAAAGTTTTTGTTTTGGAGCTCTAGTCTTTTGTGGTGGGAGGGAGGAAACTATTGTCGGTCCCTACCTGGTCGGAGTTGCGGCTTTCCTCCGAGCCGCTTCTTCGCCCCTCCCTCGCGGCCTACCATCAGGCCTGGAGCGGCGTTTCCTGCCGGGACCGGCCAAAACTTCAGCTTCAGCGGCGGCACATCGCTGAAGCATCATCGCGGAGCGGGCGATGCCTTATCCGGGTCGACGTGTGCTAAGCTCCGGAGTGCTGTGACCGCCAACTCCAACATTGCGGCGCTGTCGTAGCGCGGCGTCCAGCTGCAGGCGGCGCTGATTGTAAACTGGGATCTCTCGCTGAGATCGCCCGTGTCGGACCTCCAACCAGCGTGGCCTGTGGACTTAGGGTGCCGCGGTCTCCGGGGAGGAAGCGGCCGTTCCAGACACTCCAGGCCGCTGAGAGTGTTCTCCCGACGCCGGAGCTCCATCCGGCGAGAGGGCCTGTAACATCGGGCCGCAATTGTGGCGACTGCGGAGGCCTCTAGGCCCGACCATGGGTGAACAAGAGGAAGAGGACTGGACTTTGTTGCCTTCCCTCACAGTGCAAACCATTGTGGGGGAATGTTTTTATGTTTTATGTTAAATTGTTTAATTTTTTCATTTTTAAGTGTTTCATTTTTATTGGTGTGCTGTAGATGGCTGCTGGACGTGAGCGTGAACGCTGGCGTGATTGGCTGCCGCTGCTCTCTCTCTCTAAATTGTGTATTGTTGCTGTATATGTTTTGTCTCATGATTGTTTAATTGTAAGGCGTCATGCTTGTTTTAATTGTAAGGTGTCCTTGAGAGTCCTGAAAGGTGCCCATAAATAAAATGTATTATTATTACAATGTTGAATTGTAAGTTGAATCTTTATATGAATCTGGCCCTCTGGATCAGTAATGCATCGGAAGCGCAAGTTTCATACCATTACTGCACCTAAAGGAATTAAACTGCATTTAAAGAGACGGCTTTAATGATAGCATGCAATCATTGGGTTGCCAGTAAAGGATTTGTTTGTGTAGAAAGGAACTACAGACTAACACAAAGCTGGAGTAATTCAGCGAGTCAGGCAGAATATCTGGAGGAAAAGGACGGGTGACATTTTGGGTCCGAACCATTCCTCACTCGTTTTGTTCTATTGTGTCAATTTCATTTCATTTCCTGCCCTCCTCTGCTCTAGCACACTTGTTCGTGGACAATATAGTAGTCATGCACGCGATGCCCGTCTAAATTATTCGCAGAGGCTTCAGACTTGCTGACAATTTCAATGAACCAAATGGCTAAGACATGGGGATGGTGATTCATGCCATTATACGCACAAAACAAAATACTAGAAACAGACGGTCAAGCAGCAATTGTCGAAAGACATTTCGGGTATTAGGTGAATATCAGAACGTTTGCTTGCAATTGTAATTAACACTTTTGTTAAGCATTCTATACAATATTTCGTCAGTCGATCTAATTTTCTGTTGTATATTCCAAGGCTAAACACCAGCCCTTCATTTTTGTGTTTTGTTGGCTAAATGTTTAATAAAAGCTTGGTTATGAATAAGTGAATGTACAATCAAATGTGGTTATATTAATGAAGGTTCAGCATATTTTTTTCAGTAAAGATTTCTGACTGAATTGGGAGCAGAAATCCTAATTTTTGAAGTTGCACATTCCCTGCTTCTGTTTAGTAATCTGCCTGACGCTCATTCAATCTGACTGCCTTTCCTGACGCTGACAACAATTACCGACGTGAAGCAGGTCAGGCCATGTTTTGGGAAGAGGCCCTAAATTGCTGTTTCATACAGTCATAAGTGACAGAAACTGTATTGGGCCATTTGGCCCATCAAGTCTATTCTGCCATTCAATCATGGCTGATCTTTCTCTCCCCCCCCCCCCCCCCGCCAACGCTATTCTGCTGCCCGTTTGTGGGAGAGATGGCTGGAATTTCCAGTAACTATCATACCTAGCATTGGTGTGACTGCAAGATCCGGCAGACCATGGAATGGAGAACAAGACCTGAACGCTCGGCCAACCAGGGAACCAGGCAGGAGCTACTGGAGAGGCGGACTCGAGGGGCAAAGGTCAGTAGGAGGATGAACTGGAGTAATATAGAAACATAGAAAATATGTGCAGGAGGAGACCATCCAGCCCTTCGAGCCAGCACCACCATTCTTTGTGATCATGGCTGATCGTCCCCAATCAATAACCCGTGCCTGCCTTCTCCCCATATCCCTTGATTCCACTTGCCCCATAGCTATAATTCTCTCTTAAATCCATCCAGTGATTTGGCCTCCACTGCCCTCTGTGGCAGGGAATTCCACAAATTCACAACTCTCTGGGTGAAAAAGTGTTTTCTCACCTCAGTCTTAAATGGCCTCTTTATTCTAAGACTGTGGCCCCTGGTTCTGGACTCAGCCAACATTGGGAACATTCTTCCTGCATCTAGCTTGTCCAGTCCTTTTATAATTTTATATGTTTCTATAAGATCCCCCCCCCCCCTTATCCTTTTAAACTCCAGTGAATACAAGCCTAGTCTTTTCAATCTTTCCTCATATGACAGTCCCACCATCCCAGGGATCAATCTCGTGAATCTGCACTGCCTCAATCACAAGGATGTCCTTCCTCAAATTAGGAGACCAAAACTGTACACAATACTCCAGATGTGGTCTTACCAGAGCCCTATACAACTGCAGAAGAACCTCTTTACTCCTATACTGAAATCCTCTTGTTATGCAGGCCAGCATTCCATTAGCTTTCTTCACTGCCTGCTGTACCTGCACGCCAACTTTCAGTGACTGGTGTACAAAGACACCCAGGTCTCGCTGTACCTCCCCCTTACCTAACCTAACCCCATTGAGATAATAATCTGCCCCCTTGTTTTTGCCACCAAAGTGGATAACCTCACATTTATCTATATTTAGTCACCAGTCTCCCGTGCGGGACCTTATTAAAGGCTTTCTGAAAGTCTAGATAAACTACATCCATTGGCACCCCTTCATCCATTTTACTTGTCACATCCTCAAAAAATTCCGGAAGATTAGTCAAGCATGATTTCCCTTTCATAAATTCATGTCGACTTGGACTAATCCTTTTACTGCTATCCAAATGCCCCACTATTACCTCTTTAATAATTGACTCCAGCATCTTTCCCCCACCGAAGTCAGGCCAATTGGTCTGTAATTCCCCGTTTTCTCTCTCGCACCTTTCTTGAAAAGTGGGATAACATTAGCTCTCCTCCAATCCAAAGGAACTAATCCTGAATCTATTGAACATTGAAATGATCAGCAATGTGTCCACTATTTCTAGAGCCCCCTCCCTGAGGACCCTGGGATGCAAACCATCCGGCCCAGGGGATTTATCATCCTTCAGTCCCATTAGCCTACCCAATACTATTTCTCGCCTAATGAAAATTTCTTTCAGTTCCTCTACCCCCTTAGATCCTCTGTCCTCCAGTACATCTGGAAGATTGTTTGTGTCTTTCTTAGTGAAGACAGATCCAAAGTACCTGTTCAACTCTTTCCTTGTTAGTCATAATAATTTCACCCATGTCTGCCTTCAAGGGACCCACATTTGACTTTGCTGCGCTTTTTCCCTTAACATATCTAAATAAACTTTTACTGTCCTTCTTTATATTCCTGGCCAGCCTCCCCTCGTACTTCATCTTTTCAGCCCGTATTGCCCGTTTTGTTTCCTTCTGTTGTCCTATGAAAGTTTCCCAATACTCTGGCTTACGGCTACTCTTTGCTGTGTTATACATCTTTTCTTTTAGTTTTATTCTATCCCTAACTTCTCTTGTCAGCCCCGGTTGCCTCCTACTTGGAATGAAATGATCCTGCGTCTTCCGGATTATGCCCAGAAATTTCTGCCATTGCTGTTCAACCGTCATTCCTGCTAGGATCACTTTCCAGTCTACCCTGGCCAGCTCCTCTCTCATGCATTCATTGTCCCCTTTGTTCAACTGCATCACTGACACTTCTGATTTAACCTTCTCCTTCTCAAATTGCGGATTAAAATACCTCCAGCGCCTTCAGGGTCGGCTGCAGGAGACGACCACGGGACACAAAATGGTCTGGCGAGGAGAAGAGGGACATCGGATCCTGGGCCGATCTGATTGAATGTGACGGAGGGAGATCCTGAGGGAGCCCGGGGCTTACCAAGCTCGGGGACTACTCCAATAAACTGAGCATGGGGGTGGACTGGACTTTGGAAATGGCACCACAACATGGCGAAGCCTGCATATGTAAATATGCCCACACGCATCATGCCGTTGCAAATCAACTTTAAAAGAAGCATGCTGAGCTGAAAGTGATCTATTTGGCCACCAGGTGGTGCACAATGCAAGCTCGTGAAAGTCTGTAAGCTGGTGAGATAGAGCATGGAAACGCATTTGACTCAAAGAGTCCACGCTGACCGTTGATCACCATTTTTCACAGTTCTAGGTCATCCCGGTTTGGTTTAAAGACGCAGAATAGAAACGGGTGCCGCAGCCCACCGAGTCCACATTGCCCATTGATCACAGGTGGTCTTTATCCTTCCACTTTCTCATCTACGCCCTACACACTGGGGGAAATTTATAGAGGTTGATTAACCTACAAACCCACACGTCTTTGGCATGTGAGAGGAAACCGGCGCATCCAGACAAAACTTCAGTCACTACGAGAACTCCACACAAACGTCAATGGTCAGGATTGAGCCCAGGAGTCTAGTGCTGTGAGACAGCTGTTCTACCAGCTGTGCCACTGCTGCACATCCTCTTCCATTCCCTACACGAGGAGCATTTTGTTTAGAGCTAGTTAACCTACAAACCTGCACATCTTTTAGTAGGTAAAAGTCCTTCCATGTGTTTGTAGTTGGTCAGTTTCAAATGAGCTTTTCATAAAAGTATAAAGCAATACAGTTTTAGCTACACAAGATTGCGAAGTGCTGAAGGAACAGCATATCAGGCAGCATCTCTGAAGACCATGGACGGGTGACATTTCGGGTCGAGATCCTTCTTCAGACAGATTGTAGGGGAGGGAGAGGCAAGATCTGCGTGGCAGGTAATAGATTGGTCAATGGTTTATTGACACATGTACCAGATACAGGAAAGGCACCATTTCCATATGCAAAAGGCACCATTTCAGTGCCAGCAGCAGCTGGCCACAAACCCCGTTGCAGCCTTTGCTTCCATTCTGGTTGTCCTGCCATCTGATGTCCCTCTCCACACTTGGCCCTCTTCCACCAGTGTTCCCCCCGGGGCGGGTGCCTCTTGCAGCCAACCTTGAGGGCACAGAAGGCAAGACCCCCCCCCCCCCCCCAGTTCCTCTCTCTGGGCCCATTGTCTAGTGCCCGCCACCATCTTCCTCCATCTCTCCGATTCCCGAACCACTAGGTGAGCAGGGGATGGGCTCGGCGGCCTTCATTCCGAGCGAGCTGGGCCTTCGTTTGGAATGCAGCCGATCTTTAGAGAGTGATGTTGGAAGCTTCTGTGAAGAAGGATCTCGACCCAAAATGTCACCTAACCATGTTCTCCCATGATGCTGCCTGACCTGCTGATTTACTCCAGCACTTTGTGTCCTTTTGTGTATTAGCCAGCATCCACATTCTTTGTTTCTACAGCTTTATCTGGCTGTGTTTCAGTGGTCAATACTATCTATTGGACATTGCTAGTTTATTGACTGGTAATTGAAAGGCTAAATTCTCATTCCACAGTCATTCTGAAAGTGCTGAACTTTGGAATAGATGCCATAATAAAATTTAGAAATGAGAATGTGTATGATCCTAACGTATTCCTGCATTACACCCACTTTAATAGTGGAATGAGAAGGAAAGCATAGTTAACTTAATTTCAGTGCTGTAGTGGATTCGATCTCTAATATTGTAAGTTTGCTAAATTGAAAAATGTACTTTTGAGTAATTCATATTAATAACACACATTTAGCATCAAAGTAAAGGTCCATTTTTAAAAAGTGTTTCAAACAATGTAATGAGGGAATGCGCTTGGTTTAAGAGACATTTGTGATGTTATCTCTGCAGCAACTTTCGCAATAAATGACATACATGAGTGATTTGCTGAAAAAACTGTTGAACCAGTTTGTTTTATTCATGTGCTTTTTGGATAGAAAATTGCCTTTAGATTAAAGATTTGATTAAATGTTAGCCTTGTAAGTCCAATAAAACTTCAGAATAGCTTCCATTAGCAACCAGATGGGTGCCTTTTATTTGTAGTATATAGAATCATCGAACACAGAAACGGGCCCTTTGTCCCAACTCATCCATGCTGACCGAGATGCCCCATCTAAGCTAGTTCTATTTGCCTGAACTTGTCCATACATCTCTAAACCTTTCCTCTCCATGTACCTATCCAAGTGTTTTTTAAATGTTATTATTGTACCTGCTCAACAACCTCCTCTGGCAGATCATTCCACATACCCACCACCCTCAGAGTGAAAAGGTTGCCTCTCGGGTTCCTATTAAATATTTCCCGTCTCAACTTAAAACCCATATCCTCAGGCTCTTGATTTCCCTATGGTAGGTAAAGACTGTTGTCAATTCCCGTCCCTATTTTATACACCTTGATAAAATCACTCCTTGGCTTCCTGCGCTCCAAGGAATAGAATGCTAACCTGCCCAGCCTCTCCCTCTTGCTCAGGCTGTCAAGTCTTGGCAACATCCTCGTATATCTTTTTACTCTTCCAGCTTAATGACATTCTTCCTACAGCAGGGTGATTAAAACTGAACACAGTACTCCAAATGCAGCCAGACCAACATTTTGTATATGAGGTGCATTTTATTTCAAAAGGATTTTGGTTTTAGGTTCTATAAATATCTGATTCTAATATATATGTACTACAGACTGTACAGGGCCTGTTAAATTCCTGTTTTACCATTTTAATATCACTTCCACTGGCATCTTGTGGATAAAATAATGCTCAACCAACACAGCACCAGATGGGAAATATTACAGGCTGCATATCCTTCAGTAGATAAATTACTAGTTTTCCTTCAGTTCCTTTGAGCACACAATTTAATCAAATATTCGGAGTTTAAATTTCAAACAGACCATAAACTGCTCTTAAGAATCATTAAGTTCGAAGCCAAAGTTCAGTGCTCGGCTAAGTACAAGGAGTCTCTCTAGTGGATGTCATCTATTTGCAGATCTGCAAAAACTGCATACACAGTAATATAAAACACTTGTTTAAACAATGCTTCGAAGTGCAGTAATGCTGCAGCTTTTCATTTACATAATTCTCCCTAATGCATGCAAGATGAGCAGCTGTATTTGTGTCCACGAATTAACTCAAATTATTGTTTCAAAAATGCTCTTGCTGATCACACGGCCATCATAGAGTCTGTCCTCACCTTCTCCATCTTGGTCTGGTTTGACTCAGCCACCAAGCACGACATCCGGAGGCTGCAGCGAATCGTCCGATCAGCTGAGAAGGTTATTGGCTGCAACCTTCCCTCCATTGATGAACTGTGCACTGCAAGGGCCAGCAAGCAAGCGGGTAAGATCATCTCTGACCCCTCTCACCCTGGCCACAACTTCTTTGAATCACTTTGCTCTGAAAGGTGACTCCGGACTGTCAAAGCTGCCACAGCCAGACATAAAACAGCTTTTTTCCACGAGTAGTAGCTCTACTCAATAACCAAAAATCTGTAGCCTCCTTTTGCTCTGGTATTTTACTTAGTTCACATGTTTAATCAATAATGTTTTATTATTAATGTTTAATGTTTTATGTAATTCCTAACTGTTCACTGTATGTCGTCTCTTGCGGGCGGAGCACCAAGGCAAATTCCTTGTATGTGAATACTTGGCCAATAAACGTATTCATTCATTCATACTATTGATCCACTCAGTTGATATTGTGAATGAATTTGTCCACGTGTGATATTTCGGTGACAGTGGTGCTGGGCTGGTAGATTTTCCAGACTACTGGATATCCAATTAATACGTCCAACTCACTTTTTTTTAAATTTACCCTGGATTTATGTAGTTGTTTAATCATTTTTTTCCATTGAATTTAAATTCCCCAGCAGTCCTAATGGGATTTGAACTCGTCCGTAGATCAGGGGACCACAGTTGTTATGGCTAGTTGAGTAAATTAACTCTTATTGGACTTCCCAGGTTCAGTTTGATTAAAATTAATAAAACAGAATTTCAGGAGTGCATTACTGCTGAAGGAGCGACATGGTGCAGCGGTAGAGTTGCTATCTCACAGCACCAGAGACCCGGGTTTGATCCTGACTATGGGTACTTTCTGCCCAAAGTTTGCGCGTTCTTCATGTGGCCGCGTGGATTTTTTCTGGGTGCTCTGGTTTCCTCACACATTTTAAAGACGTGCAGGTTTGTAGGTTAATTGGTTTTGGTAAAATTGTCTCTCGTGTAGGATAGTGCTAGTGTATGGGGATCGCTGGTGGGCCGAAGGGCCTGTTTCTGCGCTGTATCTCTACACTAAATACATAAATGTGAGGTTATCCACTTTGGTGGCAAAAACAGGAAAAGCAGACTATTATTTAAATGGTGGCCGATTAGGAAAAGGGGAGATGCAGCGAGACCTGGGTGTCATGGTACACCAGTCATTGAAAGTAGGCATGCAGGTGCAGCAGGCAGTGAAAAAAGCGAATGGTATGTTAGCTTTCATAGCAAAAGGATTTGAGTACAGGAGCAGGGAGGTTCTACTTCAGTTGTACAGGGTCTTGGTGAGACCACACCTGGAGTATTGCGTACAGTTTTGGTCTCCAAATCTGAGGAAGGACATTATTGCCATAGAGGAGTGCAGAGAAGGTTCACCAGACTGATTCCTGGGATGTCAGGACTGTCTTATGAAGAAAGACTGGATAGACTCGGTTTATACTCTCTGGAATTTAGGAGATTGAGAGGGGATCTTATAGAAACTTACAAAATTCTTAAGGGGTTGGACAGGCTAGATGCAGGAAGATTGTTCCCGATGTTGGGGAAGTCCAGGACAAGGGGTCACAGCTTAAGGATAAGGGGGAAATCCTTTAAGACCGAGATGAGAAAGACTTTTTTCACACAGAGAGTGGTGAGTCTCTGGAACTCTCTGCCACAGAGGGTAGTTGAGGCCAGTTCATTGGCTATATTTAAGAGTGAGTTGGATGTGGCCCTTGTGGCTAAGGGGATCAGAGGGTATGGAGAGAAAGCAGGTACGGGATACTGAGTTGGATGATCAGCCATGATCATATTGAATGGCGGTGCAGGCTCGAAGGGCTGAATGGCCTACTCCTGCACCTAATTTCTAAGTATACTATGCTTCTTCTACCATATGTAGGCATTTGGCTTGTGCCACTGCAAATGAATTTTGTGCATGGTCTCAAGCAAGTTGGATAAATAAATATAGGGAGGGGAAATAACTTCAGAGAACGTGCAGATATACGATGAAATTTGATTTACTGAATGGACTTCTTAAATATGTGTGAAATGAAGTTATGGGAATAAAATGAGATTGGATGCAAGCACAATACAAAGCAAAAGCTTTTTCAATAAACTTAAAAAAAAACAACTGGAGGTGAGGACCATAAGACTTGGCTGTAAAGGACAGACTTGCACACAAGAAATCTGTCTGATTCTTCCAGATTTTCTCAAATGATTTCTTTAATTTCTGGAAAGAAATATAGCTGGCAAGGCCAGCTATTACAGTCTATCGCTAATTCACCTTGAGAAGTTGGTGGTAAGCCCGTGTTTGAATTACTCTGTATCATGTGGGCAAGGTACTTAAGATCGTGTGATGGGAGTAGAATTAGGCCATTCGGCCCATCAAGTCTACTCATCCATTCAATCTATCTTTATTATGAAGTGAGGTTATCCACTTTGGTAGCAAAAACAGGAATGCAGATTACTATCTAAATGGTGTCAAGTTGGGAAAAGGGGAAGTACAACGGGATCTGGGAGTCCTTGTTCATCAGTCTATGAAAGTAAGCATGCAGGTGCAGCAGGCAGTGAAGAAAGCGAATGGCATGTTGGCCTTTATAACAAGAGGAGTCGAATATAGGAGCAAAGAGGTCCTGCAGTTGTACAGAGCCCTAGTGAGACCACACCTGGAGTATTGTGTGCAGTTTTGGTCCCCTAATTTGAGGAAGGACATTCTTGCTATTGAGGGAATGCAGCGTAGGTTTACAAGGTTAATTCCCAGGATGACGGGACTGTCATATGCTGAGTGAATGGAGCGGCTGGGCTTGTACACTCTGGAGTTTAGAAGGATGAGAGGGGATCTCATTGAAACATATAAGATTGTTAAGGGTTTGGACACGCTAGAGGCAGGAAACATGTTCCCGATGTTGGGGGAGTCCAGAACCAGGGGCCACAGTTTAAGAATAAGGAGTAAGCCATTTAGAACGGAGACGAGGAAACGCTTTTTCTCATAAAGAGTTGTGAGTCTGTGGAATTAGCGCTGGAGCTAGCGCTGCTTCTCCGTGCTGGCTGTAAGCCTGGGCCATATTTCCCTTGAGTCCAGGCAGGGCTGTAGGTTAACCTGGCGGGACAGGCTGGCTGGCTTTA
The DNA here is from genome assembly GCA_035221665.1 of Okamejei kenojei. Classification (NCBI taxonomy): domain Eukaryota; kingdom Metazoa; phylum Chordata; class Chondrichthyes; order Rajiformes; family Rajidae; genus Okamejei; species Okamejei kenojei. The sequence goes on along the minus strand of CM069134.1, from coordinate 63,808,048 downwards.
GCGCTGCTTCTCTGCGCTGGCTGTGGGCCTGGCGGCACCGCGCCCTTCTGACTCCCGACCTCTCTGGCCAGCCCCAGGCGTGGGGGGGGGGGGGCGCACTCGGGTGGGGACAGGGATGGTTCAGTGGAGGTTCAGCAGCGATTGCAGCGCCAGACAGCTGGGATCGATCCTGGCTGCACATGAGGCGCAGGTCTGTGTCCAGGGCTGCCGTGGGACCGTCTCCCTCCTCCAATGACCTTGGAACGTCTCCCTCCTCCAATCATCGTGCTCTATCCTCAGTCCCACCCCACAGTCTCGCGGAAAGCGGAGATTTCACCGTGTTTTTAAATCAGGATTACAAAGAATTGGGGGGGGGGGGGAATCGTCCCTCACCTCTCAAAACAGAGAGATGTCCCCCCTGCCCCCCCCCCCCCCCCCCGGGATATCCGCCACTGAATCCCCACATCCAAATCATTAATATACAAAGTATATGGGCCCCAGCACCAAGCCCTGCTGAACTCCTTTAGTCACCAGCAGCCTACCAGAAAAAAAACCCTTTATTGCCTTCTATCATCCAATCAACCTGATATAATGTTAGTATCTGCCGTTTGACACAATGGGCACTCAACCTCCTTAGCAGCCTCCCATGTGGCACTTTATCAAAGCTTTCTGAAAATCTAGGGAAATAACATCTACTGACTCCTTTATCCTGCTATTTACTACTTTAAAGAATTCCAGCAAATTTGGCAGGCAAGACCTCTCCTTCACAAAGCCATGTTGACTTTGGCCTATTTTATCATAGCCTCATCCTTTATGACATGACAGAATGCTGAAGGAACATTGGCAATTACCCTCGGTAAGATTAATAGTTTAGAGATCTATTGAACTATTGAAGTTAAAAAGATCTATGCAAGTACAGACTATCATGTAGTCACTAAATACTAGTTTGAAAACTGACAGGGTCTTATTGAAGGGGTAAAAAAAACTCACAATTTCTTGCTCCATAATTTCATTTGAAATTATCTTTGCAAGAATGAATTAATAAGCAGTTTTCAACCTTGATTTATGATTGTGAAGAATTTACTTTTAACTTCATAATTTTCATGAGAGTGATATGACTCAAAGTGGCCCATATTTTAATGCAGTGAAACTTGGGATAATACTGATGCAAAGGTAATAATTAAATGCTTTTCATTTATAAATTATCTTGTAAAACCATCTCAAGGTGCCAAGTGCAAGCATTTTCAAACAAAAGTCGAAGCTGGGAAAGTTGTGCAGCACCTACACAGTGAATGACAGGGCTCCGGGGAGTGTAGAGCAGAGGGATGTAAGAGTGCATATATCATTGAAAGTGGCACCACAGGTAGATAGGGTGGTCAAAAAAGTTTTTGGCACATTGGCCTTCATCAGAGTATTGAGTATAGAAGTTGGGAGGTCATGTTGCAGATATATAAGACATTGGTGAGGCCACTGAATATTGTTTTTTAGTTTTGGCTACTATATTACCGTAAAAGATGTCGAGCTGGAAAGGGCATAGAGGAGATTTATGAAAATGTTGCCAGGACTCGAGGGCCTGAGCAATAGGTAGAAGTTGAGCAGCCTAGGCCTTTATCCTTGGAATGCGTGAGGATGAGAGGTGATCTTATAGAAACATGAGAGGAATAGATCGAATAGAATCGCTTGCCCAGAAAAGGGGAATTGAGAACCAGGGGACATTGGTTTAAGGTGAGGGGGGGGGGGGGGGAAGATTTAATGGACACAGGAGGGGTAAGTATTATCCCCAAAATGGATGGAATAAGCTGCCAGACGAGATGGTTGAGGTAGGTACCATAACAACATTCAAGAAACATTTAGACAGGTACATGAATAGGATAGGTATAGAAGGATAGAGGCCAAATGCAGGCAGGTGGGACTAGTATAGATGGGATATGTTGGTGGGTGTGGGCAAGTTGGGCTAAACAACATGTTTCCGCGCTGACCCTATGAATGAACTACTGAAGGGATTATTGAACATGATCAAAATCTATCAAAGGTTTGTTATTTAGGAGTATCATAACAGAGTGAAAAGAGACCCAGAGATTGAGGGAGGGAATTTTGGAGCTTGCAGCTTGGGAGGTGAAAGCACACTTTGCTAAAGATGGTAACAAGGTTATTGCCATCTTTAAAAAAAGGAGTTTAACAACATCCAAATAAAAGTCAGGCTGTTGTTATTATTGAATTCCATAGTCTATTGACACTGTGTGAGCCCTTGTGTGAATGAACATAATTTAAATTAATTTCATCCCATGTTATGGTACAACAGTTTACTTCGTCACTAATTTCTTACTGACAGCACCAATAGCATAACTTAAAAATTACAGTATCTTTCCAAAATGTTTATTTAAATGGATGCCTCCATTTATTCTGATTGGCGTCCTAAGTATATACCCAAATGGGAGCCTGTATAACAGAGAAGTTTAGTTTAGTCCGCACCGACCAGCAATACCCGCACATTAACACCATCCTACACACACTAGGGACAATTTATACATACACCAAGCTAATTAACCTGCATATCTGTACGTCTTTGGAGTGTGGGAGGAAACCCAAGATCTCTGAGAAAACCCACGGGGTCACGGGGGGAACATACAGACAGCTCCGTACAGACAGCACCCATAGTCGGGATCGAACCCGGGTCTGTAAGGCAGCAACTCTATCTCTGCTCCACTGTGGCTGTCCAGTGGCCGCTAATTAAATTACAAATTTTCTTCAGTGGCACAAACCGATAGATCATAGCAACAGATCTGAGGTCCAGCTTCTCAATCTCAGCTGTGCCAATCACACAGAGGTACAAAAAGATATTTCTTCACAGAGTGAGAGGCATGAAAACAGATTTGGCATGTTTCTGAATTCTCTTAACAAACTTTTACAGAAAGTATCCTGATTGCTTGCATCAAGATCTGGTACGGCAATTCCAATACACAGGAATGCAGAGAGAGGTGGGCTCAGTCCAGTCATCATGGGTACAGCCCTCCCATTAATTAAAATCACCTCCATAAGGTGCTGCCTTAAGGAGACTGCATCTATCAAAGATCCCCACCATCTGGGCCATTTGATGCTGCTACAAGCAAGATTGTCATTGTACCTGTAAGTCATTGTATGTATAGAAAGGAACTGCAGATGCTGGTAGATACCAAAGATGGTCAAAAAATACTGGAGTAACTCAGCGGGTTAGGCAGCATCTCGAGAAAAAGGATGGGTGACATTTTGGGTCGGGACCCTTCTTCGGAATGAAAGTAGAGTGGAGGGAACTGTAGGCAGGAAAAGGCCAGAACAAGGCAGGGCCAGCAACAGATGATCAAGGAAGGGTGGAACCCATAATGGGCCATTGTTAGCTGGGGGACATGTGTTAACGAAGGGATACAAGGATGAGAACAGTGGAACTAGTAGAATGATTAGAGAGGTGAGAGAATGAATGCAGGGGTTACTTGAAATGAGAGAAATCAACGTTAATACTGCTGAGTTGTAAGCTGCCCAAGCGAAATATGAGGTGTCCCTTAAATTTAAATTTAACAGGTGTCAGAGGTTATGGGAAGAAGGCACGACAATGGGGTTAGGAGGGAGAGATAGATCAACCATGATTGAATGGTGGAGTAGACTTGATGGGCCAAAATTCTACTCCTTTCACTTATGACCGTATAATTTGCATGTTGCCTCACTGACAGTGGAGGAGGCCCAGGACAGAATGGTCAGTCTGGGAAAGGGAAGGGGAGATAAACTGGTAATTCAAATCAACTAACGTGTGATTTAACAAGTGTGTCACTACTTACCTGCTGATCAAGTTACCTCCCTGATTATAACAGTGCAAAATAAATTAAACAGGCTTAAATGTAATGAAGTAGTCTATCCAATCCAATCTATGTGGTCTGAGTTTAACCAATATGCATTTGTAGCCGGCAGGGAAACTAGTACAAAACCTGCTGTAGTCTTGAGCTGGGTGGGCTCTTTCAACTGGCCCTGATGCAGGGTCTCAACCTGAAACATTGACAAATCATTTCCCTTTACAGATGCGGCTCGACATATTAAGTTTGTCCAGCAGTTTATTAATTTTGCTCCAGATTTCAGCATCTGTAGTATCCTCTGTCTTTATATTTTCTTTCTTTACTGCAGTACCTCGGAAGTCTTATTTGAGAAAGTGGGCTGTGATTCCATTTTGCAATTTTATTCAATGCAGCTTAAAATATTCACCCTTATAAGAAACTCACAAAATACTTTGATACTCTGAAATAACTCATGATAGTTGCATTATTTTGTTGGAATAATGCTAAGCTAATTAATAATGCACCTTTAACAATAACTAAATGCTTTTCCATGCAGTACAATGCCATTTGCATTCAAAAATAATCCAATAACGATTTAATTTGAAGTTTCTTTTTATATATATGTAGAAATTAAGAGAATAACAAACAGACAACTTGTGTAAATCAGAAAATATTTAAACCATAGCATAATGATTTAGTTGCTATCTAATTACCCAAATGCTCATTTAAAAAATATGATTTTAGAAATTACCATAAGCATGTACACAAATTAATTATGCAAAAAAAAAGTTAAGAACAAACCAATAGAAACATCTGATTACTTGGAATATAAATAATGTCAAACCTACATCTAGATTTATAATGAAGAAACTGGAATCAAGTGCCACACAAAATCCACAGCAGAAACATTGCTGATTTATATAGACATTGTACAATTATTTACTTGTATCCTTATAAGGAAAAATAAAATGTAGAAGCAGTATTTTCAAAAATACCATACTTTTTTTTACTAATATTGATGGAAGATAGTAGTTACTTTTTTATCCTTATCCGTTGTTTGCTTTTGCAACTGCAGATTTTGTATGTTGAAACTTCTGATTCCTTTTAAATATACAAATACTTTCAATTTGCCAATTAAAATTAGCCTCCAGAGTTGTGTGAAACAGAGTCCCCAGGAGGAGAATGCCACAGATGACGTTGCTTGGCAAACTAGGTAAATGTTTTACAGTGCGATTTAAATCTTCCATCGTAATAAAGTGCCTTTACTGTGTGCAGTGGATGCTACTAGTTCCATGCCTGAAGTTGACTGGAGGGAGTTCAATGTGGAAAATTCATACTGACACCTTCAAATGGAGAAACCGTATTTGGCCATTGCAGTGAGTCAAGTAAATAAACTGTCTGAATGAAGAAAGAAACTCTATTTTCTAAGAGTTGGAGCCACAGAAGATTGAGGCTGTGCTTAGCAGTAAATGTGCCTGACCATGCAAATAAACAGTAATACAGCAGCACCTGCAGAGTGGTGGTGCCTCACTGATCCATTGTTGATATTTTTGCTTTGTTTACTGTTTTCCGTTGACTCATCCAACCTGTCCACAGATGCAGCACACTGGACTAAAGGGGCCTGGTAAGATGTAGCCCTCTTCTCGGGTCTATCTGGACTGGATCCGTCGCTTGGTCTCTGCCCATTGAAGAGCAGGTACCGGCCTTTAGCGTCCTGCTCCATCTTAAAGAGCTCGTACTCGGTGTGGGGAAGACCGATCCCCAGAGCCACGCAGCCGTTGGTGTGCGTAACGTCTTGTTCCACGCCAACATGCCACGATCCCTCAGCCCCACACGCATTACCATTAAAAACGTTCAAGAGCGAAACGGTAGCTGCGTCCATTGGAGTCACCTTCATATGGTTCACTGAAACAAGATTTTATACGGTTATGGGGACGCAAGGAACTGTAGATATTGGTTTACAAAAAAAAGCAAGTGTTAAGAGTAATTCAGCGGGTTAGGCAGCATCTCGAGAGGGTGTGGATAGGTGATGTTTTGGGTCGGGATACTTCTTCAGTCTGAGTCCAAGTATTTGACTGATATTTCTTCAGCCAGCAAGTCTGCCTTACCCGCTGAGTTACTCCAACACTTTTTGTTTAAGACGGTTATGCTAAACATTTAATATTATATATTAACTTCTGCCCATACAACATGAATTTGCAACTTTATTTTTTATATGTTATCAATAAATATAAACATTTAAAAATATTATTTATTATCACCTTATATATGTGAATGGCAGAATACATATTTTCTTTGATGTATTTTTGTGCTTATCAAGGTAACCAATTTTAACTTGAAAATTGGATCACGTTCTTTTCCTGGGTCTATCTGAACTAGATGCAGATTAAAGATCTAGGTCCCAACAATGGCAGTGAAGTTGCTCAGTGCAGTGAGAATGCTTTTTTTCTCCTCAGGAATGTACTTTTTTGGCACAAAGGCCAAAAAGAAAGATAGACACAAAGTGCAGGAGTAACTCGGCGGGTCAGGCAAACATTTCACAGCACAGGGCCAGGAAGAAAGCAAACCAGAACATCTTGTTGCCTTTACATGCGCAGACTGAGCTACCCTTCTATTTTGTTGAAACAAGGAACTGCAGATGCTGGTTTATACCAAAGGTAGACACAAAGTGCTGGAAGAACTCAGCGGGACACAACCTGAAATGCCACCCCTCCTTTTTCTCCAGAGAGGCTGCCTGACCGGCTGAGTTACTCCAGCACTTTATGTCTATCCTTCTATTTTGACGGCAGAAGTAGTTTGTACCTCGGGTAAATTTATATTTTCTGTTCATGCACTCCTTCCATGCAGGTCATCATTAGCTATAATAAACTAAATGACACAGAGCAGACTAGAACTTTGAAAAGTTGAGAGATTAAATAATTTAACACGTCTGAACAATATGTGGGCAATGTGGACACAAAATTGGACCAAGCGATATAAAAAAATGAATGATGTTCTCACAAGTGTGCAAGAGTATTAATCTCTTGCACACTTGGATTAATAATAGGGGTATTTTCATTACAAGTTAGAAAAAAAAAGCATATGATACAAATCTAAAAACTGCCAATATTGGAAATCTGAAATGAAAACAGGGAATGCTGAAACACACAGCTGTTGCGGCTGCATCTATGGGGAGAGAAGCACATTCAAACCATTTCAAATTCAAATATTTCATCCAGACCACAGTGGCACAGCTGGTAGAGTTGCTGCCTCAGTGAGCCAAAGACCTGGGTTCAATCCTGACTTTGGGTGCTGTCTGTGTGGAGTTTGCACATTCACACGGGTTTCCTCGGGGTGCTTCTGGTTACCTCCCACAACCCAAAGACTTGCGGGCTTGCAGATCTATTGGCCTCTCTGAAATTGCCCCTAGTGTGTAGAGAGTGGATGGCAACGTTGGATAATGGATAACTAGTGTGAACAGGTGTTGAATGGTCAGTGTGAACGGTGGTGAATCTGAATGGAGGTGAATCTGTGGAACTCATTGCCACGGCAGGCTGTGGGGGCCAAGTCAATGGATATTTTTAAAGAGGGAGATTGACAGATTCTTGATTAGTACGCATGTCAGTGGTTATGGGAGAAGGCAGCAGAATAGGGTTGAGGGAGAAAGATAGATCAGCCATGATCAAATGGCAGAGTAGATGAGCCAAATGGCCTAATTCTGCTCTTATAACATGAACTTTTGACTCGATGTGACAAAGGCCTGTTTCCATGCGGCATCTCTAAACTAAACTAAACCAGGCCATTTCGGATGAATGGTCATTGACCCAAACTTCTGTTCTGTGGTTGTGACAGAAAAAGTCGTTTGAATCTGGCATCGTGGGAGCCAATTTGGAAAGTGCAATGTTTTCAATTGACATTCTATATAAAAATGTCCACAGTTTTCTTTCCAATATTTGAATGGCTGCATTGTACGATTAAGGAACATTCAGGCATTCCGCTGCTAAAGCTGATTCCACAAGCAAGTATGTGATGACTTTTCACAGTTCTGTCTGCTGATCACTTAAAACATTCATAATGTAATATTAGCATTATGGTGCAGATGCGCAGTGTTCATACCTTCTCCTTCACACACAAAGGCTTTAGATTTTACTTGAGAGATACAGAGAGGAAAAAGGCCTTCTGGCCCAATGAGTCTGCCCTGACCAGCGATCACCATGTACACTGGTGCTATCCTACACACCAGGGATGATTTACAATTTTACCAAAGCCAATTAACCTGCACACCTATATGTCTTTGGACTGTGTTTTTAAGGCAGAAATAGATAAATTCTTGATTAGTGCAGGTGTCAGGGGCTATGGGAAGAAGGCAGGAGAATGGGGTTAGGATGGAGAGATAAATCAGCCATGATTGAATGGCAGAGTAGACTTGATGGGCCAAATGGCCTAATTCTGCTCCTATCACTTATGACCTTGTAAACCGGATCACGCAGAGAAAACCCTTACAGTCACAGGGAGAATGTACAACTCCATACAGACAGCATCCGTAGTCAGGATCGAGTCCGGGTCTCTGGCGCTGTTATGGCAGCAACTCTCCTGCCTCAGAGCAGCCATTGATGGATGGCACAAACATTAACTTAACCACATGTTAGCTGCTCACGCTGTATGTTTTTATGGCAGGTGCACCATTTTCTCCATTGAGGCATCAGTTTTATGTAGCTGTGAGGAAAACTCACATAGTGTAATTGATGAGCCTGCTCTGCCCACAGAGAGCCTCACTCGCTAGCAGTTACGATTGGAAACCCTTGAACACTGTCCTGATGTTTCCAAATGGAGATGAATAATTTCCAGGGCACCGTCGAGAGGTATTCAGGGGAACGATGCAGACATTGGAAAGAATGATTCTTTTCTGCATCTTTGTTTAGTTTAGAATAGAGATACAGCGTGGAAACAGGACCTCTTGTGCAGCGAGTCCATGCCAATCAACACTAGTTCTACCCTACATACTGGGGACAATTTACAGCAGCCAATTAACCTACATACCTGTACATCTTTGGAATGTAGGAGGAAACCAGAGCACCCGGAGAAACCCCACATGGTCACAGGCAATTGAAAGCAGGAGGTTAGGAATGCACCCATCCAAAGCTGACAATCACATCAACAGCACTGCAGAAACGTGCATGCTCTCACCCACTTTTCCACACCCACTTTCCCACAGTCAGTCGCTCACTCTTACTCTCTCACATCCACTCCTTCACACCCACCTGCACACACCTGTGCCTTGAAGGTTCTTAAAGAAGGGAGAAGAAGCTTGGACTTCCAGTCTAATCACTATCCCGAAACCTCTCCAGGCCAAGTCAAAGCATTCTTCCTAATGATGTAATTTGATTGGAACCAGGCCTCTGGGTTAGGCCTAAGCACTGATGATTCCGTCCAACGCTGGAGATATTGTTAATCTATATTCAGATAAACAGCAACTTGCTACATAGGGAAATGTCGTGGAGTGTAACATTTCCTCTTTATCACAATTTTATTTCATTACATTGTTCAAAGATTGTGGTAGAGGCCCTCATTGACCCTGACTTTCCTTCCAGACCACCTTACATGAAAACTAAGACATAAATCACATTGGTGTGTGGATCTGTTGCCAACTGGATTTGGAGGACAGATCTTCTCTTCTGATGCCATTCAACAAGTTGGGTGGGCTTGTATGACTCTACTATTTATATGGTCACCAATAATTATACTCTTTATTTTATTCCTTTAGATTTTTAAAAGATCTGAGCAGCAAAGGTGGGAATTGAACTCATGACCACTATGCTGAATCTAGCAGAATATATAATGTCCACCTAATTTATAGAAGTACAAAGTGCTGGAGAAACTCAGCGGGTCAGGCAGTACCTCTGGAGAGAACGGATAGGTGATGTTTCGGGTTGAGATGTTTCAGTTTGAAGAAGGGTCTCGACCTGAAACGTCCCCTATGCGTTCTCTCCAGAGATGGTTACTCCAGCAATTTGTATTTTGATCAAGATTCCAGCATCTGCAGTTCCTTGTGTCACCCAATTTATAGAATCCAGCTAATTTCCAATCATTTGATTTCATGATTAATTGGAAACACGGTAAAGTGGTGAAAATAAAACTTAGCTCAAAATCTCAAAGGGTATTATCAGGAAGACGGTCATTTGGTCAATTTTTTTGTGATCACGCAAAGAGGGAGGCGAGAGACTAATAAAAGTCTGAAGTAAGTGATTCTGGTACCGCTGATCGCTACCATCTGCCCAGGACCTTTGTTGCCTTGCATGTTCGCATTTTGATGCAATCTAGTTCAATGGTGCTTTTACTGTCACATGTGTGAAGTGCAAACGCCCAGTGCAATTCATTTCTTACAAACAGTCCAGTAGAGTATCGTCATACGCAAGCACATCCTCAATTAGCAAACTGTACAGAAATAGTCTACTGAATTAAAATGTTGTTGCCAATTAATCATTTCTGCCTTGACTTGTTTAAAACACAACCAGTTTAAACTGGACGGCAAAGTGGTGCAGCGGTTGAGCTGCTGCCTCACAGCTCCAGAGACCCAGTATCAATCCTAACCTTCGATGCTGCCTTTATGGAGTTTGCACCTTGTCCCTGTGTGACTGCGTGGGTTTATTCCAGGTGCTCCGGTTTACTCCCACATCCCAAAGACATGCAGGTTTATAGGTTAATTGGTTTCCGTAAATTGCCTCTTAATGTGTAGGAGTGGATGATACAGTGGGATAACATAGAAGTAGTGTGAGCGGGCGATCAAAGGCCAGCATGGACTCAGTGGGCCAAGGATCATGTTTACCATGCTGTATCTCTAAACTAATTTAAACAGTTTTAATAAAATAACAGCTGCATTAAATACAATATCAAGGGTGGCAACATTTATCTCATGTCTGGTTTCAGTAGAATTTCCTAAAGGAACATAAAACAATCTCTATAGGGTTCAGACACACATAATAAAATCATCAATGTCCCATAGTTAAGCAACAGACATAGGCCCTTCAGCCCACTAGGTCTATGCTGACCTTCTCCACCAATCCCCTTCTCGCAGTCTAGTTTAGTTTAGAGATACAGTGCGGAAACAAGCCTTAAAGGCCCACCGAGTCCGCACCAACCAGCGACCCTCGCACACTAACACTATCCTACACACTTGGGACAATGTACAATTGTACCAATCCAATTAACCTACAAACTGTGCGTCTTTGGAGTGGGAGGATACTGAAGATCCCGGAGAAAACCCACACGTCATGGGGAGAACGTACAAACTCTGTATAGTCAGGGTTGAACCAGGTTCTCTGGCGCTGTAAAGCTGCAACTCTACCGCTGCGCCATCCTGCCGCCTAGTCATTGAAATAATGTTTGTTTTCTGTATCTTACTTTATTTTAATTTAGAGATACAGCGTGGAAACAAACCCTTTGGCCCACTGAGTTCATGCCGACCAACGATCACCCATACTCTAGTTCTATCCTATACACTAGGGAAAATTTAGAGAAGACAATTAACTTTATAAATCCACACGTCGTTGGAGTGTGTGAGTAAACCGAAGCACCCAGAGAAAACCCACGTGGTCACAGGGAACGTACAACCTCTGTACAGACAGCACCCATAGTCAGGATTGAACCCGGGTCTCTGGCGCTGTAAGGCAGCAACTCTACCGCTTCGCCACCTAGCCGTCCTTCTATGCAGTGTTTGTCGAGATATAGTAGTGAGAATAACGGTCTGAAATTACCTTTAAACACAAATTCTGTTCCTCCCATCACCTTCGCAGACGGGATTCTGTGGCTGTAACGGCCCTTGGCGTAGATGGTGAAAGTTGGGTGCTTGCACACGGGGTCCGAGAAATGATAGTAATGCCCTTCCCATGTGTTGTTGTTGTCATGAAAGATGAAATGGCGGGTGAGAAAGAGCACCTCGGGCCGCACCTCGCACCGCTGACTCACCCAGTGTCCATACAGCCCCACAGGCAGGTCTGCTTTGGGCGGTAAAACAGGAGGGTGATACTCATCCGACCGGGAAATAGTGCGGCAGACCATGCTGCCATGGGCGTGGTTCTGTGATGATACAAGAAATAGAAACATTAGGCTGCACGTTACCAAACTGAATTATGGCTTGTACCAAATATAGACACAAAAAGCTAGAGTAACGCCCCTGTCCCACTTGCGTGTCCTTGGCACGCAAATTACCCACTTCATGCGCCCGCACAGCCGTCTCGAGCATGTGACGTCACTTGAAGATGGACACAAAATGCTGGAGTAACTCAGCGGGACCGGCAGCATCTCAGGAGAGAAGCAATGGGTGATGTTTCGGGTTGAGGCCTTTCTTTAGTCTGAAAGAAGGGTCTTGACCCGAAACGTCATCCATTCCTTCTCTCCAGAGATGCTGCCGGTCCCGCTGAGTTACTCCAGCATTTTGTGTCTACCTTTTCTTGGCCCCGCTCTGGGAGTAGAAGTGGGAGCGGATCCGGACCGCAATGGCCGTGAGCCCCAGGCCAAGCTCGGCGATCATTTGCCTGCTTCTGCTGCTGTTGGCGGTGAGACGCTGAGTCGCGCCAGGGTCTTAGGCCTGTCCCACTATGGCCGTCAGTTACGCGACAGGCCGGTGGCGCGCGAAGATTTTGTTCGCTACAAAATTTCGGAGCGTGATACCGCGCACAAATCCATACCCCTCCGCGCTTCTCCATGGGACTAGCACCGCGCAGCCACACGATGCCCGTGCGCCTCAACGCGACGACGAGGTCGCGTAATTTGCGTGCCAAGGACACATAAGTGGGACAGGGCCCTAACTCAGCGGGTCTGACAGCATCTCTGGAGATATGATGATGTTTCAGCACCACACGTACAATATAGTAGTAGCAGCTGTTGTGACCTGCCTTTAGACTTTAGAGAGAGAGCGCGGAAACAGGCCCTTCGGCCCACCAAGTCCACGCTGACCAGTGATCACCCCATACATGAACACTATCCTACCCTCTGTGGACAATTTACAATTTTACTGAAGCCAATTAACCTACATACCTGTACGTCTTTGGAGCGTGGGAGGAAACTGGAGCACCCGGAGAAAAGCCACGCGGTCACTGGGAGAATGTGAAAACTCCTTGTAAGTACCAGTAGTCAGGATCAAACCCAGGTCTCTGGTGCAGCAAATCGACTGCAATGCCACTACGCTGCCCTTCTGCCTCAAAAATCAAGTTCCATTGAATGAATTTCACAGCCTGAGTACTAAGTGCTATTGTCCGGTTGGATGAATATTGAGGAAAGTATACCAAAATTAGATGCTGTTGAGTCTGAAGCAGAGTTTCAAACTGAAACATCATCTGTTCATTTCCTCCATAGATGTTGCCTCATCCTCTGAGTTCCTCCAGCACTTTGTGTTGAGCTACAACCCAACGTCTTCCCCTTCTCCGACCCCCCTCTATCTCCAACGTTAACAGACTGTGGGAAACAGCAAGAATCACTGAATTTTAAGGAGACAATTTTGTTATCTAAGTTAGAGCCTTTCTCTTATGCTCTTATGTTTATAGAAAACATTCTATCACGGGGTCTGCGCTAAACTAGTTCTGGGAAGAAGTTAGCATTCCACGTGCATAAGTCATTGTGCTAAAGACCAGACTCACTAATGGCAGAACTTCAAAGACGCGTGCCAGAGAATGTCAATGGTTTCGCAGGGGAATTTACGATGTCAGCTGTACTTGACGTTTTGCTCAGTATTTTTTACTTATCCTGCTCATTTTCTTTCTATCTAGAAACTGTTCATAATCCAAGCCAGACTCCAAAGCATTCATGAACTTCTTCAATGTTGCCCCATGTCCAATCCTTTAACAGCCCACCACTTTCACCCGTGAATGAGACAGCACAAGAATAGAGTGAAAAGAAACCTTAAAATTCCTCTACAGTCCAGTTTCTTTCACAAGAGGCAGATACCATCATATTGTTTCAGAGACATTCGGACAGGAACATTGATAGGTTTAGAGGGTACTAGTATTCTTGGAGCATGTTGGTCAGCATGGGCAAGTTGGGCCGAAGGGCCTGTTTCCCTGCTGCATGACTATGACTATGCTTTATTCCCAGTTGATTTATAGGATTTGAGTGTCCCTGACAGGTCAGCATTTATTCTCCATCCCAACCTGCCCTTGAAAGGGGGTGGTGAGAAGCTGTCACTTTGAATCCATCAGTTCTGAAGAGGCTATTACCAAAGTGTTAATGGAAACAAAAAAAATCTGAAAATACTCAGCAAGTCAGGCAGCAATTGTGGAAAAAGAAAGGTTATTCAACCTGAAACATTAACTCTGTTTCTTCTTCTGCAGATGCGGCCCGATCTGCTGAGTCAGCTTTCTCTATATTTATTTCAGGTTTCCAGCATCTGCAGCATTTTGATTTTGACCACTGGTGTTGGGTAAACGACACCAGAATCTAGATTTAAGAGTAGAAACAAGGAACTGCAGATGCTGGCTTACTCAAAAGTGCACAGAATGCTGGAATAACTCAACGGCTGCTGGAGCTGTCTCTCTGGGGAACATGGATAGGTGACAATTCGGGTCGGGGCCTTTCTTCAGACAGATCGTGTTTGCAAAAGCTACTTGGACATTGCTTGCCTACAGAATAGTGAAAATTGTTGATGACTTTTCTATTGCAGCCTTCCACTAATTTTGTCCTTGTCTCTTCTAAACGTCAGCGTGGGTCAATATGTGCGGTCTCTGCTTTTCGCACATGGAGTTGTCCGAGCTGCCAGGGTCGCCATTGGAAGAGCCTGACAGGAGCTTCAAAGTCGTCCACTCATGTCATACCAGCTTCAAAGTCACCTTGCTGTGTGTCATTGTCTGCACTTGTTCTCACCTAGCAAACAGCTAACAATGGCCTGTTTCCTTTATCATCGTTACTTTTTGGATATCTTTAATTCTTTTGTTCAGTATCTCTCTACATCATCATTTATATCCCTTGCTGCCCTTTCCCCTGACACTCAGTCTGAAGAAGGGTCTCGACCCGAAAGGTCACCTATTCCTTTTCTCCCGAGATGTTGTCTGACCCGCTGAGTTACTGCAGCATTTTGTGTCTATTTTAGAAGTTGGCTAGAGTTGGCTTTTCCTGGATTGTAAATCACTTCTTGGTGGAGTGAGGAAAATATTTAATGACCTCTTACAATACATCACAGTGAGATGCACACCAATAAACACACTATTCTGCTAAAAGGACACTCATCAGATGCTTACGCTCTCCAACAAACCATTCCGATTACAACCGTAGCATACCACCATTGGCCTACTGCCTTTCCCACCCTCATGAAGAGGCCTACATTCCAAAGGTCAAATCACCATCGTGTCCTTCACCTGCTGTAATTGTGAGAAAGGTGAAATAGGAAGAGGCCATCGGCAAGGTTGTGATAGCTAAGCGAGGGTCAGCATGGACATGGTTGGAAGAATGGAGGGAGGAGGATGGTGATGAAAGTGCTGACAGCCCATACAACCACCTGTTAAACAGAGCAGATTAGAGTGCGGTGTGTCAGAAACACTAGTGGGTTCAAGTCTAGCAGCAGTGTTGGAGATGTCCAGGGCAGAGGTGAGGGTTTGGGAGGGAGGCTGAGATTGACCCATGACTAAGGTGGGCTACCCACTGCTGCTCCAGCTTCCTCCCACATCGTAATGATGTTCACGTTAATAAGTCACTTATGTGCAGTGAATGGTATAATCGGGGAATTTATAGAACTGTTATAACAACATTTTAAAAGATATTTGCACATGCACACGAATAGGATATGGGCCAAAGACGGTTTAGATGGATATGGGCCAAAGAGGGGTAGGTGGGACTAGTGTAGATGGGGCATCTTGGTTGGCATAGGCAAGTTGGGTCAAAGGGTATAGGATGGAACTAGATGCTGGTTTAGACTGACGATAGGAGCAAAATGTTGGAATAATTCAGCAGGTCAGACAGCATCTCTGGAGAAAAGGAATAGGCAACGTTTTGTGTCGGAATCCTTCTTCATAAGAATAGAGAAGGCCAGAACAAAACAGGGTCAGCAACAAAAGGACCTGTTTCTGTGCCGTATGACTCTATATGACGGCTGATGCTATATGGCAGAGGTTATGGGGAGAAGGCAGCAGAATGAGGGAGAGATAGAACCAAATCACTTCATATTATTTATACCTCTTTACATAGCAAGCTATAGAGATTGTTTCACGATGCTTATACTGTGTGACTTTGAACTACAATTTATATTGATCTGATCGATAGTATGCATATTGGGAAGTAATTTGTTGTTCTGATGCTGGGAATTGCCAGGCATGCTGATGTAGGCACTTGGTGCAAATTTGCAATTGCTGCAGTTTCACTCCGAGAAGGTCGTTTGTGTAATTATCCCACTTCCTCACACTGGGGGCAATTTTCCAGAGGCCAATCAACCAACAAACCCTCATGTCTTCGGGATGTTGGGAAAATCCGGAGCACCCAGAGAAAATCCACACAGTCACAGTGAGAACATGCAAACTCCAGTCAGCACCCAAGGTCAGGATTTAGCCAGGTCTCTGGTGCTCGAGGCAGCCACTCTACCAGCTGTGTCACTATGCAGGCTTTTTAATATTATATATGGAATATGCCCTTTGGCCCACTGACCCCATGCCGACCATTGACCACCTATTCACAATAGTTCTATATTTTCACACTTTCTCCGACTCTCTACACACTCAGAGATGCCAAGTGTCCCGGATTCGCCGTATTTTATCCCGGCGAAATAACCTTTTTACGGTGTTCCGGCAGCCAAACATGCTGTTACGGAACACCGCCGCGCCGGTGTTCCTCCCGTGGTGAACGCCGGCGCCATGTGTCCCCGGTTTGCCGGCCCGCGCGATCAGCGGCACTTTGCCGGGCCCTAGTGTCCGCGCGTGCGCAGTGGGAGAGGGTTGCCGGGCCCCAGTGGCCGCGCGTGCGCAGTGGGGGAGGGTTGCCGGGCCCCAGTGGCCGCGCGTGCGCAGTGGGGGAGGGTTGCCGGGCCTGGCGCCATTTCGAGCCACAGGCCGGGCGGCGCCGGCCCGCGCGATCAGCGGCACTTTTTTGCCGCCAGCCGGCCGCTCGCGGCAGCCCCATCACCGGGCCTCCCCCCCACCCCCACCCAGTGCGCAGGCGCAGACCCGCCGGCAACCTTGCCAAGTGCGCATGTGCCGCACCCGCCCGCCGGCAGCCCGCTGATCTGCACCAGTGCGCAGGCGCAGACCCGCCGGCAACAACCCCAAGTGAGTACGGAGAGAAATGCATTTAACCCCATTTGTTACGGACAAATGGGTTGAATGTTACTGTGAACTAAATTTAGGGTTGGCATCTCTGCACACTAGGGGCATTTTAATTTTGGGTAAAGTCAAAACTGGTCTGCTTATCCCAGAAAAAGTAATGGGAGTTCAGTGATCCAAGCTTTTGGCTAGTATCATTCAGAGTAACTGTTCTCTTGTGCGTTAATCTAAAGCAAACCAGTTAATGGGGAGGGTGGTTTTACTTGTTTATTATATTGTTTACTGTGTACTATGTTTTTCATATTCTATTGTGCTGCAGTAAGTAAGAATTTCATTGTTCTATTTGGAACATGACAATACAACACTCTAGGCTCTCTGTTTATTTGTGGGAGGAATTTCACCAGCATTACTCTCTGCTCTGAAACGATCTCCAAATGTGAATTTCGTCAATCGCTATCAATATACTGTTCGACAGTGGAGAGGGATGGGTTGGTGTGGAGAAAGGATCATGTCTAATTCTGGCCTCTCTTAATGTCCACATCCATGCACTTTCCACGGATAGTTCTTAGAAATGGGACGTTATTTTCTAGTACAAGATCCACAGCTTTGAAGTGCATCCACCTTCAAAGATGAAGGCAAAACAAATGGCCTGTATGTGTTTCCACTGCCAGGGACTTACCAGACAGTAAATAAGCAGATTCATCTGCTCTCTGATGTTTGAGGAATGAGCTAAGTCAATGACATCCATTGAACGGATCTGAGAATTTCATTCAGTGTTTTGCTTAGCATGACTCACAGAATGAAAGACAACACGCAGAAGTCTCAAGCTATGAACGTTCCAGTGATCAAGTGAGCATCTGTGCCACATATATTTGTTCTGCTGAATTTGAATGTATTGGTTGCTATGAGGATAGTCTTTGTTTGAATTTTATACAGAATGACTATAGGGAGAGCAAATGCAGTCCACCTGTTAGCAGAGTGGAAAAGAGTTCCTTCCGCATAACTCCACACAATGTTTCATTTCAAATCTCTGGCCAACATGAGGCAGCCATGACCTCATTAATACCATGTCACATTGGTGACATTTTTGGGTGAATTTAGTTCAGTTTAGTTTAGAGATACAGTCTGGAAACAAGCACTTTGGCCCACCGAGACCATACACTAGTTCCATTCCACACACCAGGGACAATTTACAGATGCCAATTAACCTGCATACCATACCTGCAGGTGGTTGGAATGCGGGAGGAAACCGGAGCACCTGGAGAAAAACCATGGAGAACCCACGAGGACACAGGGAGAACATACAAACTCTGAACGGACAGCACCCATAGTCAGGATAGAACCTAGGTCTCTGGCGCTGTAAGGCAGCAACTGTACCACTGCACCAATGTGTCAATTCTCCACTATTTCATAGTTCTGTAAAACGTATTAGCATTGTCATTCTTTATAGAGCTATTGAGATAGGTTTAGGTTTATCATTATCACAGGTACAGTGAAAAGCTTTGTTTGCACGCTGTCCAAACAGATCAGATGTGCCATACAGAAATACAATCATGTCAAACCAAAGTACAATAGATAGTCTGATACATGAATCACACAACTTAATAGTGACCAGCATGTTATTGGATTCCAAATCTTCTGTCAAAGTAACAAGAAATATTTAAAACTCACTGGATAAAATTTCTAAAGAATGCTACAAAGGACAAACCTTTAGAAAGGAGATGAGGAGGAATTTCTTTAGTTAGAGGGTGGTGAATCTGTGGAATTCATTGCCATAAACAGCTGTGGAGGCCAAGTCATTGGTATTTTTAAAGTGGTGATTGACAGATTCTTGAACAATAAGGGTGTCAAAGGTTATGGGGAGAAGGCAGGAGAATGGGGTTGAGAGGGAAAGATAGATCAGCTGTGATTGAATGGTGAAGTAGACTCGATGGGTTGAATGGCCTAATTCTGCTCTTACAATTTCTCCAGAGATGCCGCCTGACCCGTTCAATTACTCCAGCACATTGTGTCTACCTACGATGTATGAACTACATTTTCACAACTAATCATTGCTGGAAACACTTTGAGTGTCAATGATTTTAAAGAAGATCTATTTCTGTCCAACATGGATGTTATCGGACGGAGCGAGTTACCTTTGCATCTTGCAGTGGGGGTTGATAGCTGGAGGGTCGGCTGTACATCCTCTGGGACCAGTTTGTGTGGATGTTGCCCAGGAACAACTCTTGCACCACTTGCTCAGGATTGTGGTGCAGATGCTGCTTCTCGACCCGCAGCAGCTGCAGTTCATGCATGGCGAAGTTCAGAGCTCGGAAACAGTTGCAGCCCGACTCGTTGCTCGACAGGTCATAGGGCAGATGAGGCTCCCAGGTCTTAGGTCCCGGCAGGAAGCCCGGGCACGACCGGTTCAACCTCAAGCTTATTTCCTCAGCCTTCATCTTGCTGTGGCAGACGATCTGGACCCTGTGCAGGTGGTAATCTGCTTCTGTAGCTCCTCGAATGATCCAGGAAGTCTGGCGCAAGCGGAGTTTACCCACGATCACCAGGGTGTAGCTCGGCTGTGTGCAGTGATTGTCACCGTAGTTAAACTGATAAGCTTTGAATGTGTTGTTGGAGTAAAATCTGTAGGATCGTGTAATGAATTCAGGTCCTGGTCTCACCTCACAACTGCAGAAATAAGTAGAAATCAGAGAGAAATAAGAATAAGGTGGCTTCAATATTCTATTGATTTTTTTATTCTATTTCTGAATGGTTCCAATTGAATTTGCTTGAATAAGATTCATAGATCTGCCTCAACTTCATCATAGAACATAGAGCAGCGCAGCACAGGAACAGGCCCTTTGGCCCACAATGTTTGTGCTGAACACATTGCCTAGCACGTTGCGTTACCTGCTACAGAATTAATCTCGTCTGCCTGCACGTGATCCATATCCCTCTATTCCCTGCATTTCCATGTGCCTATCCAAAACTCTCTTAAATGCCACTATTGTATTTGCCTCCACCACCACCTCTGGCAATGCATTCCAGGCCCCACCACCCTCTGAATAATATTTGGAGTTTGTTGATTATAAAGGGGTAGAAAGATAAAAGTTTTGTAGCTTAGAGGTCTTGTAAGTAAAGGAACACAGAATATTCAAGGGTATGCTAAAGGGGGGGGGGGGGGGGGGGGGGGGGGGGGGTAGACAGATGCAATGTATCAATAACACTGTTTAAATAAATGTAGGAAGTAAGAAACATTTAGACAGGTGCATGGATAGGACAGGTTTGGAGGGATATGGACCAAACACAGGCAGGTGGGACCAGTGTAGATGGGGCATGTTGATTAGTATAGTTAGGACATAGTGGGCAAGCTGAGTGGAAAGGCCTGCTTCCACGCAGTAAGACTCTATAACTCTATTGATTGATAAACTGAACAGCAGAAAGGGTTTCAGGAGATATTTATACTTTCTTTTATCCTTTAGAAGAAGTATTGATTGTGAATGGAAAAAGACTTTAAATTTTCAATTTGTATTCACTTAAGAGAAACATTTGTTCATCAATTTTTCATATTAACAATGTCGACTAGGGATTTAATGGGTGTTTACTTACCTTGTGGAGACCCAGTGACTCTCCACTTTTGGTGGCATTTGCACAGTGATCCTAGCTCCATTGTATAGGTGCTTTAACATGTGATGACATTGAAAGTCCTTGCTAAACTTCTCCGAGGCCTTCTCCACCGGCCTGTTAAATGCTTCCTCAGAGTCGTGTAGAGATGAAGCATCATCCAGTCCTGCAATGAAAAGCCGTATATTAAAAGTCTTGTCAAGCAGCATAACAGGCCTGTAAACGCAATACGCAGAAATAAACCAAAACTCAATAAATTAATAACCACAATGAAAAAATGTGGTATGAAAAAAACCCCCAAAGTCATTAGTGCAACCAGAGACAGTCCATAGATGTTCTTGTTAGGTCAGTGTTGTGTAGTGTTCAACAGCCTGATAGTTGTTGGGAAGAAGCTATTTTTGAATCTGATAGTCTAACAGTTTTCAGATTCCTATACCCTTACATAACAAATGAACACCGGTGAATAGAAGGGAAATATGGCAAATACAGACATTTTAATTGGAATTCTTTAAGAGAGTCAAGGGAAGTTATTCCAAGAATTTCTAAGGCAGAAATTACATATTTTTGTCATGTAAAGCATGAAGGCAGGAGAATGGGGTTGAGAGGCGAGCCATTGACTAGCCAGGATTAAATGGCGGAGTTGACTTGATGGACCAAATGGCCTAATTATTCCCCTAGAAGTTATGAACTTATGAATCAACTCAAGTCTATAAATTAAATACAAACACCACAAAGTTTTCATAAATGGAATGATTTTGTGCCCAAATCTTCTTAATTTGGTCATATTTATGGTCTACTTGTGGAAAATCTGCTTTTTTTTCCCCTCTAAACAACTGGACTTTTAATGTTTACCATGTAAGAAAATCCAAAATGGTGAAAATGGTAAAACCAGTGCGCCATTTGGTCCCTCATACACTGAGCCCAATCCCCTTGATTAGAGTCATACAGCACAGAAACTGCCCCTTCAGTCCAACTTGTCCGACTAACCAAAATGCCCCAGTAATGCTAACCCCACTTATCCGCATTTGGCCTGTATCTCTCTAAATCTTTCCTATCCATGTACCAGTCCAAATGTATTTTAAATATTGTTATAGTACCTGGCTCAACCACCTCTGGCAACTTGTTCCATGTACCCACCATCCTCTGTGTGAAAATGTTGCACTATGAGTTCCTATTATTTTTTTTTCCTCTCATCTCAAACCTATGGTTCTTGATTCTCCTACTCTGGGTAAAATACTGTGCATTTACCTTATCCCCTTCATGATTTTATACACCTTTGTAAGATCACCTCTCAGCCTCAGGTGTTCCAAGGAATAAAGTCCTCGCCTGCTCAACCTCTCTCAACCGCTCAGGCCCACAAATTCTGGCAACATCCTCGTAAATCTTCTCCACATACATTCCAGCTTAACAGCATTCTTCCCTTAGTAGGGTGTTCAAAACACGATGCTCCAAATGCAGCATTACCAACGTCTTGTGCAACTGTATCATAGCGTCCCAACTTCTATACTCCGCAAATAGACACAAAAAGCTGGAGTAACTCAGCGGGATAGGCAGCATCTCTAGAGAGAAGGAATGGGTGACATTTCAGGTCGAGAGCTTTCTTCAGACTGGTTAGGGATAGGGGAAACGAGAGATATAGACGGTGATGTGGGGGGATAAAGAACAATGTTACCCATGTCACAAAGCAAAAAAGTAACGATGATAAAGGAAACAGACCATTGTAAGCTGTTTGTAGGGTGAAAATGAGAAGCTAGTGTGACTTGGGTGGGGGAGGGATAGAGAGAGGAGGAATGCTGGGGCTACCTGAAGTGAGATAAATCAATACTCATACCATTGGGTACCGAAATACCACTGGGTACTGAAGCCAATTCACCTCAAACCTGTTGTCTTTGGAGTGTGGGAAGAAACTGATCACAGGGAGAACGTACAAACACCATACCGACCGCACCCGTTGTCAGGATCGAACCTGGGTCTCTGGCGTTGCAAGGCAGTGACTCTACCACTGGACCACTGTGCTGCCTGTTGTCCTTGTCTTTCTTGGTAATAAAAGTGCTGGGTCTGGAAGGTGCTGCTGGAGAAGCTTGGACATGTAGCAGCAGGGCATGTTGTAAATGCCGCACCCTGCAGCCATTGTGTACCGGTAATGGAGGAAATGAATTACCTGCTGTAACTGATGGGGTGCCAGTGAAGCCGGATGCTTTGCCCCGAATGGTGGTGAGCCTTTGACCTCAAAATGAACTGTCCAGTGAACATCAAATAAGAACGCACAACAGTCCTCAATCACAACATACTTGGGAATCAAGTTCACTTTAGATAGACTAATTAACACACTGACCTTCATCTGAGCTCAGAAAGGAAATGCCGTTCCCCGAGATAAACTTGCCAGTTGCAATCCCTGTCATCTACCATTGAAAAGCACTGCTAACTGATACCTATCTCAATGCTTAACCTAATTATCCTCAGCTAACCTTTACCCTAGACATCTATGCAACATTGACTGCTCGTTCCCTCACTGGTCCACTTAACCCATTACTAGCCACACAGAAATATTGGAGGGCTGATTTTTCTCTGTGTTACACCTGTCATGAAGCATTTGTTGGTACGATACAGAAAGTGAAGATGCCGTGACATTTTGTGCCAATTCTTCACATCGTGTGTAATCAGGGTGGCACAGTGGCATAGCTGGCAGAGTTGCTGCCTCACAGTGCCAGAGACATGGGTTTGATACTGACCTCGGATGCTGTCTGTGTGGAGTTTGCACATTCTCCCTGTGACCTCCAGGTGCTCTGGTTTCCACATCCCAGAGACATGCAGATTTGTGTGTTAATTGGCCTCTGTAAAGTGCCCCTTTTGTGCAGGGAGTGAACATGAAAGTGGCATAACATACACGTGTTTTACTGAGCATTTCATGACAACACACCTCCTGTCTCACTTTCTTGGTCTTGGTCTCAGGTAAAGGTCCATTGGAAACATAATGGATGAGTAAACACCAGTTATATTGGGAATAGACACAAAAAGCTGGAGTAACTCAGCGGGTCAGGCAACAACTCTGGAGAAAGGTAATACGTGAGGTCTCAGGTCGAGACCCTCAGACTGATTTGGGCCTGGGCGCAATGGCCTGGAACCATTTGGTCGGTATTTTTAACACCTGCAGCATAATTGCACAGCGGTAAAGTTGCTGCCTTACAGCACTAGAGTCACGGGCTCGATCTTGATTACGGGTGCAGTCTGTATGGAGTTTGTATGTTCTCCCCGTGACCGCATGCGTTTTCTCCAGGTGCTCTGGATTCCACCCACACTCCAAGGATGTACAGGTTTGTAGGTTAATTGGCTTTGGTAAATATTGTAAAATTGACCATTGGTATGTAGCGCTGGTGTACAGGGATCGCTGGTCAGTGCGGACTCAATGGGCCGAAGGGCCTGTTTCCACACTGTATCTCTAAACTACACTAATCTAAACTAAATCCAAAGGCAGTGCAAAGAGAGAAAGACAACAAAATTCAGAATATAGTGTTATAGCTATAAAGAAATTTCAGATAAAAAATGCAACAAGGTAGATTAGAGAGGTTTTTGAGAGGCCTGTTCAAGAGTCTGATAACAGCGAAGAAGAAGGTGTTTTTGAATCTTGGGGTCTTCTGGAGATAAGTTGCCGTACCAGTTTGTGATGCATCTGAATGGGATGCTTGGTGCGATCTACAGAAATTAGTAAGAATCTGGTGGTATGTGCTTTCAAGCTTTTGCAGGGAGAAGAGGAAGGAAATGACCAGGGTGTGAGTGGTCCCTGCTTCTGTTGGCTGCTTTCCTGAGGCAGCGTGAAGTACAGATGAAGGGCATGTGGGCAGAGGTTGGTTCGTGTAATGGACTGGGCTGCTTCCACAACTATGCAATTTATTGCAGTCTTGGACAGAGCAGCTGTCGTACCGAGCTGTGGTGTATCTGGGTAGGAAGCTCTCTATGGTGCATGCGCAGAAGTCAATCAGTGTTCTGGTGGATGTGGGGAGGATGTTTCCACTAGTGTGAGAGTATAGGACCAGAGGCCATAGCCTCAGAATAAAAGGACATACCTTTAGAAAGATGAGGAGGAATTTCTTTGGTAAATCTGTGGAATTCATTGCCACGGAATGCTGTGAAGACCAAGTCATTGGATATTTTTAAGGCAGAGATTGATAGAATCTTGATTAGTACAGGAGTCCTCTGACTACTGAGTCTGCCTTGACCACCTATTTACACCAATCCAGTTTTATTCTGTCACGTCGACACAAAACATCACCTATTCCTTTTCTCCAGAGATGCTGCCTGACCCGCTGTGTTACTCCAGCACTTTGTGTCTATCCCTGGAACTTCTCTCAATTAAATCACTTACCTACCTGAGGGACAATTAACAGTGACCAACTAACTCACCCGACAACCCACATGCTTTTGGGATGTGGGAGGAAATCGAAGCACTGGTCAGAGGGTGAACGTGCAAACTCCACACGAACAGCACCCGAGCTCAGGATCAGGGTGGGATTGCTGGAGCTGTGAGGCAACAGCTCTACAATCTGTAGATCAGTCTGAAGAAGGGTCTTGACCCGAAACGTCACCCATTCCTTCTCTCCAGAGATGCTGCCTGTCCCGCTGAGTTACTCCAGCATTTTGTGTCTATCTTTGAATTTAAACCAGCATCTGCAGTTCTTTCCTACACAGCTCAACAACCTGTCTATCCTGTCAACCTCCACTGCCACAGAAGGCTGTGGAGGCCAAGTCGATGGATATTTTTAAGGCAGATTCTTGATTGGCATGGGTGTCAGGTGTTGTGGGGAGAAGGCAGGAGAGTGGGATTGAGAGGGAAAGATAGATCAGCCATCATTGAATGGCGGGGTAGACTTGATGGGTCGAATGGGCTGCTCCTATCATTTATGAACTTATGAACAACCTGTAGGTATGTTACAAAACTTACCTTTAGCGGCGCTGCAGTTCTGTCACTGGCTGTGTGCGCGACTTTGGCGCCTGTGGGGGGGGGGGGGGGCGGGGTTAAAATGCGTTTTCCCCTGCCTTCCGGAGTTATATTTTCTCGGAGTGTGAGCTTTTGCTGAAGATTAGTTCCGACTGCCGGTGTGTGAATTTTATTTTTTAATTCGCCCGACAATGACAATTAATGGCCATTTAATTTCAGTAAATTAAATGGCCATTAATTTATGGGCATTAAACACTAGATTCCTTCTATATTCATGGCCTAATATGGATAGATGTTAGATCTAGTAATTGAATTTTGTAATTATAGAAACATAGAAACATAGTTAGATTGTTCGAATTCTTGTGTGAATCCAACTCAGTTTATTTGGACACTTAGCCAATGCTTTTCAATTTTTTTAAATCTTTCTCATTTTCTTAAAGAAATGGATAGATGTTTAGATCTAGTAATTGAATTTTGTAATTATCTACAATTGGGTAACTAACTAATTATATGCTTTAATTTCAGGTCATCCAAGTAAGAAAGATTGTTTCATATTTGTTTCAGAATGCTTCAATCTATAATAACTGAAAATTTCTTTCAGTTCTCTTAATTTTTAAGAAAGTTATGGGCTTTTGGCTGTCCTCGATCGCTACTTTTGTGTTGTCAATGGAAAAGCAATAGGGAACAAGATGCTAATTTCCGAGTATGAAAATGGCCATAATTTTTTTAATACTGAAGATATGAAAGTGAATTGGGTGTCAAATTAAACTTCTTTTTGTGCTTTATCTGATGGGATAAATTCCAGACTTGATTTTTAAAATCTCAAAATTTTGTAACATTGCTACAACCTGTGCCAATGTTCCCCACAAAACATGCGCACTGCTAAATATTTGACTGAGAGAGACATGAGAGACAGTGGATGTTAGGATCTGGGGCAAAAATACAAACTGCTGGAGGAACCCACAGGTTAGGCAGCATTGTGGAGGCAACGGGCTAATTTTGGTTTGAAATCCTGCATCGGGACGTTTGATTTTTGATTTCACTATTACATAAGTGTTTCAGCACAATGTCGTATTGACTGAGAGGTTAAAACTGGCTGCATTGATCGCAGTGAAGTTTGGTCGCCGATTTCTATTTACTCATTACGTCGGCTAGATTAAGATAGCTTTGGATTTCATGACTTTTGCCCATGTAATCTGATTTTACAGAAAAATGTTTCAAATTATGATTTTTCTTCTTTTGAGGTAATATACGTCAGGAATGTGGCAATGCCTAATTACATAATAGTATCTAATGCCATGTTCTCTGACAGAGTGTAGTGAATTAATCTCAGTATCACTGCACTTCAAAATCCCGTTGGACAATGGCAGTTCTGTTCAAGCGGAGTTATTTGATTGTGTGAGTCATCAGTGCATCACTGATGTCGTGGCACTTATTCAGCACCCGCCAAGAAAAACTGGAACATCGAGGAAGGCAATTAACATTAACCCTTCATGGGCCAACATAGCCGAGTGAGTTTCAGAGCATTAGAATTGCGACACAAGAAAATGCAGATGCCGGAAACACAAAGTGCCGGAGGAACACGCAGACTTCATAAGTCGTAGGACTAGAATTAGGCCATTCGTCCCATCGAGTCTACTCCGCCATTCAATCATGGCTATTCTATCTTTCCCTCTCAACCCCATTCACCTGCCTTCTCCCCATAATCTTTGATACTCTCACTAATTAAGAATCTGTCAATTACTACTTTAAAAATACCCAATGACTTGGCCTCCACAGCTGTCTGCAGCAATTAATCCACACCTTCACCACACTTTAACTAAAGAAATTCCTCCTTTCTAAAGGCACGTTCTTTACAGAGTCATTAACACAGTGTGGAAATAGGCCCTCCGGTTCAACGTGCCCACACCGATCAACATGCCCCATCTACACTTGCCCCACTGACCTGCATTTGGCCGATATCTCTCTAAACCTATCATATCAATGTAAATATAAACCTATATTTATATAACCTATCATATAAATGTTTCTTAAAAGTTGCAATAGTACTTGCCTCAACTACCTCCTCCGGCAGATCGTTCCATACACCTACCATCCTTTGTGTGAAAAATATACCCCTCAGGTTCCTGTTACATCTTTCCCCCCTCACCTTCAACCTATGTTCTCTGTCCCTCGATTTACCTACTCTGGGCAAAAAAACCTCTGCGCATTTACCCGATCTATTCCTCTCGTGATTTTATACACCCGCATCCCCCTGCGCTTCAAGGAATAAACTCCTAGCCTGCTCAACCTCTCCCTACAGCTCAAGCTCTCGAGTCCTGGCAACATCCTTGTAATTCTGTGTAGAAAGGAACTGCAAATGCTGGTTTAAATTGAAGATAGACACAAAATGCTGGAGTAACGCAGAGTGACAAGAAGGGATGGGTGACGTTTCGGGTCAAAACGTACTTTCTGAAGAAGGGTCTTGACCCTAAAACGTCACCCATTCCTTCTCTCCAGAGATGCTGCCTGTCACACTCAGTCACTCCAGCATTTTGTGTCTACCCTTGTAAATCTTCTCTGTACCCCTTTCCAGCTTGGACAACATCTTTCCTATTACACGGTGACCAAAACCAGCGTTGACCCTAATGCTGCAAAGAACTTAGCTGTGGTTTTTGTGCAAGCTTGTTATTACATTTTAACTTCAAGTGTCTCCTTCCTGTCTGTAACAATGCTTTTAATGTCCCACAAGCCTGTTATTTCAAAGTTCCCAAATCAATATGCAAGTTGAAACAATTATCAAAGGAATTAGAACAATGAGTTTGACTGGCTGAGCCTGCAATTCGCAGTATAGAAACTTTTAATAATGCCCAGCAGGTCAGGCAGCATCTGTATGTGTTTGATGGTATTAGGATGGGGGGGAAGGATGAAATAGAGTCACAGTGTCAGAGACCCGGATACGATCTGACCTCGGGTGCCGTCCATGTGGAGTTTGCACGTTTCCCCTGTGACCGTGTGGGTTTTCTCCGGGTGGTTCAGTTTTCTCCCACATCCCACAGGCGTGCGGGTTTGTGGGGTCATTGTCTTCTCTTTAAATTGCTCCGCGTGTACAGGGAGCGGATGAGAAATTGGGAGAACTAGTGTGAACACGTGTATTCAATGCTGTGCCTCTAAACTAAGCTAAAATATTAACAACCTGAAACTCTAACTCTTGCTTTTTTCTTCATAGTTTCTGCCTTGCTGAATTTTTTTTTGGGATCATTTTTAAAATAATTTCAGGATTTCCAATGTTCGCAATTGAATATGTCTGGTGCTGAGGTTTCAATGTGGAATATTAATTCCCAGGCTTTATTCAACCCCTCACGTACCTGGTAGGCAGCCCCTTAGTATTACAGTAATCCCCCTGCCATGCAATTTTATACTCTCCACAACGGGAACAGAACAAGCTTCATCCTCAATGACAAATACGCCTCATCCCCTCCTCAAATCCAAGTGCATCAACGTGTAAGGCGTTGCACTTTAGTGTGTCAAACCAGGGCAGGACTTGGGGTGGCACATTGGCGCAGGGTCAGGTGGACAGGGTGGTGAAGAAGGTGATTGGCATGTTTACCTTCATTGGAAGAGGACTGGGACAAAGATGTGGACATCATGATGCAGCCATATAAAGTCATTGGTGAGACTACACTAGGAGGACAGTTCTGAGCACCCAGCTATAGGAAGGATGTTATTAAATTGGAAAGGATGCAGGAGGTATTCACCAGGGTGTTACCTGAGCTGTAGGGAGAGGTTGGATAAGCTTGCACTTATATTGTTGCAGTGTAGCAAGCTTAGGGGTGACATTATTGAAGTACAAGATCACGAGGGGCATGATCTTGTATGCCTCAATACAAGAGGATAAAGTGAATGCTCACATCCTCAGTTTAATTTAGTTTATTATTGTCGTGTATACTGAGGTACAGTGAAAAGCTTTTTTGTTGTGTCCTACCCAGTCAACAAAAAGACTACACATGATTACAACCATGCCTTCCACAGTGTACGGTTGCACGATAACGGGTACATAATTCAGTGTGAGATAAAGTCCAATTAAAGATAGTTCAAATGTCACCTATGAGGCAGATGGGAGAGCTTTGTCTCAGGGTAAAGGATTCTAAAACTAGAGGGCATAGGCTTAGGATGAGAGGGAAGAGATTTAAGCATGGATCTCACTTACTCACACAGAGGGTAAACTGTATTGCCATATTCCCATCCACAATCAGAACATGGCATGTAACTTGTTATGTCAACAGTTACGTCAGTGGTTATGGGCAGAAGGCAGGAGAATGGGGTTGAGAGGGAAAGATAGATCAGCCACAATTGAATGGCAGAGTATATATTTGATGAGCCGAATGGCCTAATTCTTCCCCTATAACTTATGAACGTGAACTTATGAACAATGCCTCAAGATGCTCCAGTCAAGAGCATCAAGAGATACAACAAAAAACTTATCAAGTTGAAATGTAGAAAGAAAGGAACTGCAGATGTTGGTTTACACAAAAGGACTCAAAGTGCAGGAATAACTAAGCGGGTCTGGCAGCGTCTCTGGAGAACATGGATAGGTGATGTTTCAGAGGTGGGTGCCTCCTTCAGACCGTTGGAGTGTCCTGACCAGAGACCTCACCTAACATTTTTCTCCAGAGACGCTGCCTGACCCACTGAGTTACTCCAGCACCATGTGTCCTTCTACTTATCAAATTGAATCCAGTAAACTGGGATATTAATCTGATCTCATAGATGAAGCAGAATACAAATAGGAGACAATTCAGTGGAGGAGGACAAGGATTAGGTGAAAGCTGCCTTTAGCAGGGTTGATATATCTTTACTACCTGAAAGCTGTTAATATCAATATTACTCAATGGAATTTCCTGACATACTACTTCTTACTGCTTCACTAAGTTATAGGAGCAGAATTAGGCCATTCGGCCCATCAAGTCTACTCCGCCATTCAACTGATCTATCCTTCCCTCTCAACCCCATTCTCCAGCCTTCTCCCCATAACCCCTGACACCTGTGCTAATCAAGAATCTGTAAATCTCCACCCTAAACATATCCACTGGCTTGGCCTCCACCAATTCCACAGGTTCACCACCCTCTGACTAAAGAAATTCCTCCTAATTTCAGGGCTGCCAACACTGGGTGAGAGATGGGAGTGAGAATTGGCGAGATACCAAGCCCAAGGGAGCGTAGTGACCGATTGGGGGGGGGGGGGTATGTGCGAGGGGAGTGTCCCATTGGTACGGAGCTTTTGCAATATTCAGCTTGAAATTGTGCAATATGGTGCATACTGTAGCGAGTCTTTTAACTTAAACTTGAATGCAATATTTATGCTTTAAATTGAATTAGCTCAGAATAAGGTTAGGCTAAATTACATTCCTAATAACATTCCGTAGTAAAGCCAGGCTCTGATCAACAGGTGCAGCACATGAATGATCTTAGTGTATTCATGTATGGAAATCAGATTATAATCAAGCACTTGGCCCATGTTGACCAACCTGGGTCTCACTGCACACCTGGTATTACTCCTGACCCTGACTCCAGTTGCATACCTTCTCTCATTCCTGACCCTGAGTCCAGCCTTACACTTGGCTCCCTATTCTACCCTGATCATTGCTGCTTACCTGCTTAGATTCCCAGTGCTGAACACTCCCATTGTCCCAGCTTTGACTGCACATCTAGTGCTATTTCAGACCTTGACTCTGGATGCACACTTGGCCCTGCTCCTAGACCCTCTGCACTGACTATATATCTGGCCCACACATAAAGCCCCATACCTGACCCCCTGGACTTAACTGTTCAAGTCCACAGGTGCTTATCTAATTCGGTAATTTTAATGGGGCACTTCACGGATCAAATTTTGTATAACAAAATTTGCTACATCCATTGGCTTCCTTGTTATCTAACGTGATAGTTACTTTGTCAAAGAAATCATCAATTGGTTGAACATAATTTCTCATCCATAAAATTATACTCACTCAGCTGTATAAGTATTCTGTTACCATTTCCTTTATTTTCCTAACAAACTATCCTGAAGTCACTTTCACCCCCAATATTTTCAGTATTTTGCTGTCTTCCTCTCAGCTGGGACTTTTCCGAAATGCAAAGTCCAGTAACTATATATTTAAGCAATAATATTCTATTTAATGTGATTTTGAGAGTACATCATATTTTCTGTGGTATTCATAACACAATGATAAAGATATCTTAGTTTTGATTGCACCTACCAACATGCATACATTATTATATTACAGTTAATATGTACCGAGGGCACATTTTTGTTCCAATGCTCCCCATTCCCAATTAATTTTACATTGAAGTGATTGAAATCCAAGTGAAGTTTAAATGGCATCAGAAAAATAAAACCTCCGGAATGGATGATATTCATTATGTGGTTGGTTGGAGTCAGTATCAGCACAATTACTATATTAAACTTTGAATCTTCAGATGTCCTGGTTCAAGCTAAACCTAAAGACAAATAATAACATCCTCACACATTCCCCTGCACGTATCTCTGTCACTCCTTTAAAATATGCCCCTTCTTTGAACAAGCTCTTAAACATCGCATCTGAATCAGTTTCCATCTGATTACACTCCTTGAGGATGTTCATCTACGTGTTCAATTAATAAAACAACGGGATTGGGGATGTTTCTATTCAACTTGTCAAAGGAATTGGGGGGGGGGGGGGGGTTTAGAAATAATCAGTGGGGTAAACAAACATAATAGTTGAGCGGCAGATGACAATAATGCTACCTTCCCAATATTTAACTGAAGGAAATAATGGGTTATCGGAGCTGTATATTGTGACAGACAGCCTGAAACCTTGCATGTCATTTTACACTCATCCCATCACCCCGGATATTCCGGATGAGTAAATTAAGGTTTTGTCAACTAATTACAAATCAAGCTAATTACAAATCAATAACATTAGCCAAAACACGAAGCGCTGAGCATTGGGATCCAGACATCACGGACAACTGGCCTTGGTTTCCTGCTCACATCTGGCAGTGCTCTCCATCTGAACCAGAGGCCGCGCAGCGTTTTTATAAAACGGGGGGGGGGGGGGCTGAGCGATCACTGATCTTGGGGGTACCCGATGAGGGAGTGGAGCAACCGAGTGGGGGGAGGGTACTGTAGGGACGTTTTGAAATGTGATATATTAAAATCATGCTTTAGTGCATTGTAGAAGTATTTTTAAGAGGTAACTTTTTATGGGGTAACATTTTCCACACAAAAGGTGGTGGGTGTATGGAACAAGCTGCCAGAGGAGGTAGTTCAGGCAGGGACTATCCCAACATTTAAGAAACAGTTAGACTGATACATGGATAGCACAGGTTTGGAGGGATATGGACCAAAAGTAGGTAGTGTCGCTGGGACATGTTGGCGGGTGTGGGAAAGTTGGGCCGAAGGGCCTGTTTTCACACTGTATCACTCTATGACTACATTATATCTCCACCATGCATGAATGCTTCAAAATCAAGTGGTCGAGTTTTATTGCCATATACTCAAGCATAGAAACATAGAAAATAGGTGCAGGGATAGGCCATTTGGCCCTTCGAGCCAGCACTGCCATTCAACATGATCATGGCTGTACATATAAAATCAGTACCTCTTTCCTGTTTTTTCCCCATATCCCATGATTTTGCTAGCCCCAAGAGCTAAATGTAACTCTCTCTTGAAAACATCCAGTGAATTGGCCTTCACTGCCTTCTGTGGCAGAGAATTCCACAGATTCACAACTCTTTGGGTGAAGAAAGTTTGTCCTCATCTCAGTCCTAACTGGCCTACCCTTTAGTCTTAAACTGTGATCCCTGGTTCTTAACTCCCCCAACTTCGGGAATAATTTACCTACAGTTACAGTAAGTGAAAATCTAGCAGGCATGCAGGATGTTTTCTCCAACCACCCCAATTTGAAGGCCACTATCTTCCACCGCTTCTATCCAGTGCTTGGTACCTACTTCCAGCAGCCATTGGTTGTCCTCCAGGATGCACCGAGTTGTAGCCTGATCCATGCCGGTCACCAGGGCGAATTCAGCACAGAGACTCTCACGGCAGCGTTGCAAAGCTTCCGACGCCTTCGATGGCCCGCGACTCTTACACTGTGCTCCATGGCCAGAGCTGCAGCGAGCAACTCACCAGCCTGGCAAACTCTCGCCAGCCCCAGCTCCCCATCTGCATCTGCCCCCGCCGCTGGTTCTGCTCCCTCAGCCCCGGCTCTCCAACACCCGCGGCCCATGCAGTTAATATTAGTTTTGAAATTCTTGTTGATCACAGAATTTCTCACGACAGAGCTTGAGAAATTCTGTGATCAGCGTGAGAGCATGAAAATTTGGTGAAAGCGTGAGTCTCACGCTCAATGCGTGAGAGTTGGCAGCTCTGTAGCTTCCGTTCTAAAGGTATATCTTTTTATTCTTGGGCTATGGCTTCTGGTCCTAGACTCTCCCCCTAGTGGAAACATACACTCCACATCCACACATTTCACTATACGGTATGTTTCAATGAGGGTCAGGCAGCACCTCTGAAGAAAAGGACCTATTGTTTTTCCTGACCTGCTGAGTTACTGCAGTTTTCTGTGTCTATCTTCAGTGTAAACCAGCATCTGCAGTTCCTTCCTACACAAATTTCAATGAGGTTCCCCCCTCATCCAAGATCAAGAATTTGTCAATCTCCGCCTTAAATATATACATTGACTTGCCTCCACTGCCATCTGCTTTCAGTTTTGTTTAATGAGCCTCCAAACTTTGCTTCCAAATTTTACTTCCACTCTTGTCCTCTGTTTATCAGCTCTATAATGGTTTGCAATTGTTTGCTGCATTGGATGAATTTAAATTGCAAGTGCACCAGCCCTGACGTTGCAGTCACAAGGTGGAGTATGGAGCCAAAGCTGGCAACTACAGTCTCCTGTGTCTCTGGAGTACAGAGCGAAGTGGAATGAGATTCTCTGGAGACAGCAATCTCTCCCACGGCTTTAATTTGACATGCATGGGTTGTAAATTCAATGTAGCAGCAAAGCTACTTTAAAAGAAAAATCAGATGATCCATTGGAGCCCTGAGCACACAGAAATTCTTCTCACCTGATATAGTTGAAGAAACTGATTCTCCCCTTTCTGCTTTCTAAATATGACTGATGATTGAGTATGTGGGTCATGCAAGTGTGAATTCTGTCTGGAGTATATGTCAACTAAAGGCTTCCCGCAAGATAGAACGAAAGTTAAACTGTAAATAACAATTTCACATTAATTAAATGCATCATAAAAGATTTTACTTGCAACCATGGCAGGTCTTGGCACAGAAGGAAATTATTTAGCGCTTTGTGTGTTTAGTTGCGCTTTGTTGGAACGATCCAAAACTAATTTCACTGTCCTTGCTCTCCCATTAAAAAACACACTCCGCCTCAGTGTTTATCCACTTTCCTAATGATTCATTAGGTTCATTCATAGGTTCACCAGGTTAATTCCAGGGATGGCGGGACTGACATATGATGAAAGAATGGATTGACTGGCCTTATATTCACTGAAATTTAGAAGGATGAGAGGGGGATCTTATAGCAACATATAAAATTCTTAAGGGATTGGACAGGCTAAATGCAAGAAAAATGTTCCCAGGGATCACAGTTTAAGAAAAAGGACATTTAGGACTGAGATGAGGAATTTTCTTTTCACCCAGAGTTGTAAATCTGTGTAATTCTCTGCCACAAAGGCAGTGGAGGCCAATTCACTGGATGTTTTAAAGATATAATTAGATATAACTCTTAGAGCTAATGGAATCAAGGGATATGGGGAGAAAGCAGGAACGGAGTACTGATTTTGGATGATTATATTGCATGGAGGTCCTGGCTCGAAGAACCGAATGGCTTACTCCTGCACCTATTTTCTATGTTTCTATGTTTCTATTTCTGTCACAACCTCTGACCAGCAAAGAATTACATGCACCAACATCATTCAAAACATATAAATCTTGTGCCGTTCTTATTCCTTAAGGGCCTGTCCCACTTGGGCGTTATTTGCGCGTCATTTACGCGTCACGATGCATGACGCAACATTATTTGTGACGCGCACATGGCGCGTGGTGAGATATGGTGGTGTAGGCAGTGACGCGCTGTTGCGCGCGGCGCCCCAGGATTTTGGGATTCACAAAATCTTTGCGTGCCACCTGCGTGACGTGCCATTGACGCCCAAGTGGGACAGGCCCTTTAATCTCTTTAGCAAAACTTTTTTTTATTTCATTGCTCTGCCATTGTTGTCTCCTGAGACAGAGGAATAAGAATTAAGCAGCGAGTGGTCGCAAAATGAACGTGATGTACTGTGGGCATTCAAATTCACTTCAAATAACAAAAATGCAATGATTTCTAAAGACAATCCTGGAAACCTAATTATTTGATTGACTTCTCCTGCTTTTGAGTCATGCAGCGTGGAAACAGGCACTTCAGCCTTAACTTGCCCACTTTGTTTCACTTCGTACCCCCTCGTTATCCCCTCTTCCACAGCCAACAATGGATCATTGTGGGCTCCACATTTCCTTGGTCATCCTTGCTGGCTTCGATTTGTTCTTTTCATACCTTTTCATTATTTTGTTCTTTGTACCTCCTCATGCCTCCAGTTTCCCTCTCCCCTGACTTTCAGTCTGAAGAATGGCCTCGACCCTAAGTGCCACCTATTCCTTTTCTCCAGAGATGCTGCCTGACCCGCTGAGTTCCTCCAGCATGTTGTGTCTACCCCAGGAAATCAGTCTGGGTTCTGGCACCATTCCAACTTCCTGATATTTGGTCAGGGGCGTTAGTGTACAAATAGTCTATCTCGGGAGAAGCAGTCTGTCTCGGAAGAGTGGAAACTGAATTGAAGACCTAATTAAAATTCAGTTGGCAAAGTTTATGAGAAATCCTTTATTATTAATCCTGCATTATCATCACAACTAACATTTTGCATATCTATCTACCAAAGCTCCACGGAGGGAGAGGATCGCTCAATTAACTATGTTGTGCACGGCAATGTATAATACATTCTGAAGGCGCTTAAATTTATTCGTACAAGTGGGATTATGGACCAAATGCAGGCAAATGGGGCAACCTTGGATGCGGTTTTCTCGGTCGGCATGGACGAGTTGGGCCGAAGGGCCTGTTTTCCACGCTGTGTTACTCTATGACTCTATTGAAAGTGGAGCGTTTTACTGTATCTCGCTGTAAGGTCCGAGCGAACCAAGTCAAAACCTGTTCACTGTTGATTTTCAAATCAAATCGTAGTCATATAGCATGGGAAGAGGCCTTTCGGCCCAACTAATCGATGCCGACCAACATAACCCTATCCAAGCTAGTCCCATTTGCCCGCAACTGGTCCATATCCCTCGAAGCCCGTCCAAATATATTACAAACGTTGTTATGAAACCCGCCTCAACTTGTTCACCTGGCAGCTTAATTTACAGGCAATTGCCGACAGATGAAGCGAAAGTAATTTCTGTAATTTCCATCAGAGGTGTTTTAGTCCTGAATGATTCGCAGTTCCGGGCAGTTATTGTCTGGGTGAACTTTTACTAATTTTGCGCTGAAATCGGTGACACTGTACGCAGGGACTTTTCTTACTTGAGTGAACAAGTGAACGAAACTGACCCGATGTTCACAAGCGGCCTCGGGGGGAGTAACACAGCGGCTCGGGTCACTCGGCATCTCTAGAGAACATGGATAGGTGGGTGGCCTTTCGGGTCGGGTCGGGTCGGGACCCTTCTTCAGAATCAGACCCGAGGAAAGCCATAAAGTGCGGGAGTAACTCAGCGGGTCAAAGCAGCATCTCTGGAGACCACGGAGAGGTTTACACTAGAAATACACAAAGTGCTGGAGTAACTCAGCGACTCGCTCAGGCAGCATCCGTGGAGAACATGGGTAGGACTATGGAGAGGGTAGACAATAATGCTTTACGCTGGGTTACGGAGACATCGTTCTCCAGAGATGCTGCCTGGCCCGCTGAGTTACTCCAGCACGTTGTGTCTTTTTTGTGTAAACTAGTACCTGCAGTTCCTTGATTCTCCCGGGGAAGGTACACAACCTTTCTACCGTGAGGTTGAAGAAGGGTCCCGACCCGAAAAGTCGCCTGTCTATTCCCTCCCCAGATGGAGTTTGACCCGTCGAGTTCACCCCGCACTTTGTGTTCAGCGCCATTACCCACATATTTCCTGCTTTTAAATTGTCAAATAAAGTACCGACTCTTTACAAGCTGTGTCTCAGCGCTTTCTAAATGCATTTATTTTAATATATATATAATTAACTTCCTGGGTAATTTAATTTCAACAAGGAGCCTGGATTCTCGCCCTAACTGGTGCAGCTTTGATGTCGCGACACCGACATCTGCCCCTCACCCCCGCCCTGACATCCATTGACAGTCCGGCCGAGCTGCCTGAAAACCGGCACAAGTTTTCTAAAATAGACACAAAAAAAGCTGGAGTCGCTACAGAAGGAATGGAAACCCTCCTGCGGACGTCTGAAGAAGGGTCTCAACCCGAAACGTCACCCATTCCTTCTCCCCAGAGATGCTGCCGGTCCCGCTGAGTTACTCCAGCTTTCTTGTGTCTACCTTCGGTTTAAACCAGCATCTGCCGTCCCTTCAGTTCCTACACAACCTTTCCAACCCTGACCAAGGGGAGAAGCAGCGGCGAGCGCCACACGCTGATACCGGCCTGCAGAACCGTCACCTCCCGGGGCAGTGTCTGACCTGGGACTCCCTGCTTCGCCCTAACACTGAATCCGTTTCACTTGGTTGTAGTGAGAACCGTAACCGGGCCATTCATGGTGTTATACGGAGTATGGAGTCATCAATTGTTATTTTTATGTAAACGCTCTGTATATATACACACACGTGCAGACACACACAACACGTATACAGATACACGCATACACACCATAACATACATAAACACACATTCATACACAGAGACACACAAGCATATACATGCACACACATTGATACACGCATACACATACCAAACTATAAACACACGCACATATACACTCACAGGCATATACCCACATGCATACACGCGTACACACAACACGCATACATGCACACACATAGACACGCATATTATGTTTGTATGTGTGTGGATATACATGTGACAATAGGCAAATCGGTGCAGTAGACCATTCACTGTGATCATGGCTGATCATCCACAATCAGTACCCCGTTCCTGCCTTCTCCCCATATCCCCTGACTCCGCTATCTTTAAGAGTCCTGTCCAGCTCTCTCTTGAAAATATCCAGAGAACCGGCCTCCACCGTCCTCTGAGGCAGACAATTCTACAGACTCACAACCCTCTGGGTGAAAAAATGTTTCCTCATCTCCTTTCTAAATGGTTACCCCTTATTTTTAAACTGTGGCCCTTGGTTCTGAACTCCTCCAACATCGGGAACATGTGTATATGTATATATAAACGGGTAAGGGTCTCGACCCGAAAAGTCACACATTCTTCTCTCCAGAGATGCTGCCTGTCGCGTTGAGTTACTCCGGCATTTTGTTTCTATCTTGTGTATGTATACACACATTTATGTGTGTGTATGTGTAGACATATACACACACGCATAGATACACAAACATAAGCACACACACACACGCAAGGAGTTTAAACGATATAACTCACCGGGGAGGA
Source organism: Okamejei kenojei (assembly GCA_035221665.1). Classification (NCBI taxonomy): domain Eukaryota; kingdom Metazoa; phylum Chordata; class Chondrichthyes; order Rajiformes; family Rajidae; genus Okamejei; species Okamejei kenojei. The sequence continues at coordinate 63,768,877 of CM069134.1, read as the reverse complement.
TTAGTATCAGCATCAGGTAAGAGGCGGCTGCTTTAAGGCGTTGCAGAGCCATCGCGCACACACAGCAAACTGCCGAAACTTTTCCAGCAAACAAATGGAGCTGCGGGTCGGAGCCTCTGCTCAGAGACAGACCCGTGAGCAGCAAGTTCAGTGCGGGCGGTGCTGGAGGCGAGGAGGAGGGAGAGACGGGCTCACCCTTCACTCAGCTCCCTCTCCTGTGGTTGATCTTCAGATCGCTGCTGTCCCTTCCACTCCGAGTTGTTCCCTCCCGACTTCTTTCCAATCCGGTGGCGGCGCAGATTAAAAGTCCGTGTGAGCTCGATGAGATAAAACTATTTCCAAGAAACTTTCGCTGCCTGTGTGAGCGGAGAAGAGATACAATCCCTTCTTGCTTCGCCCACTGGGATTTAAAAAAAATCCTTCCTTTTTTCGCCCAGAAATCCCCACTGGGATTAAAAAAAATAAAAAAATCCCTCTTTACTTGGCCCAGAAATGCCTCTGGGATTAGAAGCGGAGCTCCCGGAGAGGCGCCGGACAGCCCGCGGTCCCACTGCCCCTGTAGCCGGCTGCACAGAGTGGGTCAGCGCGCTTGCCCAAGTCTCGCTGCTCCCAGCGCTGGCCGAGGGTCGGGAGGTGAAGACTGCTTCAGCGCTGTCTTCAAAGGAATGCCTTTATGAACATCATTCTTGCGGCCCGGGGGAGGAATCAGATGTCATTTTTATTGGTTTAGAGCCTCGGATCTTTAGACGGCGCAGAGAGAGAGAGAGAGTGAGAGAGATCACAGCCTCGCCCCTCCCCAAAGTCTCCTTCGGTTTCATTTTGATAAATTAACTATCTCTGTAAAGCAAGTTTTATCTGTGTAGGAAGGAACTGCAGATACTGGTTTAAACCGAAGATAGATACAAAAAGCTGGAGTAACTCAGCGGGACAGGCAGCATCTCTGGAGAGAAGGGATGGATGATGTTTCGGTTTCGGGTCGAGACCCTTCTTCAGTTTTATCTGTTCTGGGCTTTTCCTGTCCTCTATCTTTCAGTCTGAAGAAGAGTTCAGACATGAAACGTCACCTATTCCTTTTCTCCTGAGATATTGCCTGACCCGCAACTATCTGCACTTCCTTTTTCTCGCTTTCGATGGGGGAAGCGGACTAGCTAAATCGCTGCCTTAAACTTGCAATTATTTATTAATTTCATCTTAAATCACAACGACAATCTTACATTTATATAGTGCTTTTAGATTTGAACAATGGCAGCCCAATGGTCAGCCACGATCAAATTGAATGGTGGTGCTGGCTCGAAGGGCCGAATGGCCCACTCCTGCATCTATTGTCTATTGTTTATTATCATCAAGGAACCACACCACCAAGCTCTCATTTCACTCCTGTCATCAAGACATTTTCTCTTTTCTGGAACATCAAACGTTGAGGAGAGACATGATCAAGGTGTATAGAATTACGAGTTGCATAGATCGGGTAGACAGTCAGAACCTTTTTTCTCAGATTGGAACTGTCCAGCACTAAAGGGCAGAGCTAAAAGATGAAAGGGGGAACGTTTCATGGAGATGTGTGGGGCAAATTATTTTTTTACAGGGTCTGGGTCGCACTGCCAGGGGTGGCGTTGGAGGCAGATACCTTAATGGCTTTTAAGTGGCTTATAAATAGGCACATGGCAGTGCAGGGAATAGAGGGATACGGGTCATGTACAGAGGCGATCACTTTAACAAGGCATCATTCAGGTCAGGCAGCATCTCTGGGGAAATAGGATAGGTGACGTTTCAGGTTGGGACAACTTCCACAGACTGAAGGCGTCTTCAGCCTGAAGAAAGGTCCTGACCTGAAATGTCACCTATCCTATTTCCCCAGTGTAGACAAAAATGCTGGAGAAACTCAGCGGGTGAGGCAGCATCTATGGAGTGAAGGAATAGGCAACGTTTCGGCTATTTCCTTCACTCCATAGATGCTGCCTCACCTGCTGAGTTTCTCCAGCATTTTTGTCTACCTTCGATTTTCCATCATCCGCAGTTCCTTCTTAAACTTTTTCTCCAGAGATCTCTGGACTCCCCCAACATCGGGAACATGTTTCCTGCCGCTAGCGTGTCCAAACCCATTATAATCTTATATGTTTCAATCAGATCCCCTCCCATCCGTCTAAATTCCAGAGCATACAAGCCCAGCCGCTCCATTCTCTCAGCAAATAACAGTCCCGCCATCCCGGGAATTAACCTTGTGAAACTACGCTCCACTCCCTCAATAGCAAGAAAGTCCTTCCTCAAATTTGGAGACCAAAACTGCACGCAATACTCCAGGTGTGGTCTCACTAGGGCCCTGTACAACTGCAGAAGGACCTCTTTGCTCCTATACTCAACTCCTCGTTATGAAGGCTAAATGCCATTCGCTTTATTCACTGCCTGCTGTACCTGCATACTTACATTCATTGACTGATAAACAAGGACCCCCAGATCCCATTGTACTTCCCCTTTTCCCAAATTGACACCATTTAGATAATAATCTTCCTTCCTGTTTTTGCTACCAAAGTGGATAACCTCACATTTATCCACATTAAACTGCATCTGCCAACTCACCCAACCTGTCCAAGTCACCCTGCATTCTCATAGCATCCCCCTCACAGTTCACACTACCACCCAGCTTTGTGTCATCTGCAAATTTGCTAATCCCTTCATCTAAATCATTAATGTATATTGTAAATAGCTGTGGTCCCAGCACCGAGCCTTGCGGTACCCCACTAGTCACTGCCTGCCATTCGGAAAAGGACCCGTTAATCCCTACTCTTTGTTTCCTGTCTGCCAACCAATTTTCAATCCATGTCAGCACTCTACCCCCAATACCATGAGCCCTAATTTTGCCCACTAATCTCCTAGGTGGGACCTTATCAAATGCTTTCTGAAAGTCCAGGTACACTACACCCACTGGCTCTCCCTTGTCCATTTTCCTAGTTACATATTCAAAGAAATTCCAGAAGATTAGACAAGCATGATTTCCCTTTCATAAATCCATGCTGACTCAGACCGATCCTGTTACTGTGGAATGTGGAAGGAAACTGGAGCTCCTGGAGAAAACGCATGAGGTCGCAGGGAGAATGTGCAAACTCCACACAGCCTACACCTGTAGTCAGGATCGAACCCTGATATCTGGCGCTGTAAGGCAGCAACTCTACCACTGTGCCACTGTATTTTTGGCAGTGCACTAAGGTATTTTAAGTTACCTTATTATTCATATGTTGACATCCTAGGTATTGAGAACATTTCACTACAAACGAAAACTCCAGTGCATGACTGGAAGTAAAAATGTACAAACCCCCAAAACAAAATTGGATAGTTTATTAACATTTCAAAGAAAACAACTGTTTTAGGAAGGTAGACAAAAATGCTGGAGAAACTCTGGGTGAGGCAGCATTCTACGGAGCGAAGGAAATAGGCAACGTTTCAGAAGAAGGGTTTCGACCCGAAATGTTGCCTATTTCCTTCGCAGGAAGAAGGGTCTTGAGTCAAAATGTTGCCTATTTCCTTTGCTCCATAGATGCTTCCTCACCCACTGAGTTTCTCCAGCATTTTTGTCTATCTTCGATATTCCAGCATCTGCAGTTCCTTCTTAAATGTTTTAGGAATTCATGTTTTAGGAATATTCTTTCATTCCATTTCATAGTGTTCAATTTACTTGTGACACATTTGGCTTCCTCTCAGATTCATAAGCTTGCATGATCTCAAATTATATTAGTAATAAATATTATGATTTATTTTTCTTGGAGTCATAAAATCATAGTCGTTCAACATGGAAGCAGGCTCTTTAGTCCATCTTGTGCATGCCGTCCAAGATGCCCCATCTAAGCTAGTCCCATTTACCCACGTTTGGTCCATATCCCTCTACACCTTTCCTGTCCAAGAATTTGTCCAAGTGTATATTAGATGCTGTTATTGTCCCAGCCTCATTATCTACTCTGGATACTGGTTCCATATACCCACCAACCTCGAGTGAAAAAGTTGCCCTTCAGGTTCCTATTTATTTTTCCTGCTTATATGATTTCACTGAAAATAATCGTTGGTTAAGTTTTTTTTTGGACAATGGTACGTAGTAGAGCTGCTGTCTCACAGCGCTACAGACCCGGGCTCAATCCTGACCTCGCATCCTGGTGGCATGGAGTTTACACGCTCTCCCGGATGCTCTGGGTACTGTCTCCGGATGCTCTGGATTCTTTCTACATCTCGAAGAATCGCAGGTTGGGAGATGGAGCCACTTTCAATTGCTCCTCGTGGGCAGATGAGTGGCAGAATGTGGGATGAGTTTATGAGAATGGGACAAAGCCTGGCAAGTGTTAGGTGGATACAGGTGATGGTTTGAAAAAGGAGATGTGACACTACAGTGTATAATAGCAGCAATATTAGAAAATAGAACAGTAATAAACACAGGAACGAGGTTTTCAGCCTACAATGTTTGTGCCGAACATGATGTCTGGCTGAACTGATCTCATCTGCTTGCAAGTAATCCACATTCCTCCATTCCCTGCATATCCATCTGTCTATCCAATAGCTTCTTAAATGCCATTATTGTATCTGACGCCATCACCACCCCTGGCAATGCGTTCCAGGCTCCCACCACCCTCTTTATAAAAAACTTACCCCACATATTACCAATAAGCTTCCCTCCCCCCTAAACGTATAGATATGCCCTTTAGTGTTGGACATTTCCACCCTATCTATGCCTCATATAATTGTATACACTTCTATCAAGTCTCCCCTCAAACTCCGGCGTTCCAGCGAAAACTATCCAAGTTTATCCATCTTCCCCATGTCGTTGCAACCATCTAATCCAGGCAGCATCCTGGTAAACCCCCTCTTCACCCTCCCCAAAGCTTCCACATCAGCCTAACAAAAGTATTTGTTAACCCGAAGGATTTTCAATGGACAGCATTACCGATGTCAGATTTTTGTTCCGGAATTAAACAATTTTAACTTTCTGGTGAGATTTGAAGTCTTGTCTCTCATTGCTAAATATAATTATAAAGCAACTGTGCTCCACACCCACTCTTATCTCTCTCTGAATGTAAATGGACCGTTGAACAAGACTGCCAGCAGAAAGTCTCATGGTAGGCCTACTTTGAAGAACACATTAATCGATCAATTAATTAATTAATTGATTGATTGATTGATTGATTGATTAATTAATTCTTCACCTCTTGCCGATGAGTGTTCAGCAACACCCTCTCTAGCTGCACCCCCTCTGTGATTCCTCCTGCTCTCCGGCTCTCCGACCCTGTTTTAACCCAGACTCGCTACCACAGCCACCTGTGTTTTCTCATTGCACTCTTGTCCTGTTGGGTTTCACTGTCCGCATAACACGTTATCACCTACCCCACAGCCAACAACGGACCATTGCGGGCTCCACCTTCCCTTGATCATCATTGCTTTATGCATATCTTTCATTTATTTGTTCTATTTACCTTCTACATCTCTCGTTTCCCTTTCCCCCGACTCACAGGCTGGAGAAGGGTCTCGGCCTGAAATATCACCTATTCCTCTTCTCCAGAGATGCTGCCTGACCCCCTGAGTCACTCCAACTTTTTGTGTCTATCTTCTGCAGAAAGTGCTGTTGCCTTCATTAATAGGACAGGAAGTGGGTAGGAATTTTCATTTTCATAAATTGGCAGAAAAACAGATTGAAAGTTATGGAATATGCTCGTGACTCGACAAAGAAAGCACAGCAATCTGAGGTCTGAGGCAATCTAATACAGCTGTAACAGATCTACACACTGCAGATTTACAGTTGTTTGAAAGGAGAAATAGTTCTTGTCATGTTATTTTTCCCAACATCTAATAAATTTAAAATCAGGATGAGCATGTGATTATTATTTTTATGTTCTCAGCCATATGAAACACCTCCGATGAAGATAATACTGGAGACTACATGGAATGCAAAAAAATAAACGGAGAAGAACGATACATTATTTGTAAGCGTAGCTTACACAGACACAGTAAATTCTGTCTCTGATCAGAAATGACATAATCTAAGTAAACTTGCTGTAGAAAGATATATACAGAAAGTGGCACAATGTATGTGGTAACTGAGAAGCTACAAATAAGCTTCAGTGTAAACAACCTTCATCAAAGACGATGGCGTAAATAGGAAAGAATAACGTGGAATATTAAAGTTCTTCCTTATAGAAACATAGAAACATAGAAAATAGGTGCAGGAGGAGGCCAATTGGTCCTTCGAGCCAGCACTGCCATTCATTGTGATCATGGCTGATCATCCACAATCACTAACCCGTGCCTCACTTCTCCCCATATCCCTTGATTCCGCCAGCCCCCTAGAGCTCTATCTAGCTCTCTTTTAAATGCATCCAATGAATTGGCTCTACTGCCTTCTGAGGCAGAGAATTCCACACTTGGGTGAAAAAGTTTGTTCTCATCTCAGTTTTAAATGGCCTCCCCTTTATTCTTAGACTGTGGCCCCTGGTTCTGGACTCCCTCAACATTGGGAACATATTCCTGCATCTAGCTTGTCCAGTCCTTTTATAATTTTATACGTTTCTATAAGATTTCCTCTCATCCTTCTAAATTTCAGTGAATACCAGCCCAGTCTTTCCAATCTTTCCTCATATGATAGTCCCACCATCCCGGGGAATTAACCTCGTGAACCTACGTTGCACTGCCTCAATAGCAAGCATGTCTTTCCTCAAATTAGGAGACCAAAATTGAACACAATACACCAGATATGTTCTCACCAGGGCCCTGTACAACTGCAGAAGGACCTCTTTACTCCTATACCCAAATCCTCTCGTTATGAAGGCCAACATGCCATTAGCTTTATTCATTGCCTGCTGTATCTGCATGTTTACTTTCAATGACTGATGTATAAGGACACCCAGGTCTCATTGCACTTTCCTTTTCCCAATCTGACTCCATTGAGATAATAATCTGACTCCGCCAAAGTGGATAACCTCACATTTATCTACATTATACTGCATCTGCCATGCATCTGCCCACTCACCCAACTTGTCCAAGTCACCCTGCAACCTCCTAGCATCCTCTTCGCAGTTCACACTGCCATCCAGCTTTATGTCATCTGCAAATTTGCTGGTGTTACTATTAATTCCATAGTCAAAATCATTAATATATATTGTAAATAGTTGCGGCCCCAGCACCGAGCCTTGCGGCACTCCACTCACCACCACCTGCCATTCTGTTTATTCCTACTCTTTGTTTTTTGTCTGCCAACCAATTCTCTATCCATGTAAATACCCTACCCCCAATACCATGTGCTCTTATTTTGCCCACTAATCTCCTGTGTGGAAGCTTATCAAAGGCTTTCTGAAAGTCCAGATACACTATGTCCACCGGTTCTTCTTCATCCATATCACTTGTCACGTCCTCAAAAAATTCTAGAAGATTAGTCAAACAGGATTTCCCCTTCTTAGTTTTTTATAAGGCTATATTTGTGGCTGGCACCTGTCCGTCGTGAAATTGAGTTTGTTAGTTCAGCTCACAATGCAATATATAATTGCAATAATACTTAAATACTTAAACCAACATGCCTAGCACCCCCACCCACAACCAGAAGTATCTCCGCTGGCTTGGATAGGTACACAAGATGCAAAATGGACATATCCCCAACGATGTGCTAAATGGGGAGGTCGCAAATGTATGGAGGCCAAGAGGAAGACCAAAGCTTCGTTACAAGGATATGATTAAAAGAGACATGGCAAATGTTATTATCTGAATGGTGGCCGATTAGGAAAAGGGGAGATACAACGAGACCTGGGTGTCATGGTACACCAGTCATCGAAAGTAGGCATGCAGGTGCAGCAGGCAGTGAAGAAAGCGAATGGTATGTTAGCATTCATAGCAAAAGGATTTGAGTATAGGAGCAGGGAGGTTCTACTGCAGTTGTACAGGGTCTTGGTGAGACCACACCTGGAGAATTGCGTACAGTTTTGTTCTCCAACTCTGAGGAAAGACATTCTTGCCATAGAGGGAGTACAGAGAAGGTTCACCAGACTGATTCCTGTGATGTCAGGCCGTTTATATGAAGAAAGACTAGATAGACTCGGCTTGTACTTGCTAGAATTTAGAAGATTGAGGGGAGATCTTTATAGAAACTTACAAAATTCTTAAGGGGTTGGACAGGTTAGATGCAGGAGGATTGTTCCCGATGTTGGGGAAGTCCAGAACAAGGGGTCACAGTTTAAGAATAAGGGGGAAATCTTTTAGGACCGAGATGAGAAAAACATTTTTCACACAGAGAGTGGTGAGCCTCTGGAATTCTCTGCTACAGAAGGTAGTTGAGGCCAGTTCATTGGCTATATTTAAGAGGGAGTTAGATGTGGCCCTTGTGGCTAAAGGGATCAGGGGTATGGAGAGAAGGCAGGTACAGGATACTGAGTTGGATGATCAGCCATGATCATATTGAATGACAGTGCGGGCTCGAAGGGCTGAATGACCTACTCTGGCACCTATTTTCTATGTTTCTATGTTTCTATGTTAACATTGGCACTGACCACTGGGAAGCTGCTGCTGAGGACCGGGGGAGGTGGAGAAAGGATCTCCAGGTGAGTATGAAACACTACAATGGCATGTGGTTCAAGACCCTGGAGACCAGGCAGCACCACAACATGGTCAACGGCAATAGTAACACACTCCCCAATCCAGTCTCGACCCGAAACGTCACCTTCTATCCAGAGATGCTGGCTGTCCCGCTGAGTTACTCCAGCATTTTGTGCCTATCTATGGCCAGAGACCACTTCACCTGTGGAAGCTGTGTGAAGGTCTCTCGCAGATGGACGGATACCAGCTAATAAACAAAATAGAAATTAAAAAACTTGTTTCACTCCCCATAGACACTGGCTGAACGACTCAGGATTTTCATCCTCTGATTGTATTACTTATATAAAGTATTGTAACAGCAAAATCACCTCCAAATTCATGGACAGTTTCTTCCCAGCTGTTATCAGGCAACTGAACCAGCCTATCAACAACTAGAGAGCAGCCCTGAGCTACTATCCACTTCATTGGAGACCCTCAGACTATCTTTAATCAGACTTGACTGGATTTTGCCTTGCACTAAACGTTATTCGTGTTATTCCCATTATCATGTATCTGTAAACTGTGGATGGCTTGATTGTAATCATATATTGTCTTTCTGCTGACTGGTTAGCATGCAACAAAAGCTTTTCATGCTGCCTCAGTACACGTGGCCCTCCACACCACACCACACTAAAAGGAGAATGCTTTTGTTGTTTATCAGGATCCTATTGCTTCTCATTTCACTGCAAGTTTTCTCCTATCCTGATTTTTTCTGTGAAGATCTTGAAACTGCTTGGCTGGTGATACACAGCTGTCAGTTTTTGTCCCTGTGCTGTTTCCCACTTTTTCTTTTCACAGAAACACAGAAATTAGGTGCAGGAGCAGGCCATTCGGCCCTTCGAGCCTGCACCGCCATTCAATATGATCATGGCTGATCATCTCAACTCAATATCCTGTACCTGCCTTCTCTCCATACCCCCTGATCCCTTCAGCCACAAGGGCCACATCCAACTCCCTCTTAAATATGGCCAACGAACTGGCCTCAATTACCTTCTGTGGCAGAGAATTCCACAGATTCACCACTCTCTGTGTGAAAAACGATTTTCTCATCTCAGTCCTAAAAGACTCCCCCCTTATCCTTAAACTGTGACCCCTTGTCCTGGACTTCCCCAACATCGGGAACAATTTTCCTGCATCTAGCCTGTCCAACCCCTTAAGAATTTTGTAAGTCTCTATGAGATCACCCCTCAATCTTCTAAATTGCAGCGAGTACAAGCCAAGTCTATCCAGTCTTTCTTCATATGGAAGTTGTGCCATCCCAGGAATCAGTCTGGTGAACCTTCTCTGTACTCCCTCTATGGCAAGAATGTCTTTCCTCAGATTACGAGACCAAAACTGCACGCAATACTCCAGGTGTGGCCTCACCAAGACCCTGTACAACTGCAGTAGAACCTCCCTGCTCTTGTACTCAAATCCTTTTGCTATGAATGCCAACATACCATTCGCTTTCTTCACAGCCTGCTGCACCTGCATGCCTACTTTCAATGACTGGTGTACCATGACACCCAGGTCTCGCTGCATCTCCCCTTTTCCTAATCGGTCACCATTCAAATAATAGTCTACCTTCCTGTTTTTGCCACCAAAGTGGATAACCTCACATTTATCCACATTATACTGCATTTGCCCACTCACCCAGTCTATCCATCCTGCAGCCTCCTAGCATCCTCGTGTCATCTGCAAAGCTTTGTGTCATTTGCAAACTTCGAGATGTTGCATTTAATTCCCTCGTCTAAATCATTAATGTATATTGTAAATAGCTGGGGTCCCAGCACTGAGCCTTGCGGCACCCCACTAGTCACTGTCTGCCATCCTGAAAAGGACCCGTTCACTCCTACTCTTTGCTTCCTGTCTGCCAGCCAGTTCTCTATCCACATCAATACTGAACCACCAATACCATGTGCTTTAAGTTTGTATACCAATCTCTTGTGTGGGACCTTGTCGAAAGCCTTCTGAAAGTCCAGATATAACACATCCACTGCTTCTCCCTTATTCACTCTACTAGTTACATCCTCAAAAAATTCAATAAGATTCATCAGACATGATTTACCCTTCGTAAATCCATGCTGACTTTGTCCAATGATTTCACCACTTTCCAAATGCGCTGCTATCCCATCTTTAATAATTGACTCTAGCAGTTTCCCCACTACCGATTTTAGACTAACTCTGTAATTCCCCGTTTTCTCTCTCCCTCCCTTTTTAAAATGTGGGGTTACATTAGCTACCCTCCAATCCTCAGGAACTACTCCAGAATCTAAAGAGTTTTGAAAAATTATCACTAAGGCATCTGCTATTTCTGGGGCTACTTCCTTAAGTACCCTGGGATGCAGCCTATCTGGCCCTGGGGATTTATCGGCCTTTAATCCATTCAATTTACATAACACCACTTTCCGGCTAACCTGGATTTCACTCATTTCCTCCATCTCATTTGACCCGCGATCCCTGCTATTTCCGGCAAATTATTTATATCTTCCTTAGTGGAGACAGAACCAAAGTAGTTATTCAATTGGTCTGCCATGTCCTTGTTCCCCATGATCAATTCACCCATTTCTGACTGCAAGGGACCTACATTTGTTTTAACTAATCTTTTGCACTTCACATATCGATAAAAACTTTTGCAGTCAGTTTTTATGTTTCCTGCCAGTTTTCTTTCATACTCCATTTTCCCTTTCCTAATGAAGCCCTTTGTCCTCCTCTGTTGGTCTCTGAATTTCTCCCAGTCCTCTGGTAGGCTGCTTTTTCTGGCTAATTTGTACGCTTCATCTTTTTCTTTGATACTATTCCTGATTTCCCTCGTTATCGATGGATGCGCCCATCTTCCCTGATTTATTCTTTTGCCACACTGGGATGAACAATTGTTGTAGTTCATCCATGCAGTCTTTAAATGCCTTCCATTGCATATCCACCGTCAACCCTTCAAGAATCAATTGCCAGTCCATCTTGGCCAATTCACGTCTCATACCCTCAAAGTTACCTTTCTTTAAGTTCAGGACCCATGTTTCTGAATTAACAATGTCACTCTCCATCCTAATGAAGAACTCAACCATATTATGGTCACTCTTGCCCAAGGGGCCAAGTACAACAAGGCTGCTAACTAACCCTTCCTCATTACTCAATATCCAGTCTAGAATCGCCTGCTCGCTCGTTGGTTCCTCTACATGTTGGTTTAGAAAACTATCCCGCATACATTCCAAGAAATCCTCTTCCTCAGCACCCCTGCCAATTTAATTCACCCAATCTATATGTAGATTGAAGTCACCCATTATAACGGTTTTACCTTTGTTGCACGCATTTCTAATTTCCTGTTTGATGTCATCCCCAACTCCATTACTACTGTTAGGTGGCCTGTACACAACACCCACTAGCGTTTTCTGCCCCTTAGTGTTTCGCAGCTCCACCCATATCGATTCCACATCCTCCAAGCTAATGTCATTCCTTTCTATTGCGTTAATCTCCGCTCTAACCAGCAACGTTACCCCACCACCTTTGCCTCTCTGTCTATCCTTCCTGAATATTGAATATCCCTGGATGTTCAGCTCCCAGCCTTGGTCACCCTGGAGCCATGTCTCCGTGATCCCAACTATATCATTATTAATAGCTATCTGCACATTCAACTCATCCACCTTATTACAAATGCTCCTCGCATTGAGACACAAAGCCTTCAGGCTTGTTTTTACAACATTCTTGGCCCTTTTACAATTATGTTGAAAAGTGGCCCTTTTAGATTTTTGCCCTGGATTTGTTTTCCTGCCACTTTTCACCTTGCTACCTATTGCTCCTATCCTCATTTTACACCCCTCTGTCTCTCTGCTCACACATTTAAGAAACCCTCCACTTCTTATTCTCCGTTTGTTATTTTTTTCTTCTTTCCTCCCTACGTGTTGTGTCTGACTGCTTCTCTTCTCTGCCTCCTGCCTCACAAACGGACTACTTGCCTTCTCTATTTGAGTCCCTCCCCCCAACCGATCTAGTTTAAAGTCTCCCCAGTAGCCTTTGCAAATCTCCCCGCCAGGATATTGATTCCCCTCGGGTTCACGTGCAACCCGTCCTTTTTGTACAGGTCACACCTTCCCCAAAAGAGGTCCCAATGATCCAGAAACTTGAATCTCTGCGCTCTGCACCAGTCCTTTAGCCATGCATTGATCCTCCACCTTGCTCCATTCCTACTCTCACTGTCGCGTGGTACAGGCAGTAATCCTGAGATTGTTACCTTTGCGGTCCTTCTCCTTAACACTCTTCCTAACTCCCTAAATTCTCCTTTCAGGACCTCCTCTCTTTTTCTACCTATGTCATTTGTACCTATATGTACTACGACCTCTGGCTCCTCTCCCTCCCATTTCAAGATATCTTGGACACATTCAGTCACATCCTGGGCCCTGGCACCAGGGAGGCAAACTACCATCCGGGTCTCCTGACTGTGTCCACAGAATCGCCTATCTGACCCCCTAACTATAGAGTCCCCTATTACTGCTGCCCTCCTCTTCTTTTCCTTTCCCTTCTGAGCAACAGGGCCGGTCTATGTACCGGAGGCCCGGTCGCTGTTGCTACCCCCAGGTAGGCTGTGCCCCCCAACAGTACTCAAGCAGGAGTACTTATTGCCAAGGTGTACAGCCACCGGGGTACTCTCTAGTCCCTGCCTCTGCCCCTTGCCTCTCCTAACCATGACCCACTTTTCTGCCTCCTGTGGTTTTGGAGTGACCACCTGTCTGTAGCTCCTCTCTATGGCTTCCTCACTCTCCCTGACCAGACGGAGGTCATCGAGCTGCTGCTCCAGGTACCGAATACGGTCCATTTGGAACGCCATCTTTACGCACCTGGAGCAGATGGGGATGTCTGGAGAGCTATCTGACTGCATGACCTCCCACATCTGACATCCAGAACAGTAAACTACCCTGGCACTCATCCTCCCCCTTACCCTGGATACAATACAATACAATGTACAATACAATGCAAGGATTTTAGCTGAAAGAAATCAGCAGGGATCTGACTGCCAATCAGTTGCTCCCTCGAGTCCTCTTCCACCAATCAGCGGCTTCCTCAAGCCCACTTGTTTTGAACTGCGAGCTGCGAATGGAACGTTACGGATTTGGGTTCCTCCCACTGCAACCGCTCCTGGGCCTCTGAGGAAACAAGCCCCGCGAACGAGTTTTTAACTTACAGCTCGGACGTCAAAATATACTTTATTCGAGAAATAAATATATCCAATGCTTGATCCTTCCAAGATTCCATCCAACATTCGGGCAGTCCAAAGAGCGTCTTTCACCGAGTTGATGACCTTCCAGCAGCACGCGATGTCAGTCTCCGAATGCGTCTGTCTTTATGGCCATGGCCATCAAACGGATAAATTCAAAGTCCTCGTTGTCAGTTGTAAGTCTCTATGTCGGGTCTGCACCTTTGAAACGGAGAGTGGAGTGATGTAGTAGAAGTGTTTACAGTTTAGGGAAGAATGGAATACGATTGATAGACGCTGGCTAGGGTGTTTCTGTATAGGAAGGACCTATAGATGCTGGATTACACCAAAGATAGACACAAAATGCTGGCGTGACTCAGCGGGTCAGGCAGCATCTCTGGAGGAAAGGAATAGGTGATGTTTCGGGTTGGAACCATTCTTCAGACTGAAGACTGTCTATCCAGGCTGCTTCTGTGTTCTTTCCATATTGCGCTTCAAAAGCCATGTTCTCATCCATGCCCCTTCATCCTCAACTTTCCTCTGCACTTATTCCAATGGTCCTAATCTTTACAGGTAACTATAGTGTCATCCACTTTCTACACAATGGACCTTATTTACCAAATTATCTTTACAAATACTTCTTTTCATCTTTAAAAACCTCGACATTTCAGTATTGGTTTGTTATTGTCATGTGAACTGAGGTACAATGAAAAATCTTGTTAGTGTGCTGCCCAGTCAAATCATACTATATATGAGAAGAAATAGAACAGGTGGACATACAGAATCTCTTGCCCAGAATAGGGGAATCGAGAACCAGAGGACATAGGTTAAAGTGAGCGGAAAAAGATTTAATAGGAACCTGAGAGGTAACGTTTACACACAAAGAATAGTGGGTGCATGGAACAAGCTGCCAGAGGAGGTAGTTTAGGAAGATACTTCTACAACATTTAAGAAACATTTAGACAGGTACATGGATAGGATGGGTGTAGAGGGGCATGGGCCAAACGTGGGCAGGTGGGACGAGTGTAGATGAAACATGTTGGTCGGTGTGAGCAAGTTGGGCCAAAGAGCCTGTTTCAATGTTGTATGACTCTATGACTTAATGACTCTATGAGTGTAATCAAGCTAAGTGTAAGTACAGCAGGAGGGGTAAAAAGAGAAATACTTTAGTGCAGAATATAGTGTTACAACATTCTAGCTTTACCGTGCTGATAAAAAATGCAAGGGCCACAATGAAGTAGGTTGAGAGATTAGGATTACACGCATTAATTTATGGATTTACCAGGATTACATCCTTATCTTATTTAATTTAGTTTAGTTTAGAGATACAGCATGGAAACAGGCACTTCCACCCACCGAGTCCACACTGACCAGCAATCACCCATACACTAGTTCTATCCTACACACTAGGGACATTGTTTTACAGAAGCTAATTAATCCACAAACCTGGTTTTTGGAGTGTGGGAGGAAACCGGAGCACCCGGAAGAAATCCATGTGGGCACAGGAAGAACATACAAACTGTACAGACAGCACCCATAGTCAGGATTGAACCCTGGTTTCTGGTGTTGTAAGTCAGCAACTCTACCACTGTACAACTCTACCATTGTACATCCTGTTGGTAATCGCTAACAATCCTTCATGGATCTCGGGATTTTTATTATGTTAAAAGTGCTGTAAAAAATGGAAAATTATTTTTGATGTTTTGGTGGCAGTTGTCGACTTTGTGTCCTAACACACTCTCTCCTCTTTTAACACATTCTTTGTAACTTACCTCTTTGACCAAACCTTTTGCCATCTGTTATAATGCCTCTTTTTATGGTTCGGTGTCAGATTTTGACTGGTCATTGTTGCAAGTTCAAATCTTCCAACCTATCTCATTGCAGCCATTGCACATTTAAAAATCTGCGCTTTTTCTGTAACTGTAATGCTACAATGGCGTACACATCATTATGAACTCCACTATTTTTGTTGTATATAACACTCTGGGTTAAAGGGCTACTTGAACAAAATATGTATCTCTTACTATGGTGTAGGAATGAACTGCAGAGGCTGGTGTACACCGAAGATAGACACAAAATGTTGAAGTAACTCAGCGGGACAGGCAGCATCTCTGGACAGCAGGAATGGGTGCCATTTCGGGTTGGGACTGTTTCAGACCAGTGGGACTAGTTTACTGTGGGACTAGTTTTCAAGTGGGTTTATTGCTTTAATCCACACATTGCTGGAGGAACTCAACGGGTCAGGCAGCATCAGAGGAATGAATAGACAGATAAGCCTGACAAAGGGTCCTATCGAAAATGTCCAAAATGTCCTCTTTCCATTTCCCTCCACAGTTGCTGCCTGACTCACTGATATCCTTCAGCAATTTGTTTTTTTTCCCCTTAAGATTCCATTATCTGCAGTCTCTTGTGTCTCTATTAAACCACTGCTGACAAATCTTGTTTTTGATATGAAGCATTTATTGATATTACATAAAATCGTTACATAAATGTAAAATGATACAAACGTGTTTTCCACATAATTACTTGTCTGCTCCAGTGATTTCACAAATGGGAGAGGAGATTTAGATAAAACTTTCCATTGCTGCTATTGTGGATAGAAGCTTAGATGGTGTTGCGCTAGAGGGAGCTGTTCGCAAAATGCCTGCATCTCCACTGCTTTAGACTAGGTCGATTGAAAACTTGACGAAAGAACAGTGAAACCTTGGATCCCTCCAATCACACCAAGCACAATTATGGGGCAGTTTTGTACAAAATGCAATTATCATCTTTAGGGTGGAAAAGCATTTGAACAGATTCTTGTCAGGGAACAGTCTGTTAAAAAAACGTAATTCCAAGCAGCCGTAAGACAAGATACAAAACATAAGACATAGAGTGTTCAGTTCATTTCAGTTTAGTTTATTGACACATGTACTGAGGTACAGTGAAAAGCTTTTGTTGCGTGCTAACCAGTCAGCGGAAAGGCAATACATGACAACATACATGATTTCAAGTCTGTAAGACAGCTGTGGAGGCCAAGTCATTGGGGATTTTTAAAGCTAAGATTGACATGTTCTTAATGATAAGAATGTCAAAGGTTTTGGGGAGAAGGCAGGAGAATGGGTTTGAGAGGGAAAGATAGATTGGTCATCACTGAGTGGCGGAGTGGACTCGTTGGGCCAAACGGCCTAATGCTGCTCCTATGACATGAACTTATGAACTCAGTGGGTCAGGCAGCATCTCTGGAGAACATGGATAGGTGACTTTTTGGGTCGGGCTGATTAGTCTGTAGAAGGATCCTAACCCAATACATCACCTATCCATGTTCCCCAGGGATGCTGCCTGACCCGCTGAGTTACTCCAGCACTTTCTGTCTTTTTTTGTAAGCCAGCATCTGCAATTCCGTGCATCTATAAGCATGTTATATACTGAGGAAGTTATAATGAGGCGAATGCAGTATCTATGGCAGCAGATGTTATTAATTTTATATTTGACGCATCACAAAGAGCATAACTAATGGTAATGTATAATTTGCTGCCTGAAGAAATGGTGTTGGAAGAAACTCAATCAACATTTAAAAAGATTCTAGTACTTGAATTGCCAGGGCTATAAACCTAATGTGGTAAATGGAATTAGTGTAGATTGGCAGCGTGGATATAGCTACAAAGAACTGCAGATGTTGGAACCTTGAGCAGAACATAAAGTGCTGAAGTAACATCTGTGGAGGGTTTGTACAGGCGATGTTTTGGGTTCCGAACATCAACTGTCCATTCCCTCTAGAGATGCTACCTGTCCCGCTGAGTTACTCCAGGTCTTTGTGTTTTGGGTGGCATGGATATGGTGAGCTAAAGGGCCTGTTTCTGCACAACTCCATGGCTACATTATTTCAGCAGTAGGTGAGTCAGTTGAAGTAAATGATGGCCAAATTAAATTATTCTTCAAGGCTCCCTTGATTAGACCTTGCTGTTCGGAGGGCAACAGATCACAACATTCTTGTACTGACAAAAGTTTGTATCTGACGTTTGTCCTAAGGTTGTATGGAATGGATTATGGGAAGAGATCAGATTGGCTGTATTTGTTTTTCTTTGACTCAAGGAGGCTGAGTGTGACCTGATGGGGTGGCAGAGAGGCACAGCAGTAGAGTTGCAGCCTTTCAGTGCCAGAGACCCGGGTTCGATTCTGACTACGGATGCTATCTGTACAGAGTTTGTACATTCTTCCTGTGACCAGGTAGGTTTTCTCCAGGTGCTCCGGTTTCCTGCTACATTGGGTTTGTAGGTTTGACCAAATGTAGACTAGGCGATGTTTCGCTGAGCACCTTCACTCAGTCGGCCTGAACCTACCTGATTTCCCTGTTGCTAAACTCTTTAATTCTCCTTTCCATTCGCACACTGACCTTTCTGTCATAGGTCTCCTCCGTTGTCAGAGTACTACTCAGAGGCTAAATGCAAATTGTCCAATTGTCAGAGGCTAAATGCAAATTGGAGGAACAGCATCTCATATTTTGCTTGGGCAGCTTACAATCCAGTGGTATGAATATTGAGTTTAGAAGGATGAGGGGAATCTTATAGAAACGTATAAAATTATAAAAGGACTGGACAAGCTGGATGCAGGAAAAATGTTCCCAATGTTGGGCGGGTCCAGTACCAAGGGCCACAGTCTTAGAATAAAGGGGAGGCCATTTAAGACTGAGGTGAAAAGAAATTTTTTCACCCAGAGAGTTGTGAATTTGTGGAATTCCCTGGCACAGGGGACAGTGGAGGCAAAATCACTGGATGGATTTAAGAGAGAGTTAGATAGAGCTCTAGGGGCTAGTGGAGTCAAGGGATATGGGGAGAAGGCAGGCACGGGTTATTGATTGGGGATGATCAGCCATGATCACAATGAATGGCAGTGCTGGCTCGAAGGGCCAAATGGCCTCATCCTGCACCTATTTTCTATGTTTCTATGTTTCTATGATTTATCTAACTTCAAGTAACCCCAGCATTACCTTTCTCTCTATCCCTCCCCCACCCTAGTCACACCAGCTTCTCATTTTCACCCTACCAACCGCTAGCAATGGCCCGTTTCCTTTATCATCATTACTTTTTTGCATATCTTTCATTCATTGTTCTTTATCTCTCTACATCGCCTATATCTCGTTTCCCCTTTCCCTAACTAGTATGAAAAAGGGTCTAGACCCGAAACGTCACAAATTCCTTCTGTCCAGAGTTACTGCCTGCCCCACTGAGTTACTCCAGCATTTTGTGTCTATTTTCAGATTTGTACGTTAATTGGCTTCTTTACGTTGTCCCTAGTGTGTAGGATAGAATTATTTTATGTGTGATTGCTATTCGGCGCAGACTCGATGGGCTGAAGGGCCTGCTTCCATGCTCTATCTCTAAACTAAACTATTTGAAATCTGCTTCACAGCCATTCTTCAGAAGAATGCAACCAATATGGCCTAGTGGCAGGATATCAAAGATGCTAAAAGTCAAGCTCTGCCAGTCCGTAGTCCTCCCTATAGCCCTCTATGCCAGTGAGTCATGGAAAATCAATGTGAAGATGAAAAAGAAATTGGATGCATTCCAACAACACTGCTTGAGGACAAGAGCGGAACTCGCTATAAAAACATGGAGGGGACGGGGGACACAAATATTTGGCCGCACCACGCGGGCACTCACCCACACATGCGCACACTCACCCACATCATGTCCCGCCCCCATTGCCTGCTGACTGACGTCTCTCTCGTCCAATCGGCGCCCTCGATCAGCAGTCCCACCTCCACTGACTCGCGGAAAGCGGAGATTTTAAAATCTGGATTACAAAAACTTGGGGGGGGGGGGGATGTCCCTCACCTCTCAAAACATGGAGGGGACGTGTCCCCTCTGGCCCTCCCGGGTTTTCCGCCCCTGCTTAAGGAAGATCCTGAAGACCAGCTACACAGACCACATCACAAATGAGGAGATCTACCGGGAAACTGCAACATAACCTCAGCCAGGACATGGAAGTACGCAGGATGAAATTTGCAGGATTTACCATCATTTCTTTGTTTGATAATTGAGTTTTGGATTATAATAGTTGGTTGTGTACAAAATGTCAGCTTAAGTAGATTGACGTTGAAGCCTTTGTTCAGCACTTTCCCCCCGCGTATTCTGGAATGTAAATGGTATGCAAATACATATACATTGTGTTTTAAGCGTACATTGATGTTGATAATGTTTATTATAGAAATAAAATGAACATTTGCTGCCTGCTGTGTTAAAAAAAGAAAGAAAAATAAATACATTTGCAGGACATGTACTCAGAATGTCACCAGAACGTGCACCGAAGATAACAATGATATGGCAACCTGACGGAAGAAAGAAAAGAGGCCGACCAAAACTCACATGGAGGCGAACATCCCACAAGTACTTGGAAGCCCGGGACACTAACCTATCGTGGGTGTAAGTCGCACATGACCGAACAGAACGGTGAAAGCTTGCTGCCCAATGCACTAAACAGTGTGGGAGGAACTAAGTCTAAGTAAAGTCACAGCCTTTCCAAGACTTTGAGATTCTTCTAGTCATGTGGAGCGTGCATATTATGTTAGGCAACTCATGTAGTTAGGTTATTCGACTTTATAACCACCTCAACAATTACAAAGCAAGTTTGGTACAGACTCACAAAAGTGAGGCCCTGCACTTAATTATATAGAGTGGAGTTGAGATAGGCGGTTCCCATTTAAAACTTCGCCACACATGTTTTCCAGCGGAAACATAAAACAAACTCAGAATGCAGAATATTTGATTTTTTTATGAATTACCATTACACGCAATAGTTTCAATTATCTGTGGATGGCACAGTGGCACAACAGTAAAGTTGTTGCCTTACTGTTTGCCACCCGGGTTCGATCCTGACTACTTGTGCTGTCTGTACAGAGTTTGTACGTTCTCCCCATGACCGCGTGGGTTTTTCCCGGGTGCTCCAGTTTCCTCCTATACTCGAAAGACGTACAGGTTTGCAGGTTAATTGACTTCGGCAAAGATTGTAAATTGTAAATTGTCCCTAGTGTGCAGGACAGTGCTCGTGTACGGGGTGATCGCTGATCGGCGCGGACTTGGTGGCCTAGAGATGCTGCATCTCTAAATTAAGCTATTGCCTGATATATTCAAAGAACCATTATGGCCAATATCCTGCAAGTATTTCTTTCAGGAGCAACATCAACATCATACAGGCGGATGATCTGGCCCAGATCACCCTAATATTTGTGGGCATTCACTCTATGCAAATAGCAGCTGTATATAGCAATGTTACAAAATTTTGAGATTATAAAAATCAAGTCTGCAATTTATCCCATCAGATAAAGCATACAAAGAAGTTTAATTTGACACCTAATTCACTTTCATATCTTCAGTATTAAAAAAGTTATGGTCATTTTCATACTCGGAAATTAGCATCTTGTTCCCCATTGCCTTTCCATTGATTTAACACAAAAGTTGTGATCGAGGGCAGTCAAAAGCCCATAACTTTCTTAAAAATTAAGCGAACTGAAAGAAATTTTCAGTCATTATAGATTGAAGCATTCTGAAACTAATATGAAACAATCTTACTTGGATGACCTGAAATTAAAGCATATAATTAGTTAGTTACCCTATTGTAGCTAATTACAAAATTCAGTTACTAGATCTAAACATCTATCCATTTCTTAAGAAAATATTAACATTTTTTTAAAGCCTAAGTGTCCAAATAACATTCACACAAGAATTCACAATATAACATAATTTTTAAATCTCATTGTTATGAATTAATAGGCCAAATAAAGGAATTTTGTGTTTAATGCCTGTAAATTAATGGGCATTTAAATCAGCTTGCGAGTGGGATTTTCTGGAACGCGATGGATTGGAACTTTGTGGTTGCGGTGAATTTAAACCCAATATCGGCAGGGAAAATACTGCCGGTTCATATGGGGAATAAATCACCGTTTTGCAACATGAAATATTGATTAAAGTCCACTAAACAAGCAAGTGTATATGTAAAAATAAACAGCTTTCACTTACCTGTCCCCTATGTAAAATCGGTCCCCGTTGTCGGCGTTCACGGCATTAAGAGCTAATTTTTATTTTACTGCACCGCAGAAATAGTCGGGCGTTTAAAAAAAAATTAACTTACCGGCAGTCGGAACGAATCTCCAGGAATAGATCGCACTCCGACAAAATATTATTCCGATGGCAAGGGGAAAACCGCATTTTAACCCGCCCCCCCTTAAAGGCGGCAAAGTCGCGCACACGGCCAGTGACAGATCTGCAGTGCCGCTGAAGGTAAGTTTTGTAACATACCTACTGTATATTGTTCCGTTATCAAACTTCAAAACATTGCTATTTGGCTCAAAGCTGCTTTGAGACTTCCTGCGGTCAATAAAATAATGTGAATAAACGTGACGTAATCCACTTTGGTAACAAAAACAGGGAGGCAGATTATTATCTAAATGGCGTCAAGTTGGGAAAAGGGGAAGTACAACGGGATCCGGTGGTCCTTGTTCATCAGTCAATGAAAATAAGCATGCAGGTACAGCAGGCAGTGAAGAAAGCAAATGGCATGTTGGCTTTCATAACAAGGAGTTGAGTATAGGTGCAAAGAGGTCCTTCTGCAGTTGTACAGGGCCCTAGTGACACCACACCTGGAGTATTGTGTGCAGTTTTGGTCTCCAAATTTGAGGAAGGACATTCTTGCTATTGAGGGAGTGCAGCGTCGGTTAACAAGGTTAATTCCCGGGAAGGCGGGAATGTTATTTGCTGAGAGAATGGAGCTGCTGGGCGTGTATACTCAATAATTTAGAAGGATGAGACGGGATCTGATTGAAACATATAAGATTATTAAGGGTTTGGACACGCTAGAGGCAGGAAACATGTTCCCGATGTTGGGGGAGTCCAGAACAGATCTCTGGAGAAAAAGTTTAAGAAGGAACTGCGGATGCTGGAAAATCAAAAGTAGACAAATATGCTGTAGAAACTCAGCAGGTGAGGCAGCATCTATGGAGTGAAGGAAATAGCTGAAACCTCTCTGCTCAGAGGGCGGTGGAGGACAGTTCTCTGGATGCTTGCAAGAGAGAGCTAGTTAGGGCTCTTAAAGATAGCCAAGAGTCAGGGGATATGGGGAGAAGGCAGGAACGGGCTACTGATTGCGGATGATCAGCCATGATCACATTGAATGGCGGTGCTGGCTTGAAGGACCAAATGGCCTACTCCTGCGCCCAGCCCAGCCGGATGACATAACAGACCTTTCACTATATTTCAGGTGTGATACACTTTGGACTTTCAGACTTTAGAGAAACAGCATGGAAACAGATCCTTCTTGCCTGTGCTGGGCAGCGATCACCCCGTACACCAGCACGATCCTACCCACTAGGGACAATTTACAATTTTACCAAAGCCAATGAACTTCCAAAGCTGTACGCCTTTGGAGTGTGGGAGGAAACTGGAGCACCCGGGGAAAACCCACATGGTCACGGGGAGTATGTGCAAATTCCGTGCAGACAGCACCCACAGTCAGGACAGAACCCGGGCCCCTGGCGCTGTAAGGCAGCATCTCTAGAGCTGCGCTGCTGTGCCACCCCCCACCCCCTCTGGGTCCTTCATTGTGGTGGCAGATGCGATAGTGGCATTTAAGAGGCTTCTAGCTAGGCACATGGATATGCAGGGAATGCAGAGATTTATATCACGTGCAGGTAGAGGAGATTAGTTTAAACTGACATCACGATGCAGACTGAAGGATCTGTGCCTGTGCTATACTGTTCCATGTTCAAAGGACTATGTTCTATGTTAACCGGTACTTTTATTGTCCTACAGTAAATCACATTGACCAGTCACGTTAATAGTAACAATAAAATTCTATCACATCTTGCCAAGTGCTGGTTCCCTGGACAGGGTCATTCAAGGATTCCTTTGTAAAAGGGAACATGACTGCCAAATGCAATTTGAAATCAAAGAGATAATTTTAACAGTGGCCATTGAGCCCGACTGGAATTAGCATCCGCACGAGACAACCCCACGCTAATTCCCACGTCCCAAATTATGGATCTTTTACTTGGATGTGCTTCTCTTAGGTCTGCCCAAATTCTGTTGGTCTTCCAACACTGAGAGAAGAGACTGACTCGATGCTGACCACGGGTGCTGTCTGCGTGGAATTTGCCTGTTTTCCCCATGACACCATTTCTCCGGGTGCTCAAGTTCCCTCCCACATCCAAAATGTGTGCGGGTTTATAGGTTAATTAAACTCTGCAATTGCTCCTTGTGCACAGTGATTCGATGCAAAAGTGGGATAACATAGAACTAGTGTGAGTGACTGATCAATAGTGTGCGTGGACCTGGTGGGCTGAAGGGCATGTTTCCATGCTGCATCTCTAAACCTTATGTTGTATCTATATCATAGCAAGATACGGCAAGGCATTTTGTTTAGGGTGGAATGCAATACCATTACGTAACTAGATATTAAGATAGGTAACAAACATCTTTGTCAAAGTTGAAGAGAGAGGAGAGAGAGAAAAGAAAGAGAGTGAAGAAAGTGAGGAGGGGTGGAGAGTGTTGCACAGAGCGGTGGTTTGTAATAAACTTTTGAGTCGGTTCACGGGCACGTCCGCAGCATGTATTTTCTGCGGCGAGCAAGAGACCGTGTTCCACGTGTATATGGAGTGTGAGAGGCTACTGCCCCTGTACCAATATCTGAAGGGGTTGTTCCTCAAGTTCTGGTTGCATTTTAGTCCCACGATTCTAGTGTTCGGACACAAGGCAGGGAGTGGGGAGAGCCGAGTGGGGGGGGGAACTTCCCTGTCGGTTTGCTCCTGGGCCCTGGCCAAGATGGCCATTCGCGGGTCCAGGCAGCGGCGGGTCGATGGTCAGGGCTAGAGTCGGCTGCCTGCACCTTTTCCGGGCCTACGTCCGTGCACGTGTGTCCTTGGAGCGGGAACATGCGGTGTCCAGGCTTTCGACAAGGTCCCACATAAGAGATTAGTATACAAACTGCATTAAGAACGGTATTAGGGGTTCAGTATTGATGTGGATAGAGAACTGCTGGCAAAACAGGAAGCAAAGAGTAGGAGTAAACGGGGTCCTTTTCACAATGGCAGCAGTAACTAGTGGGGTACCGCGGCTCAGGCTGGGACCCCAGCTATTTACAATATATATAATGATTCTGGATGAGGGAATTGAGGCAATTCTCCAGTTTTGCGGATGACACTAAGCTGGGGGGCAGTGTTTGCTGTGAGGGGATGCTAGGAGACAGCAATGAGACTTGGATATGCTGGGTGAGTGGGCAAATGTTTTTGCAGATGCAATAATGTGGATAAATGTGAGGTTATCCACTTTGGTGCAAAAACAGGAAAGCAGCCTATTATTTAAATGGTGGCCATTAGGAAAAGGGGAGATGCACGAGACCTGGGTTGTCATGGTACACCAGTCATTGAAAGTAGGCATGCAGGTGAAGCAGGCAGTGAAAAAAGCGAATGGTATGTTAGCTTTCATAGCAAAAGGATTTGAGTACAGGAGCAGGGAGGGCTACTTCAGTTGTACAGGGTCTTGGTGAGACCACAACCTGGAGTATTGCGTGCATTTTGGTCTCCAAATCTGAGGAAGGACATTATTGCATGAGGGAGTGCAGAAAGGTTCACCAACTGATTCCTGGGATGTCAGGGTCCTATGAAGAAAAGTAGATAGACTCGGTTTTATACTCTCAGGAATTTAGGAGATTGAGAGGGGATCTTATAGAAACTTACAAAATTCTTAAGGGGTTGGACAGGCTAGATGCAGGAAGATTGTTCCCGATGTTGGGGAAGTCCAGGACAGGGGTCACAGCTTAAGGATTAGGGGGAAATCCTTTAAGACCGAGATGAAAGGACTTTCACACATGAGAGTGTTGAGTCTCTGGAACTCTCTGCCACAGAGGGTAGTTGAGGCCGTTCATTGGCTATATTTAAGAGTGAGTTGGATGTGGCTTGTGGCTAAGGGAGATCAGAGGGTATGGAGAGAAGGCAGGTACGGGATCTGAGTTGGATGATCATCCATGATCATATTGAATGGCGGTGCAGGCTCGAAAGGCTGAATGGCCTACTCCTGCACCTAATTTCTATGTTTCTATGTTTCTATGTCCACGGGGACTCTGGAGGCCTTCCGTGGGCGCTGGTCACCGCCTGGGGTTCAGTGCATTGTGAACAATGATTGTATTGTTGTACTATAATGTTTTTATATAGTGCCATTTTTGATTATGGTTTGATGTGTTGTATTATATGATTGTGTCAAATAAAGTTTTTGAAACATAAAAAAAAAAAAAAGTGAGGAGAGACAGAAGAGAGGAGGAAGAGAGGAGGAAGAGAGGAGAGGGGAGAGAGAAAGAGAGAAGAGAAAGGAGCGAGAACTGGATATGGTACTTTGGTTACAGCTGACAGTAGAAACAAGGAACTGCAGATGCTGATTTACAATAAAGGACACAAAGTACTGGAGTAACTAAGCAGGCCAGGCAGCATCTCTGGAGAACATGGATGGAAGATGTTACGGGTCAAGACCCCCCCCCCCCCCCCCCCCCCCCCCCCCACACACAGGACAATTCTTCAGCATTTTGTAAAGGATGATCATAACTTCCTGGCTCATGCCCAATGTCTTTATTTATTTGGATATCAAGAGAGCGCAAATGCTGGAATCTGGATCAATAGTCAAACTCCTGGAGGAACTCAGGAGTGAGTCAGGTAGCATCTGTGGAAGGAAATGGACAGACGACATTTCGGGTGGGGATATTTCTTCTGAATTCTATTAATGTGCTGTTTTTTACTGCTTTGCCGTACCCCTTTCAAGGATATATTAACAAACTGTCAGATCTCTCTGTACCTTTCATCCTTTTCTTTGCTTCTTATTTCCTTGTTGAAAATTCAGAGAACAATTGGTAGGAAAATGTTTGCATCCTTTTGTAAACCATGCATTGATCTATTTATATATACTAATAGTGTATCTGCAAAGCACCAGATGTCACGCTCCATATCCTTCCGTACTGGCAAATCTCAGTCAATTAGAATTGGTCGTAACATTTCCACCAAAGATAGACACACAGTGCTGGAGGAACTCAGCGGGTCAAGTTCAAGTTCACGTTTATTGTCACTAAACCAACTAAGGTACAATTACATTTGAGTTACCATACAGTCGTAGCAAGTGAAAAGAACACAATACACGCATAAAATAAAATTTAACATAAATATCCACCATAGTGGAATCAACATTCCTCATTGTGATGGAAGGCAATAAAGTTCAGTCATCTTCCTCTTTGTTCACCGTGGTCGGAGCCTTGAACCCTCCGCAGTTCGCCGCTGCTGACGGTCCGATGTCCAGGCCCTCTCGCCGGGATGATCAAAACCTGGCGTCGGGACGGATTGCAACACTCCCGAGCATGGAGCTCCCGAATCGGCCACTTCTTACCGGAGACTGCGGGCTTCACGGTGCTAAAGTCCACAAGCCCCGCGGTCGGAGCTCTTTTTCTGGCGACCCTCGGCAAAGGATCGCCTACTCCGCGATGGTAAGTCCACGTCACACCAGTGGCTTGAAGCTCTAGACGGTTTCCAGGCAAGGCCGCACCAACCCAAGTTGTTACGCCGCAAAAGGGGGCGGAAATGCGAAACAGAGAAAATTGCAGCTCCCCCTATTCCCCACCCCCTCCCCCCACATAAACTAACCTAGAATCATTGAAACGTACATTAAAGACATACTTAAAGTAATGAAAACAGAGAAGGGATGCAATGGCTATTGGCGAGGCGGCATATACAGTGCCACCCGGGCGCCTGGAGTAAAAGACGGGTGACTTTTCGGATCAGACTTGAAACATTGCCTAGCCATGTTCTCCAGAGTTGCTGGCTGACCTACTGAGTTACTCCAGCACTTTGTGTCTCTCTTTGGTATAAACCAGCATCTGCAGTTCTCTGTTTCTACATTCTAACATTTCTACCACCCTGACCCTTACTACTGGATCCCCTCAGGGTTGTGTACTAAACGCATGGCCCTATTCCCTGTGCACTCATGACATTGTGAACTTGTACAATGCCAAACACAATCTTTATGTTTGCCGATGATGCCACTGTTGTCTGGTGTCAGGACAACAACCTACCCGTTAACATCAGCAAGGCCAAACAGTTGGTGCTCCAAGGAAGTGAGGGAGTGAACACAGCCTTGTCCTCATCAATGATTAAGTTACTGTAGAGATGCTCGACAGCCTCAAGTTTCTAGCCATCCATATTACCAGCAATCTAACTTGGTTTTTGCATAATACTGCGATGATTAATAAAACTCAAATGCTTCTTTCGGCATTTGAGCCAATTCATCATGTCCACGAGTATTCTTTCAAACTTCCGCTGATGTGCTGTAGAGTCACCGTCATACAGTGTGGAAACTGGCCACTCGACCCAACCGACCCACACCGACCAACATGTCCCATCTACACTAGTCCCAACTGCCTGCGTTTGGCACACATTGCTCTAAACCTGTCCTATCCATGTACCTGTCTAAATGTTTCTTAAACATTGCAATGGTACCTGCCTCAACTACCTCCTCTGGCAGCTCGTTCCATACACCCACCATCCTTTGTGTGAAAGAGTTACCCCTCAGTTTTCTTTTAAATCATTCCCCCCCTCAACTTAAAACTAAGTCCTCTGGTTCTCAAGGACATAGCGTAGGGATGTGCAGTAGAAAATATCCTGACAGGATGCATCTCAGCCTGCTAAGCAATTGCTCTACTCTTCACCCTTGAATCTACAGAGAGTGATGAACACAGCCCAGTCCTTCATGGCCGTGTCATTTCCTTCCATCAGCTCAGTTTTCTTGTGTAAGAAGGAACTGCAGATGCTGGTTTCAACCAAGGATAGGCACAAAATGCTGAAGTAACTCGGCGGGACAGGTAGCATCTCTGGAGAGAAAGAATGGGTGACGTTTTTGGTCAAGACCTTTCTTCAATTTTTCCTTCTCTCCAGAGATGCTACCCGTTCCGATGAGTTACTCCAGCATTTTGTGTCTCATCTTCAACTCAATCTTCTTGGTGCGTTGCATCAGGTAGGCTGGAAGTGTTGTCCAGGATGCCAGGCACCCTGGCCATTCCCTTTTCTCTCTTCTGCCTCCTGGCAGAAGATACAGCATCTTCAAATCTCAGACAATCCTTGAAGCGTGTAAATGATATGAACTGTTAACTCTCCACCATTAGAAATCAGGCCAATTTAATCAACGAATGAATTAGCCCTTGGCCAAATTTACTTAAGCAAAGTAATACACATTTCCTATTCCTTCCCCAATCTTTTATTCTCCAATTATTAGGTTAAATGATTGTAAAGGGGTTGCAGTTAAACTGCTAAACTATTTGGTGCCTCATTACTATGTATTATATTTAATGTGATTAGCCAAAGTGAATAATTAAATTAATTTTATTCTTTTAGGTGAAAGCTTGTGTCTAAAACAATGTTAAATGTATGTTTCAATCTTTTGAATTTTATTTTTTAATTGAAAATATTGATAAAATCAGAAATAATGTCTACTTTGCTTGCCAGGTAACTTCAAAGGCTCTTGCAATTGATTAATTGACTACAAATTTACAGTCACTATTAGCTAGATGTTTCTTGTTTAAGCTACGTTCTTTAGCATGTTATCAGTTAAGTATGTGAACAGGTATGTGGTATGTGCAGGTGGCACACCGGTAGAGCGGCTGCCTTACAGTGCCAGTGACCCAGGTTCAATCCTGACTACAGGTGCTGTCTGTATGGAGTTTTCAAGTTCTCCCTTTGACTGCATAGGTTTACTCCGGGGTGCTTCGGTTTCCTCCCACATTCCAAGCACATGCAAGTTGGTAGGTTAATTGGTTTCTGTAAATTGTCCCTAGTTTATAAGATAGAACTAGTGTATGGGTGATCAATGGTCGGTGCAGACTTGGTGGTCCGAAGGGCCTGTTCCCATGCTGTATCTCTAAACTAAACTAAATTAAACTAAGCTAAACTAAACTAAATATACAGCCATGTTTAGGCTGGATGGCTTGAAAAGAAAGGTCAGGGTAGGACTAAGCCTGGCAAAGGATCAGTTGATATAGGTGAGGGGTTGTGGGTTTATCGCTAGATGGGTGGGTAGTGACAAAGGTAAAAGGAGACAAAAAGAGGTCAGATAAGATGAAAAGAGTGATATGTAAAGCCAGAGACAAGGGGTATGGCTGCACATATTCTGGAGTAGTTCCTGAGGATTGGAGGGTAGCTAATGTAACCCCATTTTTTAAAAAGGGAGGGAGAGAGAAAACGGGGAATTACAGACCAGTTAGTCTAACATCGGTAGTGGGCAAAATGCTAGAGTCAGTTATTAAAGATGGGATAGCAGCACATTTGGAAAGTGATGAAATCATTGGACAAAGTCAGCATGGATTTATGAAAGGTAAATCATGTCTGAAGAATCTTATAGAATTTTTCGAGGATGTAACTAGTAGAGTGGATAAGGGAGAACCTGTGGATGTGTTGTATCTGGACTTTCAGAAGGCTTTCGACAAGGTCCCACATAAGAGATTAGCATTCAAACTTAAAGCACACGGTATTGGAGGTTCAGTGTTCATGTGGATAGAGAACTCGCTGGCAGATAGGAAGCAAAGAGTAGGAGTAAACGGGTCATTTTCAGAATGGCAGGCAGTGACTAGTGGGGTACCGGAAGGCTCAGTGCTGGGACCCCAGCTATTTACAATATATATTAATGATCTGGATGAGGGAATTGAATGCAACATCTCCAAGTTTGCGGATGACACGAAGCTGGGGGGCAGTGTTAGCTGTGAGGAGGATGCTAGGAGCCTGCAAGGTGACTTGGATAGGTTGGGGGAGTGGGCAAATGCATGGCAGATGCAGTGTAATGTGGATAAATGTGAGGTTATCCACTTTGGCAGTAAAAACAGGAGGGTAGACTATTATCTGAATGGTGGCCGATTAGGAAAGGGGGAGATGCAACGAGACCTGGGTTTCATGGTACACCAGTCATTGAAAGTAGGCATGCAGGTGCAGCAGGCTGTGAAGAAAGCGAATGGTATGTTGGCATTCATAGCAAAAGGATTTGAGTACAAGAGCAGGGAGGTTCTACTGCAGTTGTACAGCGTCTTGTTGAGGCCACACCTGGAGTATTGCGTACAGTTTTAGTCTCCTAATCTGAGGAAAGACATTCTTGCCATAGAGGGTGTACACAGAAGGTTCACCAGACTGATTCCTGGGATGCCAGGACTTCCATATGAAGAAAGACTGGATAGACTCGGCTTGTATTCGCTGGAATTTAGGAGATTGAGGGGGGATCTTATAGAGACTTACAAAATTCTTAAGGGGTTGGACAGGCTAGATGCAGGAAGATTGTTCCCGATGTTGGGGTACTCCAGAACAAGGGGTCACAGTTTAAGAATAAGAGGAAAGTCTTTTAGGACCGAGATGAGAAGATCATTTTTCACACAGAGAGTGGTGAGTCTGTGGAATTCTCTGCCACAGAAGGTAGTTGAAGCCAGTTCATTGGCTATATTTAAGAGGGAGTTAGATGTGGCCCTTGTGGCTAAAGGGATCAGGGGGTATGGAGAGAAGGCAGGAACAGGATACTGATTTGGATGATCAGCCATGATCATATTGAATGGTGGAGCAGGCTCGAAGGGCCAAATGGCCTACTCCTGCACCTATTTTCTATGATTCTATAATATCTCCCTGCCCATACAGTAATCCATATCCATCCCTCCATAGCCTGCACATTCAGGTGCCTTTCTAAAGGCATGCGTATATGTTGGGAATGAAGGGATATGGATCAGGTGCAGGTATGCAATAGCTGCAGTGACCCAGTGGCATCATATTTGGTACAGAGAGAGTACAGAGGAGATTTACTAGAATGTTGCCTGGGATCCAGCAACTATGTTACAGAGAAAGGTTGAACAAGTTAGGTCTTTATTCTTTGGAGCGCAGAAGGTTAAGGGGGGACTTGATTGAGGTCTTTAAAATGATGAAAGGGATAGACAGAGTTGACGTGGATAAGCTTTTCCCATTAAGGGTAGGGAAGATTCAAACAAGAGGGCATGACATGCGAATTAAGGGACGGAAGTTTAGGGGTAACGTGAGGGGGGAACTTCTTTACTCAGAGGGTGGTGGCTGTGTGGAATGAGCTTCCAGCAGAAGTGGTGGAGGCAGGATAGATTTTAACATTTAAAAGTAAAGTGGATAGGTATATGGACGTGAAGGGAATGGAGGGGTATGGTCTGAGTGCAGGTAGATGGGACTAGGGGAAAACAAATGGTCGGCACGGACTGGAAGGGCCGAGAGGGCCTGTTTCCGTGCTGTAATTGTTATATGGTTATATGGTTATATGATAGGTATATGGACGTGAAGGGAAGAGGGGTATGGTCTGAGTGCAGGTAGATGGGACTAGGGGAAAACAAATGGTCGGCACGGACTGGAAGGGCGAGCCGAGGGGCCTGTTTCCGTGCTGTAATTGTTATATGGTTATATGGTTATATGGTTATATAATAGGTATATGGACGGGAAGGGAATGGAGGGTATGGTCTGAGTGCAGGTAGATGGGACCAGGGGAAATGAAATGGTCGGCACGGACTGGAAGGGCCGAGAGGGCCTGTGTCCGTGCTGTAATTGTTATATGGTTATATATGGTTATATGGTTTGGCACAGATATTGTGGACCGAAGTGGTCTGTTCCTGCGCTGTACTGTTTTATGTTCTATATTTGGGTGGAAGAGGATTAGGGTGGGGGGGAGGAGGGGAAACAGAGGATAGAAGGATAAGTGCGATTGTGGGAAGGGAGAGGAGCACACAAAGGAAGTTGGAAGGAGCATGTAGAAAGGGTAGTGAGAGATGGTGGGTGAAATAGGTGCACACCAGATTGGGAGGATGGGGGAGGGGCCAGGGGGAAATAAATGGGTAGGGAATTCATACCATTAGGTTGTAAGCTACCCAGGAATTTGAGGTGCTGCTCCTCCAGTTTGCATTTGGCCTTACTCTGACAATGGAGAAGGCCCAGGACAGAAAGGTAAGTATGGGAAAGGGAAGGGGAGTTATGGTATAATGGTTAGCATTTGGTTTATTCTGCTAATTATTTATTTCTTGTCCAATATGTTTTGTTCACATCTTATTGGGAGAGAGATTGTGTTGAATTTTGTACCAGAGTTGTTACTTATTAATTGCGAGTTTTTTCTTGCTGTGTGTCAAAGTATATGCACAGTTACTGGGAAATTTTATGTCCTCTTGCAGTCTTTCAAAGGACAGAACATGAAAATAATAAGTAGTAGATCAGTTAGCTCAGAGCCTGCAAGACTCTTAGCAAAAAGCAATGTTAAAGACAGATATATAGACACTAGACTAAGTGGGACCCGTTGGGCTGGTCCCCCAACGCAATATTCCACCTCTCCACCAATTCCAATATTGGTGGCCAGTGGTGGAGGCTTTCTGGATCGCCACTTCAAGCAGGGTGCAAGACCACCAAACTCAAGTGCAGTTTCCTACCACTTCAAGCAAGGTGCAAGGCCACCAAACCCAAGTGCAGTTTCCTACCACTTCAAAGTAGGCAGCTATAAACCCACTGACTCTCACGGCTCCACTATAAACCCATTGACTCCCACGGCTATCTTGACTACTCTTCCTCCCACCCTGCTTCCTGTAAGGACTCCATCCCCTATTTCCCAATTCCTCTGTCTACGCCGAATCTGGATGAGGTGTTCCACACCAGGGCATCGCAAATGTCCTCATTCCTCAGGGAACGGGGGTTCCCCTCCCCTACTATAGATGAGGCTTGCACCAGGGTCTCCTCCATACCCCATAACACTGCTCTCTCTCCCCATCCCCCCACTCGCAACAAGGGCAGAGTTCCCCTGGTCCTCACCTTTCACCCCACTAGCCGGCACATACAACACATAGTCCTCCGTCAGTTTCGCCACCTCCAATGTGACCCCACCACTCGCCACATCTTCCCATCTCTCCCCCGTCTGCCTTCCGCAAATACCACTCCCTCCGTAACTCCATTGTCAATTCTTCCCTTCCCTCCCGCTCCACCCCTTCCCCGGGCACTTTCCCTTGCAACCGCAAGAGATGCTACACTTGCTGCTTTATCTCCCACCTCGATTCCATTCAAGGACCCAAGCAGTCGTTCCAGGTGCGACAGAGGTTCACCTGCACCTCCTCCAACCTCATCTATTGCATCCGGTGCTCTAGATGTGAGCTGATCCATATTGGTGAGACCAAGCGTAGGCTTGGCGATCATTTCGCCGAACACCTCCACTCGGTCTGCATTAACCAACCTGACCTCCCGGTGGCTCAGCACTTCAACTCCCCCTCCCATTCCGTATCCGACCTCTCTGTCCTAGGCCTCCTCCATGGCCTAGAGTGCACAACACCAGAAATTGGAGGAACAGCACCTCATATTGGGGAGTCTGCATCCTGGTGGCATGAACATAGATTTCTCACAATTTTGCTAACCCTTGCTGTCTCCTCCCCTTCCTACCTCTCCCTCAGCCCTCGGGCTCCTCCTCCTCCTTTTTCCCTTTCTTCTCCCCGCCTCCCACCCACTCAGTCTGAAGAAGGGTTTCGGCCCGAAAAGTTGCCTATTTCCTTCGCTCCATATATGCTGCTACACCCGCTGAGTTTCTCCAGCATTCTTGTGTACCTCCTACCACTTCAAGCAGGTTGCAGGGCGACCAAACTCAAGTGCAGTTTCATGCCATTTCAAGCAGGGTGCAAGGCCACCAAATTCAAATGCAGTTTCATACCATTTCATGTAGGGTGCAAGGCCACCACATTCAAATGCAGTTTCATACCATTTCAAGCAGGGTGAAACTGCCATAAAACCACCATAAAACCACACAAAACACCACGAAGCTCAGACAGAGTCGTGACTTCTCCCTCCCCCATCTTGCAGCGACTGAGCCACACCCACACTTCCGTGTTTTATAATCCCTCCCCCTCCCACCAGAAGGGGCATGGCCTTCCTGGCTTGATTGACAGGAGAGAGATTCTCAACATTTTTTAAACACTAATAACACTTTTATTTTTAATTGATGGGAAGAATCCTCTGCACCTGATGAGCGTGGGGGGACTGAGTATGATAGCCACAAATCACAGCCGTAAGTGGTAGCGTTTAATCTAAAATCAATATACAGTGCAAACAGGAAGTTGTCAAGTTTCCACCACCAACAGCCCTTTGCAGTGCTTCACTTCAAACCAACCACCACCAACAGCCCTTTGCTGTGCTTCACTTTAAACCAACCACCACCAACAGCCATTTGCCGTGCTTCACTTCAAACCAACCACCACCAACAGCCATTTGCTGTGCTTCGCTTCTAACCAACCACCACCAACATCCATTTGCAGTGCTTCACTTCAAACCAACCACCACCAACAGCCATTTGCTGTGCTTCACTTCAAACCAACCACATTTTCATTTTCAAACCACATTAAGGGCACTCAAGGTCAGTAAAGCCACACAGTTTAGTAGATATGTGCTCAGTGTTATTCACAGCCCAGACTGAGAGACGTGACCCTCTTGCTCCCCCATTTTGCAGAGGCTGACTGAGGCACTTAACACTGCCGGGTTTTATAGTCCCTCCGAAAGCGGCGTTGCTTTCAGGAAAGTGAATCTCAACGTTTTTTAAACACTAATAAATCTTTTATTTTTCATCGATGGGAAAATCCTCTTGTCCTGCACAGTGGAGGAGTAAGATGGCCAAAATTCACAGCCGGAAGTGGCAGTGTTTTTTCACAATATGCAGAACAGGAAGTGGTCAAGATCAGAGTTTTAGTAGTATAGATTGAAGAGTACAGCACAGGAACAGGCCCTCAGCCCATAATGTCCATTCCGAACATGATGCCAAGATAAACAAATCTCCAATGTCTGCACGATCCACGCCCCTCCATTGCCTGCATAACCATGTGCCTGTCTAAAATCTCTCTTTAATGCCACTACTGTATCAGCCTCCTCCACCACCCCTGGCAACGTGTTCCAGGGACTCACCACCCTCAATGTAACAAACCGGCCCCGCACTCCTCCTTTACAATTTGCCCATCTCACTTTAAGGCTAAGTCCTCTGGTCTTTGACATTTCCACCCTGGGAAAAAGGTTCGGTCTACCTTATCTATTTTTTTCAAAATTTTATACACTTCTATCAGGTTTCTCCTCAACCTTATTCCAGTATATTCCATAGAAAACAAAAATGTGACTTGTTCACCCAGTGGTGAAGGTGCCATCGTTTAGCTGGGATTGTTACACTATCAGCAGTTTATTATAATGATTAAAACATGAAACGTAGAAGTGCCAGACAATCAATATAGACAAAACTAATTGTAGTGGACACCAGTGGAGATTTCATCAAAAGACAAAAATCCTCGCTGAGTCCATTAAGGAATGAAAGCACGCAATGTTTGTGACTATTCTATAATGGCTGGAAATGTTTAGGAAAAGATGTCATGGAAGAAATTGCAAGAGTTTGGTGAATTATAACCACATTGTGATTTGCTATCTGATACATCTGAATGCGATGCAACATGCTTTAGAACACACAACGTAGAAACAACGCACTCCAGATGCTGGTTAATACGTAAAAGGAGAGTCTGAAGAAGAATCTTGATGAAAAATAACCTATCCTTGTTCTCCAGAGATGCTGCCTGACCTGCTGAGTTACTCTAGCACTTTGAGTCCTCGTCAGAGGCAATCTAACCACTGTCACCCTCCCGAGCTCACTGGCAGCGATGCTCAAAAAACATAAATGAGAACAACTAACTTTGAACTGATTTAAAATCAATCTGGACCCTTCCTGGTCACGTACATTTCTTGCAGTCACACATGTGGTGGAGTGATTCAACCACTGAGCCATACTTTACCCCAAAACAATTGTTTAGAATAAAGGCCAGCAGCCCCTCATGTGGTAAATTTTATTCTTAATTATACCCGAGCTCTAGTGTTAAAAGGAAAGAGATACTCTGTCAAAGATGAAGCTCAACGATTTAAAAGTAAGTGGACAAAGAAGACTATTGAGATAATTTCATATAATTATTGGAACTGTTTAAGAAGAACTGCAGATGCTGGAAAAATCAACGGTAGGCAAAAATGCTGGAGAAACTCAGTGGATGAGGCAGCATCTATGGCGTGAAGGAGTAGGCGACGTTTGGTCGTTCAGAAGAAGGGTCTCAACCCGAAACGTCGCCTATTCCTTCTCTCCATAGATGCTGCCTCACCTGCTGAGTTGTTCCAGCATTTTTGTCTACTTTAGATTTTTCCAGCAACTGCATTTCTTTCTTAAACAAGGTGCCCACCTAAGCTAGTTCCAGTTGCCTGTATTTGGTCCAGACCACACTAAATATTTCCTTTCCATGTACCTCTCTAAATGCCTTTTAAATGGTGTCATTGTTCCCGCCTGTATCATTTCCTCTGGCAGCTTGTTCCGTAAACCCACTATCCTCTCCCATCAAGTTCCTTTTAAACCTTTTCCCTCTAGTTTTAGACACCACTACAATGGGAAAAATACAGAGAGCATTCACTGTGCCCCTCGTGATATTAAAAATTCTATAAGGTTTCCCCGCTGTCTCCGATCTACAAGAAAAAGCATGAGTCTATCTAATCCCCCCTTATTACTTATGCCTTCTGTTCCCAGTAATGTCCTCAATAGATAATAGGTGCAGGAGTAGGCCATTTGGCCCTTCAAGCCAGCACCGCCATTCACTGTGATCAAGGCCGTGAATCTTTTTTGCATTCTTTTGAACTTAATCTCATCATCCCTAAAGTTAGGCAACCATAACTGCTCAGAGTACTCCAAGTGCAGTCTCACCAACATCTTGTATGGTATGACATCTCAGATCTGCACTCAATTCTCTGACTGATGAAGGCAAGCATGCCAAATGCCTTCTTAATCACCTAAATACATAGTTACTATTTTCAGAGAACTATGTTCAATGGTTCAAAGGTTTCTTTATTATCACATACCATGGTACAGAGAAATATTTTTTTGCATATAGATCAGCAAGACTATGACCATACATAAGAGTCTGCTGAGTCAATATGCAAGAGACGCCATATTCGTGCCAAAATGGCGTACTTTTACCCCAGGTCTCTGTTTCACAATGCTTTCCAGGGCCCTGCCATTTACTACATAAGTTCCTGCCCAACATTAATTTTCCAAAAGTCTACACTTCACACTTTTCCGAATTAAATTCCATCTATCATTCCATGGCCCATTTTCCCATTTGGTCTAAATTATGTAATCTTTCATAATGTTCTTCACTGTCCACTATACCACCAATGTTGATATTATCCACACACATCCTAATCATCCCATTACCTATACTATTACAAAAAGTATCATCTTGACCACTTCCTGTCTACGTTGTAAATACATTTTAGAAAAAACACCACCCTATATCGCTATGAATTTTTCGCCATCTTACTCACCGTCCTCCTCTCCTCCAATTGCCCCAAGCTGCCAGCCCACCAGGCCTGAGTGACTGAGCTGCTAGTCCACCAGGCCTGAGTGACTGAGCTGCCAGCCCGCCAGGCCCGAGTGACTGAGCTGCCAGCCTGCCAGGCCCGAGTGACTGAGCTGCCAGCCCACCAGGCCCAAGTGACTGAGCTGGCAGCCCAAGAATCCATTCCGCCCACAATGTCCATACTAGCCCTTTGGAAACCAATCCCTTCAGCTCACAACACCCATACAAGCGCTCCAGAAAGCCAAGCCCCCCCACCAGTATTGGAATTGGTGGAGAGGTGGAATATTGCATTAGGGGACCAGCCCACTCATGTGAACAAGGGACCCAATGGGTCCCACATAGTCTAGTATAGATGTCACACAAGAGCGGACACAGCATGGATCCCTGTGGCACACCACTAGTCGCAGGCTTTCAAGGTTGCAGGTGACATTGAGTATAGGAGCAAAGAGGTCCTTCTGCAGTTGTACAGGGCTCTAGTGAGACCATACCTGGAGTATTGTGTGCAGTTTTGGTCTCCAAATTTGAGGAAGGACATTCACGCTATTGAGGGAGTGCAGCGTAGGTTCACAAGGTTAATTCTTGGGATGGCGGGTCTGTCATATGTTGATAGAATGGAGCGGCTGGGCTTGTATAGTGGCATTTAGAAGAATGAGAGGTGATCTTATTGACACGTATAAGATTATTCAGTGATTGGACACGCTAGAGGCAGGAAACATGTTCCCGATGTAGGGGAATCCAGAACCAGGGCCACAGTTTAAGAATAAGGGGTAGGCCATTTAGCACGGAGAGGAGGAAAAATTTTTTTCACCCAGAGAGTTGTGAATCTGTGGAATTCTCCGTCTCAGGAATTGCAGTGGAGGCGAATTTCTGGATTGTCTTTCAAGAAAGGTGTCGATAGAGCTCTTAAAGATAGCGAGTCTGGGGATATGGTGAGGAAGGCGGAAGGGGAGGGTATGATGGGCATGATCAGCCATGGATGGCATTGAATGGCAGTGCTGGCACGAAGGAGGTATCGAATGGCCTACTCCTGCACCTATGGTCTATTGTACAGTGGCACAGCTGTTAGAGCTGCTGCCTCACACACTAGAGACCAAGTTTAAGACCTCTGTCTGTGGGGGTTTAAAACGTTCTCCCTGCGATGTGTGGGTTCTTTCTATCCGGATATCCCAGTTTTATTCCACATCCCAAAGACATGCCGGTTAGGTGACATTTCGGGTCAGGAGCCTTTTTCTGACCTGAAACCTCAGACCTTCTCGATCCGAAACATCACCCCCAGAGTTGCTGCCTGACCTGGTGAGTTACTGTAGCACTTACTGCCCTTTTAAACATTGACCAGGATCTATAGTTCTCTACAGTGAACCCTACTAGAAGTTCCCTGTGCATGGAATTTGGAGTAGGATCACATTTGAGTTGACTTGGAAACCATATGTATTGGTACTGGTTTGTAATTAACACGTACCAAGATACATGATAATACATGAAAAACGTTATTTTGCCTGCTATCCAAGTAAATCATCCATACATCAATACAGTCAAACCTTGCAGAATATAGTGTTACACCTACAGAGAAAGTGCAGATAAAGAAAAATGTACAAAGGCTGCAATGATGTAGATTGGGAAGAAAGGGAATGCATCCTTAACTTTCAAGACTCTGAAAACAGCGGTGAAGAAGCTCTTCTTGTATCTGGGGGGACATGTTTTCAAGCTTCTTTATCTGACTGGATAAGGAAGAAGAGAGAATGATTGGGGTATGAGTAGACCTTGATTATGTTGGCTGCTTACTCAAGGCTGCACGAAGTGTTGAGTCCATTGAGGGTGGGGGTGCATGGGAGGTTGGTTTGTGTGATGAGCTGGGCTACATTTACAATTCCCTGCAACCTATTGCATTCTAGGGCAGAGCAGTTTCCATACCAAGCTGCGATGCCTTCTGATAGAATGCATCCCCGAGTGAATCTATAGAGATTGCAAAGAGACATTGTCACACAATACCACATATGAAGAATGTTTGATTATTCATTGTTGCTCATAATCTTAAGTGGAAAGCGGGGAGTAAAGGTAAATGAGTGGGAAGATATAAAAAGGATGTAAGCTTTTATAAGGTGACGAAAGAGAATCGTGAAAAAAATGGAAAGAATTACTGCTAGGATTTATTGACATGATTTCACTTTTATTCCAGTTTATTCTGTAACCTGAAAATGAACCGAAATCCTCAATTAAATTTAAAATATTGGGTATAGTGATATGAGGCTTTGTGATGTACAAAAGTACATCATCAGTGTATAATGATATTTCATTGTTTGAATATTTTGTCTTATATCCGTGGATATTCGGATGAGTTCTAATACTTTCCGCTAGTGGTTCAATTATGAGGGCAAATAACAATGGTGATAATGAACAACCTTGTCTATTACCCCTTGACAGTTGAAATTTTGTGGATAAAAAAATTATTAGTTAATATTTATGGCGTTGGACTTATTATAAAATTTAATCCATTGAATGAAATTCTCTCCCCTGTTGAAATTTTTTGCAATAGCATAAAATATACTTCCCATTCAACCTGATCGAATGCTTTTCTCTGCATCCAGCGAAATAATTGCGAGATTTGGATCTTTAGTTTGGTGTGAGTGCATTTTATTAGCAGACGTCTCAAATTATTAAATGAATGTCTCTTAGGGTTTAAACCCCATTTGATCGGATGTATTAGTTTAATGGCGTACTTACTTAATCTTCTTTGCTAATATTTTTGCTAATTATTTTTTGATCTGTATTTAACAACGCGATTAGCTCTGTAGGATCCAGGTTCTTCCTCATCTTTTATCTTCTTAAGTATTATGTAATCATAGATTCTGCTAGTGTAATCAGGTTTTTTGTTCTCTGAAAGGATGTGTGTGTACATTTTCTGCTGTCGAGGATACTAAATATTATGTTTTAAAACTTTTATAGAATTCATTACTAAATCCGTCGGGGGACCTGGTCTTTTTCCATTTTTTTAATGGAATATTGTTTCTTCTATTTCATTATTGAGATTTGTGTGCTCCCAATTCCTCTTGTTCGTGCAATTCTAGTTTGGGTAGATTTGCAATTATCCAGAAACTCAGTGATTGTGTTGGTGTCGTTTGTCGTTTTGGGTATGTATACAAAATTCTCTAAAATTGCACAAATCTTTTATTAATTTAATTCGGTAATGTTAATACTTCCCCTTTGTCCGATTTAATCTTTGAAATCGTGTGTTCCTTTTCTCGTTTTTTTAATTGGTGTGCGAGAAGTTTATGAGGCGTCTCCCCAAATTCAAACTGTTCCTGTCTTGTAATTTGGAATAATCTTATAACTTTCTCTGATAGTAATTTATTTAATTTGAATTTTAGTATTAATATTTTATTGTGTTTATCCATGGACGGGTCTTTAGCATTATTTATATCCAATTGTCTAATTTGTTCTTCTAGCTGCCGCTGTTCATTCTTATGTCAATAAAACCGAAAGATTCTATACATCTCGCACAATTTCCTTTTAAAATAGCAGGGGAAAAATTTAAATACTTGGGCATTGAAATTACTAGATGATATCAAAACATGTTTAAACAAACTACAGCCCTGTACTTTATAAATTACATAATTTAATTAAATTCTGGAAAATGCTTCCGATGTACTTAATAGGTCGACTAAATGCCATAAAAATGATTTTTCTACCACAAATTCTATACTTGTTCCAATCAATCCCACTATATCTACCCAAAAAATAAAAAAAAATAAAAATTGGACTCAGATATTACAAATTTTATTTGGGATTATAAGACCCATAGAATACAAAGACCACACCTGAATAAACCCAAAGTAGTAGGGGGATTAGCACTCCCTAATTTTTGTATTTATTGGTCAGTAAATATTAGAAATATGATTCAATTGTTGGATAATGCTTTCATCAAAACGGAATGGATATTCATTATGGAGAAAGAGGACTGATCTCCCCCTTTATAATTTGGTGCGATCCTTCTTTCACCCCATTGACGGTGAATAGAATACAAACTACAACAAAAACCCAATTAGATACATAGTTACAATCAGAATTTGGAAACAAAATAAAATTACAATTGTAAAATTAACTTATCTCTCTCCTATTGCTAAAAAACCCTCTGTCCTACCCGTAAACCCCTGATTATAGACAAAGCATTCATACAATGGGGAAATGAGCAGGAATTAAACTTTGGGAGATTTGCTATGATACGGGAAAACTATTAACATTTAAACAATACAACTACTAAAACAATCTGGGCAACAATCAGTATTTTAAATATTTCCAAATATGTGATTATTTGAAAAAACATGACACATGACATTACACAATGCCATTAGATCATTACTAGATGACAAGTAATTAAAAAATACAAAGGCGGAATCACCAAATTTAATTTCACATATTTATATAAAGAAATTATTATAAATGCAGTAATAATCACAACCAACGGGGAAGGTATTAGGAGGTGAGTGGGAAAACAAACTAAGCATAAAAATTTCCATGGAAGGTGGAAAGAATTACTTATTAAATTTGCACAAATGCTCCATTAATGCAAGGACACTTTAATACAAATTTTAAAATTATACATAGATTATAAACTACTCAAAAAACTAAAATTAAATAAATTTTTCCCTAACGTTTCACCAATTTGTGATAATTGCCACTACTGTCAAGAAAGAGTACTATAGCACACTCATCATCTTTTGTACAAAAATTCAAAGATTTGGATTGAAATTCTTTGAAATTTTCACAAAAGTGTTTAAAATAAAAATGAACACAAAAGCCAGAATGAATTATTTTCAGAATGACAGAAGGTAGTCCAGAATTTAAATGCGTATCAAATGAATTATTTGATTACGGTTAATAATTAGGACAAAAATTAATCTTAAAAATTCTGGAAAAAAATGCTCTCATACCAACATTAAAGATATGGATTTCAACTATGTTTTGAATCACAACATCTGGAAGATATGAGACTCCGTTTCAGGAAGTAAAAACAGAACGCTTCTTTCAGACGTGGTCTGCATTTATAGAATTGCTACTAAGATATGAGTGCAGGAGTACCTCGGGGGCCTTGGTAGTTGGGGATGAAAAACTATGGAGTTGGTGGATTCCTTTTGCGTGATTATATATAACAGAGTAAATTGGCTTTTTTTCTTTCCTTTTCTTTTCCTTTTTTTTTTTAGGGTCTATTCTTAACCTTTGTCTACCATTCTTTGACCAAGGGTTTCTTCTCCCTTTTGGCATTGCTCTTTCACTATCACAACTATTTTCCACCTATTTCACTCTCTTTTTCTTTCTATTCTTTTTCATAAAAAGCCATAAAATGTATGGGGTACAATGATTGTAACAAGATATATGTGAAGTACATTGATGTATTTACCTCTAATAAATAAAATATTTAAAAAAAATTAAAAAAAGAACTACTGCCGATGGTAGAGTTACTGCCTTACAGTGCCAAAGATGCATTTTTGATCCTAACTACGGGTGCTGCCTGTACAGAGTTTGTACGTTTTCCCAATGACTGCATGTGTTTCCTCCGGGTTCTCTGGTTTTCCCCACATTCTAAATTTGTGCAGAGCTACTTATGGGACCAGCATGCAGCAAGTCGCCTGGCTTGTACAAGGAACTGCAGACTGCTGATTTAAATCAAGGATAGACACAAAATGCTTGAGTAACTCAGCATTGAAGCCAGGAGCCACCACAAAATGCTAGTGTAACTTTATAGGTCATCCAGGCTCCCAACCTGGATGCTCCAGGGATGCTGCCTGACCCGCCGAATTACTCAGCATTTTGTGTCCATCGGTGTACTGTTACATAAAAATGGACTCTTGAAAACAATCAGAGCAAACAATAGTGCAAACATGTCTGTTCCAATTTGTTTAAATGGCAGCTGTTTTGTGGAAAATGTGTTAATATTTTCAATTGCTTGTTTAAAAACACATGCTCTATTAACATCTCTGAAACAAATCTAAAAAGCAAATTGTTCCCGCAATAACAAAAAGTAATTTTAGGTAGGGCCGTCTTGGATATACCAAAAAGAGGGCGAACAGGTTCTGTCAGGGTATCAGATATCTGCCTCCATCACCACCCTGGTAGCTCATTCCTGGCACCCACCGCCTTTTGTGACCCGCTGTGTAAAATACTTGCCCCACGCATCTCCTTTAAACTTTGCCCTTTACACATCTCCAAATATTCCAGCCAGTTGAAGATCACAAAATCATGTGATAAGCGCAAAATTAGGCCATTCGGCCCATCAAGTCTTCTCCACCATTCAATCATGGCTGATCTATCTCTCTTTCCTAACCCCATTCTCCTGCCTTCTCCCCATAACCTCTGGCACCCATACCTATCAAGAATCCATCTATCTCTGCCTTAATGTATTAATGTTTTATTATTAATGTTTAATGTTTTACGTGTCATTCCTAACTGTGACTATGTCATGTTGTCCCTTGCGGGCGGAGCACCAAGGCAAATTCCTTGAA
The DNA here is from genome assembly GCA_035221665.1 of Okamejei kenojei. NCBI lineage: Eukaryota > Metazoa > Chordata > Chondrichthyes > Rajiformes > Rajidae > Okamejei > Okamejei kenojei. Next base: position 63,724,204 of record CM069134.1, on the reverse strand, counting down.
TGTGAATACTTTGCCAATAAACCTATTCATTCATTCAATTATATCCAGTGACTTTGCCTCCACAGCCTCTATGGCAAATAATTCCACAGATTCACCGCCCTCTGACTAAAGAAATTCCTCATCTCCTTCCTAAAAGAACATCCTTTAATTCTGAGGCTATGACCTATAGGCCTGGACTCCCCATTCCCTCTCCCTCACAACCTCCATTATTTAAACTTTTTTGAAGCACAGGGTCGTCCAGCTTTTGTTCTTCATGTCCTCTGATATCGCTCAAGTTATATGTCGTCATCACTTTACTGGGCTTTTTTGGGCTTTATTTGCTTGTTGTCAACTGAACTGGAACTATACTCCAAAGGGCTTTTATTTTCATTCACTTAACAACCGTGAGGAGGAAATGGAAAGAGCAATTCTTTCACCAGCTTGTCAATTGAAGCTGTGTAGAGGGAGGAGAGATCTGAAAATATTTTCTAAATTCATCTGTTGTCACCAGTGGGTTAAAACAAAAAACAAAAAAAAACAGCTCTGGGAAAAGTCAGGGTTTTTTCCCCCAAAATTCAGGGATTTTGTGTGGCGGTAGAGTTGCTGTCCCACAGAGACTCGGGTTTGACCCAGACTATATGTGCTGTCTGTATGGAGTTTGCACTTTCTCCCTGTGTCTGCGTGAATTTCCTCTGGATTTCTGCCCATATTCCAAAGACGTGCAGGTAATTGCCTTTGGTAAATTGACCTGGTGTGTAGGATGCAAAACTGGGATAACATAACATTTCATTGTCCCTGTATCCCATCATACTTTGATGTATGGCAATAAGCTTGACTTGACTCTGCCAGTGCCGCTGTTGAATTCGCTACTAAAATATTGAAGAAGGGTCTGAGAAAGGGTCTCGACCAGAAACGCCATCTCACCAGAAATGCTAACGGTGCAGAGAAGATTCACGAGGATGCTGCTAGGAGGGGAGGGCCTGGTGTATAGGGAGTGGTTGAGCATACTAGAACTCTATTCCTTGGAGTGCAGGAGAATGAGGTGTGACCTTTTTGAGGTGTACAAAATAATGAGAGGAATAGATCAGATAAATGCACCGAGTCTCTTCCCTGAGGGGGAATGGAGAACCAGATGACATAGGTTTAAGGTGAGAAGGGAAAAATTTAATAAGAACCTGTTGAGTAACTTTGTTTACACTAAAGGTGTATGGAACGAGCTGCCAGTGAAGGTAGTTGAGGTAGGTATTATTGCAACATTTAAGAAACATTTAGACAGGTGATATGGGCCAAAGGCAGGCAGGTGGGACTAGTGTAGATGAGACATGTTGGTCAGTATGGGGATGTTGGGGCGATGGGCCTGTTTCCACGCTGTATGACTTTATGCTGCCTGACCTGCTGAGTTACTCCAGCTGTTTGTGTCCTTTTGTGTATTAACCAGCATCTGCAGTTCTTTGTCTCTACTACATGATGTGTTCTGACCCAGTCAGGAGGTTGTCTTTGCTCACATCCAGTTGGGGAAGTAACTGTGAATATGAAGCATATTTATCTCCAGAGATAAACCAGGGTTTCCCTGATCTGTGACAAAGGCTGTTTGTTTAACTAGCATCAGCAACCCTTATCAAAACAAACGGCGATGGTTTGAAAAATAATTTTGGGCAGATACAGATGCAAAAAGGGGGGACAGTTTCAAGCCATCTCTCAGGCTGTCCATCATTCTTACTTAGAGGATGAAAAGAAATTTAAACCATTTGTCAATGACTCCTTTGACATGTCCTTGTCAACAAAGGACAGCTGTGCTCTGGTCAAAAAAAAATATTCTGGTTACAATAAGTATTAAATGTCAGTGGTGGGATTTTATCAAAGGGTTTCTGTGGATAAAAACCATTAAAAGCTTCAGAAAATGTGAGCTTTCTCCTTCTTCTGATGTCATGACCTTACATTCTTGTTTATGCTACTCCGTTGCTTCTAATCTAAAACTTTGCAGTTATTTAATCACATTGAGACCACACAGGACAAACGTATATCTTGGAAAAAAATCTGAGCAAAGATACAAACTTGACTCCAAGCATTTCTTCCGGTTTTTTCTTCTTGTCTCAATTCAAATCAGAGGCAAAGATGACGAAATGCAACAGAAAAAAATAAAGGTTTGAAATTGAAGCACAGAGTATACAAATACTTTGAAATTTCAAATAGTATCTATTAGTCTACCTTTAATCGGATTATAATGGAGTTTTTCTTGCATTAAAAATTATTCCCTTTATCCTGTATTTGCACACATCTACTCTATTCAGTCCTGTCACTATTTGGTAAGTTTCAATGAGGTCTCCCCTCATCCTTCTATTCTCCAGCGAGTTTTGGTTGGGCCCCGTGCAATCATCATATGTTAGAAACATAGAAACATAGAAATTAGGTGCAGGAGTAGGCCATTCAGCCCTTCGAGCCTGCACCGCCATTCAATATGATCATGGCTGATCATCCAACTCAATATCCCGTACCTGCCTTCTCTCCATACCCTCTGATCCCGTAGCCACAAGGACCACATCTAACTCCCTCTTAAAATATAGCCAATGAACTGGCCTCAACTACCCTCTGTGGCAAAAAAAGTGGAGTTCCAGAGACTCACCACTCTCTGTGAAAAAAGTCTTTCCATCTCTGTCTTAAAGGATTTCCCCCTTATCCTTAAGCTGTGACCCCTTGTCCTGGACTTCCCCAACATTGGGAACAATCTTCCTGCATCTAGCCTGTCCAACCCCTTAAGAATTTTGTAAGTTTCTATAAGATCCCCTCTCAATCTCCTAAATTCTAGAGAGTATAAACCGAGTCTATCCAGTCTTTCTTCATAAGACAGTCCTGACATCCCAGGAATCAGTTTGGTACATCCCTAGAATCAGTCTGGTTATAGGAGCAGAATTATGCCATTCGGCCCATCAAGTCTACTCAACCATTCAATCATGGCTGATCTATCTCTGATCTTGATGGTTTTGTAGTTGCCATGAAGATATTAGATGCAATGGCTGTCCATGCTATATGGTCCCATGACCATGTGAACACGGAACGGAAAAACAGAACAATATAGCTCAAGAACAGGCCCTGCAGCCCATAATGTTTCGTACCAACCACTCTGCTACAATAAACTAACGTCACCAGCCTGCACAGGAACCATTTTGCTCCATTCTCTGTTTATGCGTATATTGCTTATCTAAAAACTTCTTAAACACCACTATCGTATCCGTCTCCCCACTACCGCTGGCAGCACATTTCATGTACCCCCACCCTCTGTGCAAAATACTTGCCCCACACATCTCCTTTAAACATTGCTCCTTTCACAGCTCCAAATATTCCAGTCAGTCAAACAATCCTTTCCTCCATAACCTCCAGTTTTTGGAACTTATTTACAAAGTAAAAGGAAAAGTACTTTTTTTTTCTAAAAGTCCATTTGATATTGCTCAAATTATCTTTAATTTGCTCGAATTCCTAGAAATTCCTGCAAGGCTGCTATTTCAGGTATTGGATATGACCAAAGATAGACACAAAAAGCTGGAGCAACTCAGCGGGGCAAGTAGCATCTCTGGAGAGAAGGAATGGGTGACGTTTCGGGTCGAGACCCTTCTTCAGACTTTCGACCCGAAACGTCACCCATTCCTTTTCTCCAGATGCTGTCTGTCCTGCTGAGTTACTCCAACATTTTGTGTCTATCTTTGGTTTAAATCAACATCTGCAGTTCCTTCCTACACATAGGGTGTGACAAAAGCATGATGCAAAAAATTGTTCAGGGCATTGTAACATGTGTGGAAGATTGTCTGACGTGCCTTAGATAATGATCCTGCAACCAAAGAAATTAAGGGCCTGTCCCACTTACGCGACTTTTTCGGCGACTGCCGGCACCCATCATAGGTCATTCCAGATTGCCGAAAATTTTCAACATGTTGAAAATCCAGCGGCGACGAGAACAAGGTACGACTCTTTGGGCAACTACTCACGACCATACAGGTTTCACCCCGCGACATGTCGCCAGGGTGTCGAATGTATGGTCGTGAGCAGTCTCCTCAGTCCCCAAAGAGTCGCAGCATCTTTCTGGTTACTTATGACGGGGGCTGGCAGTCGCTGAAAAAGTCGCGTAAGTGGGACAGTCCCTTAAGGTGCTATCTGACCTGCTGAGTGTTTCGGAATTTTCTGTTTTATGAAGGTGTTTAAATGCAAAACATTTACATTATCAGGCTTTTCCCAATTTTTAATTCATATGATTGTATAATTTCTTCACAGATCTTATAGAGGTGTACCATATTATGAGAGGAAGAGATTGGGGAAATGCTCAGAGTCATTTGCACAGAATTGGGGAATCAAAAACCAAGGACAATAGATTTAATTTCAGCCTGCTTCAGACTGATGTCAGGGAAGGGGGGTAGACAAAGAAAGAAAGTGGTGCAGAGACTGTGTGGACTAGTGGCGGAGGACGGGGGAGGGGGAGGGGGAGGGGGAGGGGGGAAGGGGAGGGGAGGGGGAAGTTTGTGGGGAGGAGAGGGGGAGCCTAAAGAGAGGGGGAGGAGAGGGGGAGGAGAGGGGGGAGGAGAGGGGGAGGAGAGGGGGGGTAAAAACCACCTGAAGTTAGAGAAGTTAACGTTCATATCGCTGGGGTATAAACTACCCAAGCGAAATATGAAGTGCTGTTCATTCCAATTTGCGCTGGGCCTCACTCTGACAATGGAGGAGGCCAAGGACAGAAAGGTCAGATTGGGAATGGGAGGGGGAGTTGAAGTGCTGGACCACCGGGGGATCAGCTTGGTTAAGATGGATTGAGCAGAGGTTTTAAGCGAAATGATCGCCGAGCCTGCGCTTGGTCTCGCCGATGTAGAGAAGTTGAGAGCGAATGCAGTAGATGAGGTTGGAGGAGGTGCAGGTGAATATCTGCCTCACCTGGAAAGACTGTTTCGGTCCTTGGATGGAGTCGAGGGGGGGGAGGTAAAGTGATAGGTGTTGCATCTCTGGCGGTTGCAGGGGAAAGTACCTGGGGAGGGGGTGGTTTGGTTGAAAAGGGACGAGTTGACCAGGGGGTTACGGAAGGAACAGTCTCTGAGGAAAGCAGAAATGGGCGAAGATGGGCAAATATGGCCAGTAGTGGGATCCTTTTGGAGGTGGCAAAAACGTTGGAGGATTATGTGCTGTATGCGACAGCTGATGGGGCGGACGGTGAGGTCAAGGGGGACTCTGTCCTTGTTACAAAAGGGAGGAGGGGGAGTAAGAGCGGAGCCGAGAGATAACGAGGAGACCCTAGTGAGAGCCTCATCTATAATGGAAGAGGGGAATCCCCGTTCCCTAAAGAATGAGGACATCTCCAATGCCCTGGTGTGGAAAACCGCGTCCTGGGTGCAAATGTGGGGTAGACGGATGAATTGGGAATAGGGGATAGTCTTTACAAGAAGAAGGGTGGGAAGAAGTGCTGTCAACATAGCTGTGGGAGTCAGTAGGTTTACAGTAGATGTCGGTCAATAGTCTGTTTCCTGTGGTGGAGACGATGAGATCTAGAAACGGTAGGGAGATGTCGGAGATGGTCCAAGTGAAGTTGAGTGCAGGATGGAAATTAGAGGTGAAGTGGATGAAGTCAGTGAGTCATGGTTGCAGGAGGTAGCACCAATGCAGTCGTCAATGTAGCGGTAGAGTTCGGGGATAGGGCCAGTGTAGGCCAGGAACAGGGATTGTTTGACGCACTCTACAAAGAGGCAGGCATAGCTCAGGCCCATGCGAATGCCCATAGCTACGCCTTAGATCTGGAGGAAGTGGGAGGAGTTGAAGGAGAAGTTGTTGAAGGTGAGGACTAGCTCTGCTAGGCGGAGGAGAGTATTGGTGGACAGATATTGGCTGGTGCTACGATCGAGGAAGAAACGGAGGGCTTTAAGACCCTCCTGGTGGGGGATGGAGGTGCAGAGTGACCGGACGTCCATAGAGATGGTGAGGGAATGGGGCTTTGGAAAACAGAAGTCATTGAAGAGACGAAGAGCGTGTGAGGTGTCTTGGGCATAGGTAGGGAGGGATTGGACCGGGGGGATAGGATGGAATAGAGGTATGTGGAAATTGGGAGATTGCAACCTTCACGTGGTCCACCCTGTTTCAACTAATGCAATCAAGCTGACATGCACAAACAAATAGATCAAATAGAACAACTTGACCTACAACTTTAGGCTGTGCATGCCATACGCAAGAAGAAGTAGAAGATGTGGAAATTAATTCGGTGGGGCATGAACAAGCAGAAACAATGGGTCTGCCAGGACAGTTCTGTTTGTGCATTTTGGGGAGAAGATAAAATCGGGCCGTGCAGGGCTGGGGAACGATAAGGTAGGTTTAGAGGGTTGTGGGCCAAGTACGTGCAGGTGGGACTAGTCATCGAGCCATAGTCATACATTGTGGAAACAGGCTCTTTAGCCCAACTTGCCCACGCTGAATAACATGCCCCAAGTATGCAAGTTCCACCTGCGTTTGGCCCATATCCCTCTGAACCGATCCCATCCACGTACCTGTCTGAATGTTTCTTAAACGTTGCTTTGGACTTTAAAGGTACAGCATGGAATCGGGCCCTATGGCCCACCAAGTCCGCGCCAACCAGCGATCCCTGTACACCAACAAGATTCTACACACTAGGGACAATGTACAATTTTACCAAAGCTAATTAAACTACAAATCTGTACGTCTTTGGAGTGTGGGAGGAAACCGGAGCACCCGGAGAAAACCAAGGCCTTGGCATTGCAGAGGGAGCTTTACTCCAAATTGAACTGGTGGATTAATAATAATAATAATAATAAACTTTATTTCAGACTCAGAGTCCAACAAGGGACAACATTACATAAAAAATGCATTGCATGTTAAAAACATCGTTACTTAACCTTAAAAGTGATTAATGGGGCACCAGGCCAAGAACTGCACAGAAAATCTTCACTGGACAATCAGAAATGTGTACCATCCTCAAAATAGCATGATGTTCATTAAAGTTACCAAGTAAGTTAAACTACAGAGTGTTTTATTAAATAATAAACAAAAGAATGTTGTGGGTAAACGGTCTTAAACAGACTGTCAATCCTGAGTACGTCCAACAATCCTCTCGAAAAGCAGTTTCCCTGAATGAAATTTCATTTTTACTACTTCTTATTTCACCAGTGATGTAAATACACTAACGATGTTGTCTCTACTTATTTTTTTATGTTAACTGGACTGGGATTTTGAATACTAAGAGGATTTTACAGATAGGTGAAATATAAAGCTGCACAAAAGTTGGCTGAATACAGCAAGATTCACAAAATCTGGAACCAAACCAAACTTCCATGAAAACCAACCCAGAAACACATGCAGTTACTTATCATGGTTGTAGAGTCGAGATAAACTAACATCCTGTAATAATTCACATGATTTATTGTAAAGCTTGTCCTGCTGTTATATCTAGCCTGTACCAGGACCATGGGAACAGTTTAATAGTTATCAAGGGGCTCATGGAGGAAGTATTGGTTAAGACACTGAATTTTAATCCGATGAAATACTTTCACTCAGGAGAATGAATTCACTTTGGTCCCATTGATCCAAATTGAGGTAAGTCTGCCTACTGTTCACACTTAACTCTGAGTGAAACAGGATGAAGGGTGGAAAGTATTGAGTATAAAAACTGCCAAGTGTACTGTGTTACAAATGAGACAAAATTTTAGGCTGTTCCAGTTTCTTAACCACAATTTAAATTTTAATTTATTTTAAACTAACAACAACATATTGTATTGTAATTAAAACTAATATGCAGACAGAGCAAATATTATTTGTACGTGCACATTACATCATGTCAAATCAACCTCAGACAATTGTTGCATCTTGGCATAGTTATTATTCATCGTTAGAGTTGACTTGGTGTTCTGTATCTGTGAATCGTTCTAAATAGTATTCAGTTCTTCAAACTTATTTCGTTTAGTTGAGAGATACAACGTTGAAACAGGCCCTTCGGCCAACCGAGACCGTGCTGACCCACATTGACCCATACACTAATTCTACTCACTAGGAATCATTTTTACAGAAGTCGAGTAATCTACAAACATGCAAGTCTTTTGGAATGTGGGAGGAAACCGGAGATCCTGGAGAAAACCCATCCAATCGCAGGGAGAACGTGCAAACTCCATATAAACAGCACCTGTAGTCTGGATTGAACCTGGGGTTCTGGCGCTGTGAGACAGCAGCTCTACCAACTGTACCACTGCACCGCCCACAGTTTGCAACAGACATTAGTGTGAGGATAGTTAAAATGTTACCAATGCCTTTTTGTGGGGACAATTAGAATACAGTAATCATCCTGTTATACGGGTCTTCTAAAAAAAGCCACTTCCAATAAAACTGGTTTGATGTTGTGCAGTTGTCATGGAGACCAGATAGCTCCATCTATGCTAAGCTGGTGGATCTAGTCAAGACAATGATTGTACTAATGTTAAATCTCCAGACCAACTACCACACATTCTGTTTATAAGGTCTTCTCAACACTGTACAGAGACAGCAACTCTACTGCTGCGCCACTGTGCTGCCTCTGGGTCAACTAGGTATGATGTCAGCTGTGGTTAGCACTCTTGCTTTGGAGTCTACATGGTGTCGATTTAAATCCTCATCACGAAATAGAGGGATAAAGTGAAAGATTTCATCGGAACACAGGGGCATGTTTTTTTCACTCAGAGGGTGGTAGGTGTATGGAACGAGCTGCCAGAGGAGGTAGCTGAGGCAGGCACTATCACAACGTTTAAGAAACATTTAGACAGGTACATGGAGAGGATAGGTTTGGAGGGATATGGGCCAAACACGTGCAGGCGGGACTGCTGTAGATGGGGCACGTTGGTCGGCATGGATAAGTTGTGCTGAAGGGCCTATTTTCATGCTGTATGACTGTGACAATATGATTCCAAAAATATGGCTGATGCACTAATACAATATCGAGGGAGATTCCTCATTTGAGTGAGACAATAAACTGAGGTGTTAAACAACAATGTCTCATCTCATCGTTGACAAGGTTCCTTCCAGGAGCCAAAAGGAACTGCAGATGTTGGAATCGTGTGTAGAACACAAAGTGCTGGAGTAACTCAGCGGGGTCAGGCTGCATCTCTGAAAGACATGAAAGATTCTCACCAATCTGGAGCTCGTTTACAAGACCATTTGGAAGCTATTGTTGCCTCCACTCCAGAACCAAGTTCACTCCCGATCCATCACTGAGCAGCAGTATTCTGACAATCCTTGCACAAGCACATCTTGGAGTTGAACTCCAAGTCATTGAACTCCAAGCCATGTTCACCGAAGCACGAGTTAGAAGGTCATGTTACAACTGTACATGACATTGGTGAGACCACACCTGGAATATTGTGTGCAGTTTGGTCACCATACTAAAGGAAAGATATGTTAGAGAGAGTGCAGAAAAGGGGGCTTTCTGCAGCACTAGCATGGGTATTGTGGGTCAAGTCAAGTCAAGCACAGTGAGTGCAGGGCCTGTTAATCCTGGCCAGATTGGAGGGGCTAGGATTTTAAAATTGGGTAAAGGCTTCAGGGCTGCTAGGATATTTGGTCAATTTGAAAGTGCTCTCTGTGGAACTGGGACAAGCTGCAGAGTGGTGCCAGTTTGTCCAGAGCCTAGATCCAAGCTGCAGGAAGGTGATGGGAACTTCTGCAGACCCTGTCAATTAGGTGCAAAATGCATAGAATGGAATGGATGACTGCAGACCAGACATACACCTTGTAAATAATTGTAAATAATGTTGCAAAGTTTTACTTCACTGAATGTTGATTGGATGAGGTATTGAGCCTTGTCTGGTTTTCTTGCAGATCAGGGTACATGTTGCAATGTTTGCTTCCTCCAAGAATCCCTGGTTGAATACAATGTATTAGCCATTGTATTATTGGGTTAGGGAAATGTCTGTTATATATGGGGTTAATCGATATCTGTAATTGGATTGTAAAGAGACCACCCCCATGTGGTTTGGCCCCTCGAGGTCCGGGGACCTATAAATGTCCGCTGCCACGAGATCCTGCGGATGGGGCATTATCTTCATCGTGGTGATTGACAGGCGAGAGGACCAATCAGCTGATCTCAAGATTTAAAAAAAAATTCATAACTTTTTTATTTTTCATCGATCGGAAAAAAGCCTCGGGGTGCCTCAGCGGGGGAGGACTGTGAGTAAGGTGGCCAAAAATCATAGCAATATAGGGTAATGTTTTGTCTAAAATCAATATACAGTGCAGACAGGAAGTGGTCAAGATGAGACTTTTAGTTATATTGATGATGATAGATATGGGCAGGTAGGAGATGTTTAGTGGGGTCATGTGCCCAGTGTAGACAAAGAAGACAACTCAGGAAGTCAACTTGGTCAGGATGAATAAGTTGGGCTGCAGATGAGCCCGTTTCTATGCTGTATATGTTTCTGACTCAAAGGGCAGATTAAGAGTGAGTGAGAGCAAAAAAGAAATAGGACACAGAAGAAGAAGTGGGAGAAGAAGCTGCACCGTCAGATGGGATATTTTGAATTATAGCAGGAAGTTTCCTGTTTCCTCGATAGATCAATCAACACCATGGCAACAGATTTAGGGTCATTATTGTGTTGCTACGAACGCACAAAGTGGTGATGGCATATCTTATATTATAGCAGCAATTACACTTCAATAGCACTTTGCTACTTGTAAAGCACTTTGTAGTGATCCAAGCCCATGAAAGACACTATATAAGTGGAAATCTTTCTTTAAGTATTCTCTCACATCTGAGAATGCAAGCTGGAAAAAAATAGCAAGTTCAAGCAGACTTAATAGGAAGTGGATTATGGTGAAATTCTTTCATCTTCAGAGTGTTGCTATGAATTTAGACTAATGCCGTTCCACTATTTGAGGACTCTGAAGTTTTGACTTAATACTAAATGTGCATGAGGCCACAGTAAAAAAAAATAATTCAGAAGCAATTGCTGTTATTGGGAAACACAATTAAAGTCCCAAGGATAGATAAGGCAGGGAATGTAATGTAATTGAATGCGAATAAATCCATAGCTCAGTTTGTGCTCGAGGTGCTTTGGAGCAAGGGATATGTAGCTTTATCATAACCGTGTGACTTCAGTTATATTTGTTTTTAATTTCAAAAATTAACTTTATTCAGAATAAAAAATACATACAAAACGAAAATCTTGCAAACGCTCTCATACATTCTCAGTGTCTATATATCCAATGGTGTCACACACACACTAGTGTTCATACTTGCCTTTAAACAAGATTTGTCCCACCCGCAGTCATTCCTTCTTCTCCTGCTCCTCTCCGGCAGAAGGTACAGAAGCTTGGAGGGGTTCTCCCCCAGATTGAGGAATGGCTTTTCCCCCTCCATTATCAGGCTTCTGAACGTTACTTCCATGAGCTAGGATACTTAGTTTGGTTTAGAGATAGAGTTTACAGTATAGAAAACAGGTCCGACCCATCGAGTCCACCGACCATCATCATCATACACTACCTCTATCCTCCACACTAGGGACAATTTACAGAAGCCAATTAACCTACAAATCTGCACGTCTTTGGAGTGTGGGAGGAAACCAGAGCACCTGGAGAAGCCCCACGCAGTCACAGGGAGACTGTACAAACTGCATACAGACAGCACCTGTAGTCAGGGTTAAACCCTGTAAGGCAGCAACTCTACCACTGTGCCACGCTGTTCAATTCACCTCTACCCCATTGGCCTAAGGAATTGATGTGCCACATTGTCGTGTAACATCGCCTGACCATAAAGAAGGGAAACATACAGCCAAAGATTGAGCGCTGGACAGATTCAATCCTCGACTAACCACTAGAATGCAAAGAGACAGAAGCCATTTTGTGACCTGGTACTCATTTAAATTGGATCCAAGAGATGTGGATATCAAACAGGAAATCTACAGTGACTTCCCCGTTTGCAGAGACTCCAACCCCAAGCACCTTCTGATCTGGAGATTCTCCCGCCTGGATCCCCTAGGAAACTGGAGACTCCAAACACATGTGCGCACAAGCACACATCACGAGCGCGAAGCGCGAAGTCCCTTGCGGCCGGGGGGGGGGGGGGGGGGGTAGAGCGCCTAGCATGCACATTATACATGTAACATGTATGCACTACATGCATTAAAACGTATGTAGTATCGCGTGTGCGCATTTGGTGATTTATACACCGTGGAAATGCATGAAAATTAAATTCCACTTTTCAAAAAGGTGATTGGGCGGGAGAAAGAACATTTCAAGCGGGAGAAAATACATCTTAAGTGGGAGACACAAAGCCAGGGCGGGAGAAATTAAATCTCAAGCGTGAGATCGGGAGATTTTGCGAAAATGGCCTTTCGGCGGGAGATCTCCCGCCGAAAGCGGGAGAGTTGGAGTCACTGCGTTTGAAGTTGCCTGGATGCAAGTTTTTCCAAAGGGCACTTGGACAGGGCAAAAAGCTATGGAGAAAGGTAAAGAGGGCATTAGAAGTGGTAGGGTATCATGGCACTTTTCACCTTTGGAGTGTGGGAGGAAACCGGAGCACCTGGAGAAACCCCCAAGCAGTCACAGGGAGACTGTACAAACTCCATACAGACAGCACCTGAAGTCAGGATTGAACCCTGTAAGGCAGCAACTCTACCGCTGCACCAGTGTGCCATGCTGTTCAATTCCCCTCTACCCCATTGAGGACATTGGCCGATGGAATTGATGTGCTTCATTGCCGTGTTATATTGCCCGACCATAAAGAAGGGAAATATTTGTCTCCTTTTCACCTCTGGCCCTTGCCACTTATACCACCAATCTTACAAAGAACCCCCTCTCCTCCCTCAACTGTAGAAACAAGGAACTGCAGATACTGGTTAATACACCAAAGGACACAAAGTGCTTGATTAATACAGCAGGTCAAGCAGCATCTCTGGAAATCATGGATAGGTGATTCTTCAGGTCTTTTATTTCTACAAAAAACGTTTGCAATGTGCTAGAGTAACTGAGCAGGTCAGACACCATCTCTGTCGAAAATGGATAGGTGGTATTTCTGGTTGGGATCCTTCTTCAGGAAATATCTTGGACTTCCCTGCCCCTCCCACAACTGTATCCACCCATCATTTGTCAGGTTTTGCTACATCTCCACCTCTCTTTTCTAGCTCCTCCCCTCCTCCAAACGCTGTAGAATAGCGCTGCCCCAAATTGTTATCCATCCATTCTATACCACAGATGCTGCCTGACCTGCTGAGTTCCTCCAGCATTTTGTTTTTGTTCAAGATTCCAGCGTCTTCTGTCTCTTGTGCCCCCTACCAATATGCCATTTGTTTCTTAACTACTTGCTACTAACTTTAGATTTAGAGATACATATAGTGTAGAAACAGGCCCTTCAGCCCACTGTCCATACCAACCAGCAATCACCCCATACACTAACATACACACCAAGGACAATTTACATTTTTTTAAATCCAAGCCAATTAACTTACAAACCTGTACACCTTTAAAGCATGGGATAATGTACAAACTCCATACAGATGGCACCTGCAGTCAGGATCTAACCTGGGTCTCTGGCATTGTAAGGCAACAACTCTACTGCTGCACCACTGTGTAGCCCCAAACTTCTTACAATTCAATATAATATTGGTAGAAACTTTGATACCAGGTGCAAGACAGTTTTGATGACAAAAGAGAATGACCAGGCAATTATTTGAAGACTTGTTCACCTGCCATTAAGAATCAGCCAATGCATGTTCAACCAACTGCAATGTTCAATCATCCTCTAATTGATTTCAGGAACACTTGAGGGAAATTAGCCATTAACTTTAAGCCCTGCTGACAGTAATTAAACTATTGGCCTTGAGGTGACACAGCTCCATCTTGGCAACAGATTAGACCATTAATTGTTCCATGATTTATCACAGGAAAGCTGCTTGTAAAAACTTTATAGGCGGTGATTCAGCTTCAGTTGCATTTAAAAATCTATAGTAGTACAACCTCCAAATAAGTTCTGAACTAGACTTGGGTGCATTGGTTTTTATCTTTTTGCACTTTTATTGTTCGTTTGTACATACACATGCATATATGCATATATATATATATATATATATATATATATATATATATATATATATATATATATATATATATATATATATATATAAATTATATATATATATATATATGCATATATATATATATATATATATATATACAAAATATGTACACACAGGCCAGGCACATGCCGTCAGGCCTACCCTGACTAAAATTATGAAATGGCAATTATTAAATATAAATAGTAAAGGCATGGGAGAATTATGCCTATCTAAGAGATCGATCTCCTAGGTAGGCATAATTCTTCGTGCCTTTCAACTGCAGCACTTGTAACCCTTGAAGGTCTGTACAGCCCACGTGCCGTCAGTGCTGCTTCAAGCTGTAAATTTCAAGTGGAGCTGAAGGCAGCAGAAATTCTGCCTTTGCCGTACTGCGCAGGCGCAGCACAAGTTTCTTGGCGGGATTTTCAAATATGGGTTGTCATTATTTTAAGAGTATCTTAGGAAACAATGAGTGAAGAATGGAGTTCATGTACCAATAACATGGTAAGTACATTTCTTGGTGCTTTATGTTTTTAAATACTATTTCCCGGGGTGGGTGGGAAGAGCTCCTTTCACAGTGTTTGGGGAGTCTGGCCCGGGGTAAAGTTGTGGGGAGGCAGGAGCATTGTGAAGGAGGGGATCAGGGCCAGTATCCCACTTGCGACGCCCCGGGCATGGAGCCAACGCATTGTGGCCGGTGAGTGAATTAGCTCGGGAGGCTGCGAGTGGCCGCCGGGACCGGACAGCCCCTTCTGCCGGTCCCCGCTCACCTCTGGCAGTGCTCCCCGTCTGAAAACCTCTCTCCCGCTTGCCAGCTTCGCTCATGTTAGCCGCTTACCGCAAATCCTTAAATTCCGAAAGTGCGCTCAAGGGACCAATTGAGGTTACTCGGCTGTGGGAATTTAAGGATTTGCGGGAAGGCGAGCGGCAGGGGAGAGGTGTTCAGATGGAGAGCACTGCCAGAGGTGAGCGGGCTGGCCGGTTCTGCTGTCCAGTCATGGTGGCCGCTCGCAGTCACCCGAGCTGCTTCTATCCTCGGAAGTGGCGGGCAGTTCTGCTATCTGTGCCCGGAGCGCTGCAGCAGCGGTGAGTGAGTCTGACATGATCTCTGACCCCCTCCTTCTCAACACTCCTGTCATCCCCGCATCTTTAACTCCTGGCACAGACTCCCCACACGCTGTGAAAGGAACTCTCCCTCCAATTGGACCCTTGAATTAATATTGTCATTCAATAAGATGACAACTGATTCAATGTCCCAGTGTGCTCCCATTTTTCCCACCATCTCTCCACCTGCCTTCATCCTCCGTCCCCCACCCATTCAGTAATTATAAAATGAAGGTGATTTAGAAGCGTTGGGAAAATTGAATTGCTACTTTTAAAAACATTTTACGGAGAGTATAATCTGCGCATGCGCGGTTTAAGATTTATTTTTAAAGCCGGCTGACTGCCTACCTTGAGTAATTACTCACGGTACGTGCCTGACACAGGCACATATCTATCTTTATACTTATAAAACTCTGATCTTGGATGTGTGTTTATTTGTGTGATGTTCACATCTCCTCGAAAATACGACGCGCTAATGGCAAAATGTTTACATATTCCGATAGAGATTTATGCTGTGAAGTCAAAAATCGACTTATCTGAAAATTTAATGGATTATTTCACTAGTTATTTATGAAAATGTTCAAAATAAACGAGCTGATGACATCACAATGGATCTGCTTGCGTGGCCTGTGCGCACTGTTTTTTACGTGCTGTGAGGTATGTCACCCCCCCGACTCACAGTCATTTGGTTGCCGCCAGCCCGCTCGCCATGGGCCCCGCAGTCCGCCTGGTCGCACGACCGGCCCTCCTCTCCTCCCCCCCCCCCCTCCCCCCCTCCCCCCCCTCCCCCCCTCCCCCCCTCCCCCCCCCCCTCCCCACCTCCACCCCCACCTCCACCTCCACCTCCCTTTCCCCTTTTCCCCCCCACCCCCCAACCCCTCCCAATCTCCGCCCTCCCCTCTCCTCCCTCCACCTCTCTCCCCCCTTCTCTCTCCCCGTCTCTTCCATCATCAAGTTTGCAGATGGGGACGAGACAGAGTATAGAAGTGAGATCGACCGACTGACCAAATGGTGCCAGCGCAACAATCTGGCTCTCAACATCAGTAAGACCAAGGAACTGATTGTGGACTTTAGTAGGGGAAGGATGAGGACCCACAATCCTGTTTATATCAATGGGACGATGGTGGAGGGTCAATAGCTTCACATTCCTGGGCGTGCGTATATCAGAATATCTTTCCTGGACCCAGTACACTGATGCAATTGTAAAGAAGGCACATCAATGATTCTTGAGAAGATTTCAGAATGTCAAAGAGGATTCTCCTAAACTTCTACAGGAGCACGGTAGAGAGCATTCTGACTGGTTGCATCGTGGCCTGGTTCGGCAACTTGAATGTCCTGAAGCGAAAAAATACCACAAAAAGTTGTGACCACTGCCCAGTCCATCTCCGGTTTTGACCTCCCCACCGTCGTAGGGATCTATCGTAGCCGCTGCCTCAAAAAGGCAGCTTAAATCAACAAGGACCCACGCCATCCTGGCCACACACTCACCTCACCACTGCCATCAGGAAGAAGGTACAGGAGCCTGAAGACTGTAACGTCCAGGTTCAGGAACAGCTCCTTCCCCACAGCCGAATTAAACACGACGAATAAGCTAGGTGCTTTAAACTGCAAAAGACTATATTATTATTTGTTATTTGCACTATATTTGTTATTTATTGAACTTTTTCTTTTCTTTCCCGTTATATGCAATGTTTACATATTCACATATTCTGTTGTGCTGCAGCAAGTAAAAATTTCATTGTCCCGTCTGGGACATATGACAATAAAACACTCTTGACTTGGGTTGCGTTGGGGGACCAGGCCTCCCGTGGGGGCTATGGGCGAGTGGTGGAATATTGCATTGGGGAACGGTTTGCTTTGGGGAACCAGGCCTCCTGTGTGGCAGGGACCCAATGGGCCCCACTTGGTCTAGTATATATATCTATATCTCTATCTATACCCATATATACACTAGACACACACACTGGACTTTTTAAATTATATTGTTCACAGAGTATTATGTTTACATATTCTGTTGTGCTGCTGCAAATAAAAATGTCATTGTTCTGTTTGAGATATATGGCAATAAAACACACTTGACTCTCTTGACGGTACACAAAAGGCTGGAGAAACTCAGCGGGTGCAGCAGCATCTAAGGAGCGAAGGAGATAGGCGACGTTTCGGGTTGAGACCCTTCTTCTTTTTACCATGGACGTCCAGTCACTCTACAACTCCATCCCCCACCAGGACGGTCTCAAAGCCCTCCGGTTCTTCCTTGACCAGAGGAGCAACCCATACCCGTCCACTGACACCATCCTCCGCCTAGCGGAGTTGGTCCTTATATTTTATAAATCAAGGTATGACTCTCTTGACGGTGTCTCCATGACACTAAGTTTAAAACGGACAGGCAGTTGAATAGCGTTAAATAACCTGTAACAGGCCCTTCAGCCCAGCTTGTCCATGCTCCATCTACAAATGACCCATACGAGTGAAATGTAAAGCCAGAGGGGGGCATGGAGGTGGAAGGGGAGGGGTGAGCAAAAGAGGGGCATAGTACTTGGAGAAATGGGTGTGCACTAGGGTTTGGGGGGGGGGGGGGGGGGGGGTCACATGAAGGAGAGAGGGTGAAGGAAGGAAGTGTCACTTACAATTGGAGAATTCAATGTTCATACTGTTGGGTTGTAAGCTACCCAAGCTTTGAAGTCTCTTTTCTGTTGAGATCTGAATAGTTTTATTTCTTTCTTTCACAGTTCTGGACTTGAAATGCTGTCTGTTTCTCTTTGCACGGATGATGTCTGCATTGCTGATTGTTTCCAGCATTTCCCAATTCTGTTTGAAATTTCCACCATCTGCAGTTTTTTTCCAGTTTCCACAATAAAGCAGAGTGGCTGGTCATCTGTGTTTGTGGGACCTCGTTGCATATACATGGATGTTGTATTTCTTATTGTTAAAACGCAGAACAGTACAGCACAGGAGCAGACCCTTCAGCCCACAATATCCGTGCTGTACATGGCGCCAAGTTAAACTAATCTTCTCTGCCTTCATGTGATCCATATCACTCCGTTCCCTGCATATCCATGTGCCTATCTAAAAGCCTCTTAAATGCGATATCTGCCTCCACCCTCACCCCAAGGGGTGCGCTCCAGCCACCCAACACTCTCTGTGTAAAACAAAACTTGCCTATTCCATTAAACGTTGTCCCTTTCACCTTAAAGCTATCACCGCTCGTGAAAACCTATCTATGTCTCTGTTAATTTTATACACTTCTGTTAGCTCACCACTTCGACATTCCAGAGAATACAAACCAGGCAGGGCAGCACTGCAGTGCAGCTGGTGGAGCTGCTGCCTCACAGCGCCTGTGTCCAGAGTTCGATCCTGACCTTGGGTGCTGTCTGTGTGGAGTTTACACCTTCTCCCTATGACCACATGGTTCCTCCAGGTGCTCCAGTTTCCACTCCATCCCAAAGGCATGTGGGTTTGTAGGTTAATTGGCCTCTGTAAATTGCCCCTAATATGCAGAGAATGGATGTGCAAGTAGGATAACAGTTTAGTTTTTTAGTTTATCCACTGTGATGGATGTTTGTGTGAATTTAATTGTTTGCGTGTTTTTTTAATGAATTGTTCTGTTTGTTTGTTTGTATGGCTTGTAGAAACGGAGTTTCGTTCGAGCCTCTCTGAGGTTCGAATGACGTAATAAAATCAAATCAAATCAAATTAAATAAGTCTGTATGGAGTTTTTACGTTCTCCCCGTGACTTACATGGGTTTTCTTTGGGTGCACCGCTTTCCTCCCACACTCCAACGATGTACAGGTTTGTAGACAAATTGGCTTGGTAAAATTGTAAATTGTCCCTAGTTTGTGCAGGATAGTGTTAGTGTGCGGAGATCGCTGGTCGGTGCGGACTCAGTAGGCTGAAGGCCCTGTTTCCACGCTATATCTCTAAACTAAAAAACTAAACTGTTATCCTACTTGCACATCCATTCTCTGCATATTAGGGCCAATTTAAGGAATATTAGGGCCATCGAGTTCACGCTAACCATCTATCAACCGTTCACGCTAGTACAGTGGTGGATCAGTAGAGTAGCGATAGCGCCAGAGACCGGGTTCTATCCTGACTTTGTGAACTCGATGGGCCAAAGAGCCGATTTCCAAGCAGAATCTCTAAACTCTAATCTCAAACTTTGTCTAACCTCTCCTTAAAGGTAATACCCTCTAATCCAGGCAGCATTCTTGTAAATCTCCTCTATATCCTCTCTAAAGCCTTCACATTCTTCCTGTAAAGGGACAGCATTTTTCTTATTGTGAGTGCAAGAACTAAAATTCCAGAATTTTTCCTCTCCTGTTTAAGTGCTTTGAGATCATAATCATAATCGTAATTTCGCACTTTGTCTTTTGCTCAGCCATCAGAAACCTTGGGCAAGTTATTACCGGAGCTTAATTGAAGCGCAGGATGAAAGGCAGCAAAAACAAAGTTATAGTACTTTGCTACTTTTCAAAGAGGAAAATACCCAGTTTAAAGCATTACGGAATTTTGTTATTAAAACTTGCAATATAATTATTGGCCATGAAAAATATTTGACTGTTTAATTTATGTTTCAGCAGATTGACACTTTTGCTAAATTAACAAACTTCAGTCATGCTGGATTGTATGCATTGTGTGTGTGAACTTTGCTGAAATACACTGATCTTTATGACCAGAGGCCTTCTTGGAAACAGTCCAGTTGTAACTTCTTTAATGTAATTCCCCCTCTGACTTCAAACAGAAATAATCATCGTTGTTGGAATTTCTTCTCATCTCTATTGATTTTCTCAAATCTCGCTGTGCTTTTAAAATTAAGCTGCCATGCCATTTTTGATTCTAACCATTGTAGGTCAGGCACGTAATTTTTTTTTTTTCGCCTCGCAAGGCCGGTTGGTGAGTGAACCGGGGTCTTGCCTTTGGTGCCCGCAAGGTCAGCTTGCAGGAGGTGCCCACGGGGCACAAAGGTGGACAAACGAGGAGAGGGACGACGGTTCGCTGAGGAGACCACTGGAGGCTCTGCAGCAGCCTGTGGGCTCACCTGGACCAGGCCCCGCTCCATGTGACATGGACCGGACTTTGGAATGGCGCCAAAACCTCTTGCATGCTGTCTCAGTGGGCTATATCTGTAGACTTTGCTAATTGGCCATTGGGCTTAGGTATGGCAATACGTTACTGAATTGTATGCAAATAAAAGAATGTTACTGTGTATTCATGTGATAATAATGCCGTGTGGGTGCTGGAGGTCGGTGAGGGCACGCTGCCGAGAATAACGAGGGAGGGGGATGCTGAGAACAAAGAGGGACCATAAGGGGACTATAAGGAATACTTTGTAACTTTGTAACCTTGTCGGCACCCTGTACCTGCCGCCTCTTTGCATACCTTGTGTGTTATGTGCAAAACAAAGAATTTCACTGTGACATGCCACATGCGATAGTAAAGGGCCTGGCCCACCAGCATGTGACTCCATGCGGTGAGCGCGACCAAACTGGAAGCAGGGGCCGCGCGGAGGTCGGGTGAGTGGCACAACGTGGCGCGAAGTTGGAGCGAAGTCCGCGGTAAGTTTGAAAGGACAGAGAGGGACACACAGAGAGGGACACATAGGCACACAGAGAGGGCCACGGAGGCACAGAGAGAGGTCCACGGAGGCACATATAGAGAGGGTCACGGAGGCACATACAGAGAGGGTCACGGAGGCACACGGAGAAGGTCACGGAGGCAAAGAGAGAGGGTCACGGAGGCACATATAGAGAGGGTCACGGAGGCACATACAGAGAGGGTCATGGAGGCACATTTAGAGAGGGTCATGGAGGCACATATAGAGAGGGTCACGGAGGCACACGGAGAAGGTCACGGAGGCAAAGAGAGAGGGCCACGGAGGCACATATAGAGAGGGTCACGGAGGCACATATAGAGAGGGACACGGAGGCACACAGAGAGGGTCACGGAGGCACATATAGAGAGGGTCACGGAGGCACATATAGAGAGGGACACGGAGGTACACAGAGAGAGAACCACGGAGGCACACAGAGAGGGTCACGGAGGCACATATAGAGAGGGTCACGGAGGCACGACGTCGAGGCGGTGCGTAATGCGTCGAGGCGGCTGCAGGCCGTTGCCGCGCGGAATTTTTGAACACAGTCAGTTTTTCGGAGCCCCGCACGATATCGGGACCAGCTCCGCACAACTCTATACGGCTCCGGCGATCGAAGTGGGACCGGCCCTACGAGGCCAGACGGCCCAAGCGTCCAGGTTAGGTCGCGCTCACCACATGGAGTCGCATGTTGGTGGGACAGGCCCTAAAAGTATCGGTCAATCAATCAATCACCATTGAACTGTTGCATGTAAATGCAGTAGAACCGATTCATGATGGCTGCACTATCATCTGCAGTCAATTCTAGATAAGTCGTGGCTATGTGTAGATCTCTGGACTCCACATGGGGTACATAGGCAGGGTCCAGTCTTGCTGGGATACCCCAGATTTACCTGGTAAATCTGCCCAAGATAGACATAAAATGCTGGAGTAACTCAGCAGGACAGACAGCATCTCTGGAGAGCAGGAATGGGTGATGTTTCAGATCCTTCTTAAGGCTGCCTCTTCTACTGTAGATCGGGTACAGTAGGTTAAGGGGCAGAAGTTTTGGGGTAACGTGAGGGGGAACTTCTTTACTCAGAGGGTGGTGGCTGTGTGGAATCAGCTTCCAGCAGAAGTGGTGGAGGCAGGATCGATTTTAACATTTAAGAGTAAAGTGGATAGGTATATGGACGTGAAGGGAATGGAGGGGTATGGTCTGAGTGCAGGTAGATGGGACTAGGGGAAAACAAATGGTCGGCACGGACTGGAAGGGCCGAGAGGGCCTGTTTCCGTGCTGTAATTGTTATATGGTTATATGTTATATGGTTATATGGGTATGGAGTTGGTGGCCCCGGTTATTTGAATGGGGGTTGTCAACTTGGATTCCAGGAAGACCAAAACGCATTGTCTATCACTCTCCGTACTCTCCATTGTCCCTGGGCATTTGAATTGCCGCACCAGGCCATGGTGCAACCAGCCAGTGTGGTCTCTACCTTACACCTGTAGAGGTTCGACCGTGTATTCAGCAAAAAGCCAACCCTCCTCAATCTTCAAAGGAAGTAGCTCTGATGAGCTTTCTTTGTGATTGATGCGCTGGGCCCAGGCCAAATCTTCAGAGATCTGCACAGCCACGAACTTGAAGCTGGTGGCTCTCTTCACTGTCATCCTGTCGATGAAGACAGCTTCATGGATCCCCCGCTTTCCCTTTCAGAAATGAACAATCAGCTCCTGCCAAAAGATCACAAAGTGCTGGAGTAACTCAGTGTGTCAGGCAACATCTCTGGCGAACATGGATAGGTGACGTTTCTTCAAACCTCTCCCGAGCAAGATAGTCGTTCTGACACCATCTGCTTCTGAGCTGTCCGTATAGAATCAGTGCATTCTTCCAATGACCGCGTGGGTTTTCCCTCGGTGCTCTGGTTTCCTCCTACACTCTAAAGACATGCAAGTTTGCAGGTTAATTAGCTTCTGGTGTGTCAGATGGAACACGGGCTGGTCGGCCCGGGCTGGCGGGATTGTTTCAACACTGTATCTTTAAACTAAACAGATTATCAATCAATCAACCAATCAATCAACTAAATAGATTATCAATCACTCAACTATATTCTGACTCATCATCACTGGTTATTCTTAAAGATAAATTCTAATATATATCTTTAAAGTAATATCTCCAGATAATTGATCTGCTCATTATCACAACACTGTTCATGGGAGCCTGGTGTCATAGTCATGGAGTTATACAGCGTTGAAACAGGCATTTCAGCCTAATTTGTCCACACCGACCAACATCTCCCAGCTACAATAGTTCCACCTGCCTGCTGTTTGGTCCATATCCCTCCAAACCTGTCCCATCCATGTCTCTGTCTAACTTTTCCTTAAACGTTGGGATCGTCCCATCCTCAACTACCTCCTCTTGCAGTTTGTTCCACCACCCTTTGATATGAATATCCCTCACGTTCTTATCAAATCTTTTCCCCTTCACTGAAAACCGATGGGCAAGAGACTCTGTGCATCTACCCAATCTATTCCTCGAATGATGTTAGATATGTTATATAAATGTCATGAATAGTTTTTTTTTTTCATAATTTCTACATTAAGTTTGAATGTCTATTTTTGACATCTTGAGAGTGAGAGATGGCATCTAAGTACAATTCTTTACTCATATTATTCAGCAACAGAAATTAAAGCAGAGAAGGCAAAACTTGTTTCAAAAATAAAAGTCCGAGTAGAAGCAAACTATTTAAAATTGTCACTTTTGTCTAGTAAGCTAATTTAAAGCAAAACTAATTTGCAATAATTGTATCTTTGTAAGTAAAACCTTAATTACAGTGCAGTATTTTGGGATTCATTTGGTTCATCTGTTAATGATCAAGATAAAATGAGAAGTGAATCGTTCCAGATTTTAGGGAGAGTCAAATCCTGGCATCATTGTAAACAATTTCTCCCTGTATACATGAGAAAAACGTTCTGAAACCCATGCATGAATGGCCTGAGTTAAAAAGCAAAACCCACAAAACTGAAATCATGGAAAATAGCTAATACTTCCTCCAAAGGTTTTCATGCTTGAAGCCAAAGAAGGAGAGGCATGGTGGTGCAGATGTCGAGTTGTTGTCTTACAGCGCCAGAGACCCCGGTGCTGTCTGTGCGGAGTTTGTACGTTCTTCCTGTGACCGCGTGGCTTTTACCCCAAGAACTTCAGTTTTCTCCCACACGTCAAAGATGTTTGTAGGTTAATTGGCTTTTGGTAAAAATTATAAATAGTCCCTAGTGTATATAATGTATAATGGTGGACCGAAGGGCCTGTTTCCATGCTTTGTCTCTAAACTAAACTAAGTAGATTTCCATCTGGTAAAGTGAGACAGCCAGCATCTCTGGAGAACATGGATAGATGGCTTTGGTTTGAGAGCCTTTTTCCTGTCCCAACCCTCCCCACCCCCACCTCATTCAATCTGAAGAAGGGAGTGGACCATCTTCTCCAGAGATGCAGTCTGACTTGCTGAGTTTCTCCAGCACGTCTTGTCTTTTATTAACTAGTAAGTTTTGTTTCCCGGGCTCTGATTGTGCTGATGTTGAGAACTGAGATGGCCTCTATCTTTACTGGCAGTAGGACAGATTAACGAGAGTTTCTACTCTATCTTTTATCCAGTCTTCTTCTTTCGTTTCCCTCTTCCATGTTTCAAACGTTGACATCGCTGTCATTGTCCGTCCTGAAAAGGACGCAAGCTTCCGGCAAAAATCGGTGGGAGCCATCCCGTTGCAATACATGATGATGGTAGCAGAATTAGCTTGGGATGCTGCCAGTTTCCAGCCCCGCAACGTGGATGCTTCTGCTATGGGGCTTTATCCAGTTGCCCTCCCTGCTTGTGGACTTTGGATGAGACCAAGATAAACCATGTCTGCACACACCCACAACCACTGGACTGTGATTCTCACTGTTTACAGTAGATTAGTTTAGTTTAGTTTAAAGATACAGAGTGGAAACAGGCCCTTCGACCCACTAAGTCCACGGCTTCCGGCAATCCCGATACACGAGCACTATCCTACAAACTAGGGACAATTTACAATCTTTACCGAAGCCAATTTTCCTACAAACCTGAACGGGAGGAATGGGCAAAAACCCACGCGGTCACAGGGAGAACGTACAAACTCCGTACAGACAGCACCCACAATCAGGATTGAACCTGGGTCTCTGGCACTGTAAAAGCAGCAACTCTACCACTGCACCACCGTGCCATCCCACTTTTTGGGTTCCGTGCAGGGGAGTAGTCACTTCATGGTTGTGTTGCTGGAATAATAATCCTGAGTCCCAGATGATCAGGAGGCTTATATTCAAATCTCATCAGAGTAGATGGGAAAGGTAAAGACCAGTTATCAGTAAAAAAAAATTGGAATAAGAATCTAACAATAGCGATGAAACTCATTAAAAGCATAAAGCTTTTTAGGGAATGGAATTTGCCACCTACACCTTGTTCTGATCTATACCTGACTGAAAATCCATACCAACGTGATTCATATTAGGCGCTGAAATACTAGTAAGCTATTAGTAACATCAAATACATTACACACAATGGTTGCATCTTTCCCTGTGGGACTGGAGCTGTTCAATAGGGTGGTTAAACTATGTGCAGGCGGCTAGGGTTAGGAACGTAATATCTGCTGGGCTAGTGATGCTCACCCCCTGAAAATGAATGTAGTGTGAATGGGTGATCGATGGTCGGTGTGAACTCAGTGGGCCGAAGGGCCAGTTTCCATGCTGCATCACTAAACTAAACTGAACTCAAAAAAACTATCGGAGAAAGGAGCCAGTTTTAATCCAATTAAAGTAGAAAAGGACGGCATAATGATGCAACGGTGGAGTTGCTGTCTTAAAATGCCAGAGATGGGTTTGATCCTGACCACAGGTGCTGCTGTACGGAGTTTTCATGTTCTCCCTGGAATGCATGGGTTTTCAAAGATGTACAGGTTTGTAGGCTAATTGGCTTCAGTAAAATTGAAAAATGTTCCTAGCGTGTAATATAGTGCTAGTGTACGGGGATAACTGGTCGGCGAGGGCTCGGTGTGCCGAAGGGCCCGTTTCTGTGCTGTATCTCTAAAATAAACTAAACTAAACTAAAATCAACAGGAGTGCATTGCATTCCCTCTCTCTCTGTGCCACCGCCACCCTGGTCGTCTTGTTAGTTTCAGTGTTTGTATCCTTTTCATAACCAACAATGGACCATTGTGGGCTCCATCTTTCTTGAGTCATGTTTTGTACCTTTTCATACATCTAGTATTTCTCTCTCCCCTCCTCCCAATCTGAAGAAGGGTCTCCACACAAAACATCACCCATCCATTTTCTCCAGAGATGCTGCTTGGCCTGCTGAGTTACACCAGCATTTTTTGTGTCTATCTAAAATCAACAGTAGTCAATCCCACCCAAATGGTTTTGCTCCTTTCTCCCACCTGACACAATGTGTCGTGTATATCTGAATTTCAACAGGTAGATGATTCATTTATGTGTCAAAAAAAGGGGCAGAGTAAAGCACTACATCAGTTCAAGGTCTGTTGGTAATTTAGATCCAAGCCTTCAGCATGCTTATAAGCATCTGGTGGAAGCAAGTCCTATGGCAGACTTTTCAACGAACATCTTAGAAAGGCAAAAGTGCACAAAATCCCCTTCCTGTAGGGTTATGTGTTATTCGGTCAAATTTTTTATGTGGTATTTTGATGGCAATGGGGAGACTTGATTAATGGGATATTATGACTGTAGACCCCGTTTGATATTTCCTGTGTTGACAAAGAGTTCTCCCTTTGGGCAACCAGAATGTGTGTGGTGAAAGTGCCAAAATCACTCCTGTAAGCTCCATCCCCATCTTGTATTCAGATTAATGTCCATTAAATTGAATCACGTTTATATTCCGTTTGAGGCTGGTATTCAACACCTGGTACTCATGAGGAATGAGGTCCATTTAATCTTTCTAACTCCAAGCAGACTTCCCCTATCTACATCGCAGCTACATCTGCCAAGTCCGGCTGGGATATCTAGTGCATTTGCAATACAAGTGAAATTTATTTTTGTAGTGTAAGGGAAGGGGATATTTCCCCTAGTGTATTCTACGAATAATTGGCACCAGGGAAAAAAAGCCTTTCCAATACAATTCGCACAGTCATATTCCTTGGAAATAAATAATAATTGTTTCAGCACATGTAGTGTACACTTAGAAGGATATCAATGATCTGGATGATGGGGTGGAAAATTGGATAAGTAAGTATGCAGATGATACTAAGATAGGTGGTGTTGTGGATAATGAAGTAGATTTTCAAAGTCTACAGAGAGATTTGGGCCATTTGGAAAAGTGGGCTGAAAGATGGCAGATGGAGTTTAATGCTGATAAGTGTGAAGTGCTACATCTTGGCAGGACAAATCAAAATAGGACGTACATGGTAAATGGTAGGGAATTGAGGAATGCTGTGGAACAGAGGGATCTAGGAATAACTGTGCATAGTTCCCTGAAGGTGGAATCGCATGTAGATAGGGTGGTAAAGAAAGCCTTTGGTGTGCTGGCCTTTATAAATTGAATATAGGAGTAGGGAAGTAATGTTAAAATTGTACAAGGCATTGGTAAGACCAATTCTGGAGTATGGTGTACAATTTTGGTCGCCTAGTTATAGGAAGGATGTCAACAAAATAGAGAGAGTACAGAGGAGATTTACTAGAATGTTGCCAGGGTTCCAGCAACTATGTTACAGAGAAAGGTTGAACAAGTTAGGTCTTTATTCTTTGGAGCGCAGAAGGTTAAGGGGGGACTTGATTGAGGTCTTTAAAATGATGAAAGGGATAGACAGAGTTGACGTGGATACGTTTTTCCCATTGAGGGTAGGGAAGATTCAAACAAGAGGGCATGACATGAGAATTAAGGGACAGAGGTTTCGGGGTAACGTGAGGGGGAACTTCTTTACTCAGAGGTGTGGTGGCTGTGTGGAATGAGCTTCCAGCAGAAGTGGTGGAGGCAGGATCGATTTTAACATTTAAGAGTAAAGTGGATAGGTATATGGACGTGAAGGGAATGGAGGGGTATGGTCTGAGTGCAGGTAGATGGGACTAGGGGAAAACAAATGGTCGGCACGGACTGGAAGGGCCGAGAGGGCCTGTTTCCGTGCTGTAATTGTTATATGGTTAATTGTTATATGGTTATATGATATTTAACTTAAGATTCAATAGTTAACTCAAATATTTTGTACATAGAATTTAGGTTTATAGCCACCTCCCTTCCCAAAGCTGGGGAAAACTGGACGGAAGCATTACTTTTTGTATCTGTGAAATGTAAATCAATCAGATTAATCTGGCTGAAGTTAGAGAAAATAACTCCTTGTTCTACCTGTCATTCAAATTTTAGCAACACAGCTCCAGACGTTCATGTATGTAGGTTAATTAGCTTTGGTAAGAATTGTAAATTGTTCCTAGTGGGTAGGGTAGTGCTAGTGTACGGGGTGACACTGGTTGGCGCAGGCCCGGTAGGCCGAAGGGCCTGATTCCACGCTGTATCTCTAAACTAAACTAAACTCTTCTATAAGGTGCAGGAATGAACAGCAAATGGTGGTTTACGCCGAAGATAGACACAAAATGATGGAATAACTCAGCGGGACAGGCAACATCTCTGGAGAGAAAGAATGGGTGACGTTTTGGGTCGAGACTCTGAAGAAGGGTCAAGACCCGAAACGTCACCCATTCCATTTTGTGTCTATCTTCTACAAGATCCCTCGCTAAGTCTGTCAACAGAGCAAAAGAAACATTATTTTTAAAGGCAAGCTAAAAAACTTTGTCTCAGTGGACTCCTTAAATACACCACTCTACTGGCGGTAAATCCTCTCTGTTACTTTGCTGGCAGCGACAAATGCCTTTAAGAAAATTAAGAGATTAGTACGGGAAGCATCGTATTTATCCCATTATTCTCAGAGATCACCTTTATGATAATTCTGTTCTTAATGCGAGTAGAGATATATGTTTGTAAAATTTGAATAATCATGGCATTATGTATGCTGTTACATCCATGCCACACGTAAAAAGAGTAATGTGTAGGAAGGAACTGCAGATGCTGGTTCACAGATAGACACAAAATGCTGGAGTAACTCAGCGGGTCAGGCGGTATCTCCGGAGAAAAGGAATAGGTGACGTTGTTCACCCTTCTTCAGACTGAGAGTCAGGGGAGAGGAAAACTAGAGGTATGAAGGGGAAAAAAGAGGAATTAATAAAAGTTTTTGCAGAATTTGACATTTTATATATTATGTATTGAACTGTCCATCAATGTAAATGATTATATCCTATCAAAGGATTATCATTTATTTGTGTAGGCTTATATTAACACAGAGCCTCACTTTTGAAAAGGGAAATCACTACTCCTTGCTTTTCATAGAGTTGTCTTTCATTTTCTTTTTCAAGAATGAGGTTAGGTTAATTCCAATTTAGCTCACTCCATCCTGTTATCTGATGTACTGGCCTTGATTAATTGGTTATTTTTGACTGTAGATCCCCTTTAACAAAGATCCCCTTTGTTATTTCCTCTGTTGACAAAGAGTTATCCCTTTTGAGTCAAAGAGTGGTATAGTGTGGAAACAGGCCCTTCGGCCCAACTTGCCCAACCTGTCTGAGCTACACTAGTCCCACCTGCGAGCATTTGGTCCATATCCCTCCAAACCTGTACTATCCATGTACCTGTCAAACTGCTTCTTAAATGTTGGGATGGTCCCTGCCTCAACTACCTCTTCTAGCAGCTTGTTCCATTCATCCACTACCCTTTGTGTGAAAAGGTTACCTCTCAGATTCCTGTTAAATATTTCTCCCTTCACCTTAAACCTACAGTATGTCCTCTGGTCCTTGATTCGCCTTCTCTGGGCAAGAGACTTTGTGCTTCTACCCGATCTATTCCTCTCATGATCTTATACACCTCTATAAGATCACCTACTCTGTAAGTGCAATCAAAATCAGATGCATTAACATAGAAACATAGACATAGAAAATAGGTGCAGGAGTAGGCTATTCATCTCTTCAATAGCCAGCATATTGATTCAATATGAACATGGCTGATCATCCAAAATCAGTACCCCGTTCTGGCTTTTCCCCCATATCCCTGGATTCCCTTAGCCCTAAGAAAGAGCTAAATCCAACTCCAACTCGCTCTTAAAAAGTCTACATTACTGTAAGTGATCTATTCATTCTATTTTTGGCTCCAATTTGACACTACGGGCATCAAGGTTTCCAGCCTGCTAATCACAACAAGAGAGTCTCCAAATACTTTGTTGAGGCATATCTGCAATTTGAAACCAAGATTGATCAGTCTTGGTCAGATTTACTTGGAGCAGTGGGTTTACACTGTGGGTCAGGCAGCATCTCTGGAGAAAATGAATAGGTGACATTTAGGGTTGGTTCCCTTTTTCAGACTGAAAGATAGAGGTGAAGGTTGTGGAAACTGGAGGTGAGAAAAGGCCAGAACAGATCGGGGCTGGCAATAGATGACCTCAGGAAGGGTGGAGTCCGTAGTGGCCCATTGTTGGCTGGGGACGATGTGCTAACGAGAGGGATACAAGGATGCAAATTACTATTTCCACTGTTCCAGCACTCTGTGACTTCCCCTGTTCAAAAGGTGACACTTCTGACAGTGCAGCACATTGTCAGTGCTGCACTGAAGCATCTCCAGTTTGCAGTGGTTTGTGACTGTCTGCAGTGGCAAAGGTACTACAACACTTTATCGATCAGTGGTGGAACAGGTATAAGAAACCAAATAGCCCAGCCTCGGGCTTGTGTTAATAATTAGAATGAGAGGAACTTAAATAAAGCAGGCTGTGATTTATTCAAACCACTGAATGTAATGTTTCGGTGGCTTTCTGTTTCTTGCACTGTGTGGAGGAGTGGTTTGGTTATGTGGCTAAATGTACACTTATTCCTTTGCTTTGACTGCTGGATTTCCACAGAACCTTTTAGTCATCCTCCCATTTTATAAACATTTAGGTCTTAAGGAAGCTTCCAACGTTAAGCCATTTTTGGTTCTAAATAAACTATTCATTCCATTTCCACAGTAGGATGTGAAAAGCAGTTCTCGTTTTTACAATTTTTCGTTCACGAGCAGTCGTCTGTTTGTACTGAGCTCAGATCGTCTGTTTGTGAAACAGTCAGCCCAGAGATGGGACAAATTTGGAAATATTTTTATGTACACGTCATATGAACAAAATAAGCCTAGCAGCAAGACATCAGTTGGTGGTTTATTGTTAAAAAAAAGGAATCTCAGTTGAATATCCTCTACGCATTCACACTCCAATCAGACACCAGTGATGTACTGTTCAGATATCAGCGTTCTCACTATTGGAAGTGCAAATAGTAAACAGGGGGCACAGTGGCGCAGCAGTAGAGTTACTGTCTCACAGTGTCAGAGACCCGGGCTCGATACTGATACTGACAATGGGTGCTGTCTGCACGGAGTTTGTACGTTCTCCCCGTACTCGTGTGGGTTTTCCCTGGGTGCTCCAGTTTCCTCCCATGCTTCAAAGACATTCAGGTTTGTAGGTTAATTGGCTTTGGTACACACTGTATATTATCCCAAGTGTGTAGGATAGGGCCAGCGTACGGGATGATTGCTGGTCAGTGCGGACCCAGTGGGCCGATGGGCCACTTTCCATGCTTTATCTCTAAACTAAACTATACTAAACTAAACTAAATGGATGAAAAATCCCTTTCATTCAGTGCCAGGCCCTGATCCAACTTTTCTCTGAGCTTCTTCTGTCTGAGCCTCCACCCAGAGGCATTGACAAACGCGCTGTGATCAAACTGACTCTGAAAGGATTGAATGCAGCAAAGCACCCCTGTTCAATGCTCACACTCCCAGAAAAATTCAGCAGTTTCATGTTGATGGCCTTTGATGGGGCCTTGAAGGCAAAATGCCAGCAGTATATGTGGCTACATCAGCCCCAGGCCAGCTGGCCTTTGTGAAAGTAACAGGCAGAGATAAATACACACAACATTTTCCTGAGAAGAGGACGTATCTATCCACTAATTGTATTCTGTTCCTGAACACAGAACAAAGAGTATGGAGGAGGAAGAAGAGGGCATAAGGTTACTGACCCAGTATATATTTTGTTACAATCTGACTCATTGTATGGGGCTTTTTTCCGAATAATACTTGTCTTTTCGGTTATAGTTTTATTTCACATAAATCATCAGTGATAGCCATTGTTTAGTGGCTCGGTGTTCCATACACTGGACTGTATTTTCCACTGCACTACTGTAAATCTGTTCTGGCCAAACTCATCCAAGCGTGGTGGCTGGTCTCAAACAAAGAACGGCACAGAGGCACAGCCGGTAGAGCCTGACCTTGGCTGCTGTCTGTACTGTGTTTGTACGTTCCCCCTGTGACCATGTGGGATTGCTCCGGATACTCCGGTTTCCTCCCACGTCCCAAAGACGTGCGCTTTTGTAGCTTAATTGGCCACTGGTATTTGCTCCTAGTGTGTAAGGATTGTTTGCGAGGGCGGGATGACGTGGAACTAGTCATTAATCCGTGATCAATGGTTGGTGTGGATTTGATACATCGAAGGGCTAGTTGTAATTTCTATTCAATTCTATTTTATTCTATCCCTATCCCTATTTCTATCCTTATCTTTAACCCTATCCTTATCCCTATCCCTATCTCTATCCTTAATCCTATCGCTAACCCTGTACCTATTCCTATTGTTATACTGATCCCTATCGTTATCCCTATCCTTATCCTTATCCCTATCCCAATCCGTATCACTATCCCTGATCCATATCCCTATCCTTACCTGTCTCTCTATCTTTAACTCTACAACTACCTCTTCCCCTATCCCCATCCCCATCCCCTACCCCTACCCCTATCCTTATATCTATCCCTATCCTTATCCTGCTGGGGGCTTGGAGATCTTGTGGCCTTTTTTTACATGTGGAGGGAATTTAACAATACTTGTGTTAGTGAATCGATTAACTGCACGATTGATCTAAAGGGATCAAAACATAAATTGACTCCAGAGTTTCTCAGTCATTTCCTGGAGCCTTTGTTGGTTTTCCTTCCCATGCCCGTCCACTTGGTACTTAGCAACCTTTTCACTTCTATTTCTTGCTCCAATAGCTTGATGGGTAGTGGAGGGATGGGGCCTGGATGTAAACACCCTCCAACTCGATAGGTTTCGGAAGGTGAATAGATCAATGGAAAGTATTGTCCCGACTAAGGAACAGGAAAGAAAGTTAATGCCCATCAATTGTAGCCTTACCCACCAGGTACGCATTGCCAGGGGTGATGCCAAGTAGATATTACTAGCCTGGCTTTTCCTGAGCAGCACCTCTGCCAGTAATTTCAAGATGCATTCAGATGTCAACATGGAACATAGAACATAGAACAGTACAGCACAAAAACAGTTCCTTCATGTCTGAGGAAGGGTCTTGACCCGAAACGTCACCCATTGCTTCTCTCCAGAGATGTTGCCTGTCCCGCTGGGTTACTTCAGCACATTTGCCTACCTTCAGCCCGCAATGTCTGTGCTGAACATAATGCCAAGACTAACTCTTATCTGTTGCACATAATCCACTTTCCTTCATTCCTGTGTATTCTTGTGCCGATCCAGAGGTCTCCTAAACGCTACTATCATATCTGCCTCCGCCACCAACCCTGGCAGTGCGTTCCAGACTCCCACCACCCTCTGTGTAAAACAAAATGTCCCACACACCTCCTTTAAACTATGCCCCTCTCAGCTATGCCCTCTAGTATTTGTATATTTTTCCATCCTGGAAAAAGGTCTATCCTATCTATGCCTCTCATAATTTTATATACTTCCATCAGATCTCCCCCACAACCTCCGGCATTCCAGTGGGAAAAAAAAAATCCAAGTCTGTCCAATCCGTTCCCATAGCTAATACACCCTACTCCAGATATTATTGGACACTTGTGTTGGACCTGGCAAAATACCAGCTGTTTCTCAACAAATATAATGGGATACTGTTGCATACTGCACTTCAGCAAATCCAATGATTACAATAAAGATGAAGGGATGCAAGGGAGAATGGAATTTTAGTCAACTATGTTTTTAATTGAGTTAAGACCATAAGATCATAATGCACAGGAGCACAATTAGCCATTCGGCTCTTCGGGTCTGCTCCTCCATTCGATCATGGCTGATCTATTTTTCCCTCACACCATTGTCCTGCCTAATCCCCATAACCTTTGACATTGTTACTAATCAAGAACCTATCAATTTCTGCTTCAAAAATACCCCAATGACTTGGTCTCCACAGCCGTCGGTGGCAATGAATTCCACAGGTTCATCACCCTCTGGCTAAAGAAATTCCTCCTCATCTCCATTTTAAAGGTACGTCCTTTTATTCTGAGGCTGCGCCCTCTGCTCCTAGACTCTCCCACCACTGGAAACATCCTGTCCACATCCACTCTATCTGGGCGTTTCATTATTCAGTAGGTGCAAATTAGACCCCCTCCCTCCAACATTCTAAACTTCAGCGAGTACAGACCCAGAGCTGTCAAACATTAACACAATCACACCCGGGAACATTCTCGTAAACATCCTCTGGACCTTCTTCAATGCTAGCACATCATTGTTTAGATATTAAGTATTTTTTGGTGTCTTTCACTTTCACTATAATAATTTTATTTTATTTTGACTTTACTACATTAGGAATTTTAAATGTGTGATCCTGTATTGTGTAGAGCTTAGCTTAATTTAGTTTACTTTAGTTTAATTTAGAAATACAGCGTGGAAACAGTGCCTTCAGCACACTGAGACTGCATCAACCAGTGATCTCCAGTACACTAGTTCTATCTTACATATTAGGGTTAAGCCACTAACCTACAAACCTGCATGTTTTTGGGATGTGGGAGGAAATCGGAGCACCCGGAGAAAACCCACGCGGTCACTTATGAGGATCTTATAGAAACTTACAAAATTCTCAAGGGGTTGGATAGGCTAGATGCAGGAAGATTGTTCCCGATGTTGGTGAGGTCCAGAACAAGGGTTCACAGTCTAAGGATAGGGGGGAATTCCTTTAGGACCGAGATGAGGAAAACATTTTTCACACAGAGAGTGGTGAGTTTCTGGAATTCTCTGCCACAGAAGGTAGTTGAGGCCAGTTCATTGGCTATATTTACGAGGGAGTTAGGTGTGGCCCTTGTGGCTGAAGGGATCTGGGGGTATGGAGAGAAGGCAGGTACAGGATACTGAGTTGAATGATCAGCCCTGATCATATTGAATGCCAGTGCAGGCTCGAAGGGCCGAATGGCCTACTCCTGCACCTATTTTCTATGTTTCTATGTTTCTTTTTTTTGTAATAATATTTTTATTAAAAGGAATCCATCATAACAACAGTATTACAACTTTTCAAATACACAACCAACTTATTTCAATAAGTATACTAATGTTACGAATAGTACTTATAAACTTCTATTTTTTTTAAAAGTAGAAAAAGAAAAGAATAGATTTTAATCAATAAGAATGGTGATTAAATAATAATTTTGATTATAAAGAAAGAGAAAAAGAAAAAGGAGGAGAAAAAATATATATGTATAAGTATATATTCTTGTTATATGTATTTAATTAAAATAAAGTATTATATAGAAAAAGAGAGAGATTATACTATACATCTTAATAGTGAATAACACAATTTCAAATAGTGAAATTAATGGAGACATGTATACAAATCAAAAAGAAAAACAGAGAGTTATTTTCATCTAATCCTGCCGGGTACCCATTGAGTTGTGATGCCAAGAACAGCTACCCCTTCAAATATTCTGTATATGGAGACCATATCTGTTCAAAGAGTTCGTATTTGTCCATTAGGACAAATCTGATTCTTTCCAAATGCAACGTCTCCAACATTTCCACTGTCCACATTTTAATTGTGGGGGATAATGTTCCCTTCCAAAATTTCAATATTAATTTTTTCCGTATTATCAAACAGTAATCCAAGAAATTTCTTTGGTTTACTGTTAATGTTAGATTTGAATCCGGAACTCCTAATATTATTAATTTTGGATCTGGGACTAGTTTAATTTTAAGAACTTCAGAAATAACTCTAAAGATTTCTATCCAATAATAATTAAGTTTTATACATGTTACAAAACTATGCGTTAAATTAGCTTCCAAGTTCTGACATTTATCACAAATAGGAGAAATGTTAGAATAAATTCTATTTAATTTCGTTTTTGAATAATGTAATCTGTGTAATACCTTAAATTGTATCAATATATGTCTAGCATTTAATGAGCAATGATGTATACATTGTAGGCTTTCTTCCCAAATTTCCTTCGTTATAGATAAACCTATTTCATTTTCCCATGTTTGTCGATATATTTCCGAAGTTGGGATTTCCTTAGCCAAAATAGTATTATATATATATACGCTATTAATTTTTCTGTATTTGGGTGTTTATTAAACAATTCATCTAATAATCCTGGTTTTCTATTTTTTTAGTCTTGCGTATTTGACTTAATATAATTTCTAATTTGTAAATACCTAAATATGTTATTTGATTGCAATCCATAGATATCCTGTAACTCTTGAAATGAAAGAAATTTTCCTTCCTTATAAAGGTGTTCTATCCTTTTAATTCCTAAATCATTCCAAATCATTAAACCCCTTGTCCAATATGTTTCTATGTTTCTATGTCACAGGGTGAACGTACAAACTCTGTACAAACAGCACCCGTAGTCAGGATCGAACCCAGGTCTCGGGCGCTGTAAAGCAGCGACTCAACCGCTGTGCCACTGTGCTGCACAAGCTGCATGTTGATGTACATGTTGGAGTTAGCTTCAGTAATGAAGACTTGCTCCAGGCTAATGTGCAGCTAGCAGGGAGGGGAGTACAAATAAAGATGGCTCAGTGCTGCCACATCATTCTGCGCAATATATTTAATTAAGCAGGACAAATGATGAACCCAAAACCTTTGATCCCCAGGGGAAGTGGTCAACCAGGTCCATTTATTTTCCTGCGAACGATGTGTGCATTAGCATTTCTGACCTGGTAACTAACTCTGAACTCACTAATGTTGTGGACATGAGTGTAAATCCTTTTACAGCATTTATAGAACTAAATAAATCTGGAATTAAATACAGTAACTAGTATGAAGTATATGCCACAAAATGTTTGAATGCTTATTTCACAAACATCCTTTAACAAAGAGAAGTTGTTATTCCATTGGGGGGATGTCATGATTCTTGTTTACACTTAACTGCCTCTAGCGTGGATGTAAATAAAATAAGTTTTTAAGTCACAGGGAAATGCTTTATCTGATATTTATCTCTCACTCAAGCCCAGGAAGATAGTTTGTATTTCACTGGAACGTTTAAGACTTTGCCGATCATAGATTTGAAACTCAGAATAGTACAGCACAAGAACAGGCCCTTCGCCCAACAATGTCTGTGTCGAACATGATGCCAAGACTAACACTTATCTGCAAGCGCAAAATTCATATCCCTCCATTCCCTGTGTATTTTAAATGTCCATTATGATATCTACCTCAACTACCACCCACCCACCCCCAGCAGTGTGTTCCAGGCACTCACTACCAGTGTATTGGATACATTATGGTCGTGATGGTGTTTCAAAAGTGTTTCATAGTCTTTTCACTTTGTGCTGTGGAGAAATGCCAATTAGGGATGGGCAGTAAATTCTCGCCTTAGCAGCAAGTTTGGCACTTTTCAAAAAGAAAGAACAAAGACAAAAAACAATGAACATTTTTTCTTTCTTTGTGTAAGAAGGAACTGCAGATGCTGTTTTCAACTGAAGATGGACACAAAATTCTGGAGTAAATCAGCAGGACAGCCAGCATCGCTGGAGAGCAGGAATGGGAGACGTTTCACCCAAGACCACTTCAGTGTGAAGAAGGGCCTCAACCCGAAACGTCACCCATTCCTTCTCTCCAGAGATGCTGCCTGAGTTACTCCAGCAATTTGTGTCTATATTCTTTTTTCTTCCTTTGTTTCTTTCTGTTTGTCCACACGCAGGCAATAACAACGGCCGGTTGCCATGGGCAGTATAATGTGGAGAATGGCAATTGTGTCTTTGCAGTCTGCTTGCGCTCAGTCGCGGAAGCCATGGTAACACTGCATGTTAATTCTAGCAAATTAATGTTCCACCAAAGAGGCCTCGTGGGGTTTGAAACAAGATTCCGAATATGTGGTGTATTGGATACATTATGGTCGTGATGGTGTTTCAAAAGTGTTTCATAGTCTTTTCACTTTGTGCTGTGGAGAAATGCCAATTAGGGATGGGCAGTAAATTCTCGCCTTAGCAGCAAGTTTGGCACTTTTCAAAAAGAAAGAACAAAGACAAAAAACAATGAACATTTTTTCTTTCTTTGTGTAAGAAGGAACTGCAGATGCTGTTTTCAGAATTAATTGTGAAGAAATCAATGAATGCTGTAAAATGTTCTTACATTCTCAAAGCATTGCATTAAAGTAGCAAATATTTTTCCTCGGTACACAAAAGGCTGGAGAAACTCAGCGGGTGCAGCAGCATCTAAGGAGCGAAGGAGATAGGCGACATTTCGGGTCGAGACCCTTCTTCAGACTGGTCAGGGATCAGGGAAACGAGAGATATAGACGGTGATGTGGAGAGATAAAGAACAATGAATGAAAGATATGCAAAAAAGTGTCGATGATAAAGGGAACAAGCCATTGTAAGCTGTTTGTAGTGTGAAAATGAGAAGCTAGTGCGACTAGGGTGGGGGAGAGATATAGAGAGAGAGAGAGGGAATGCCAGGGCCCGAGGGCTGAGGGAGAGGTGGGAAGGGGAGGAGACAGCAAGGGTAAACAGAATTGAGAAAATTCAATGTTCAAGCCCAGAGGATGCAGACTCCCCAAGCGGAATATGAGGTGCTGTTCCTCCAACTTGCAGTGTTGCTCACTCTGGCCGTGGAGGAGGCCCAGGACCGAGAGGTCGGATACGGAATGGGAGGGGTAGTTGAAGTGCTGGGCCACCGGGAGGTCGGGTTGGTTATTGCGGACCGAGCGGAGGTGTTCGGCGAAACGATCGCCAAGCCTCCGCTTGGTCTCACCGATATAGATCATATGGCATCTGGAGCAGCGGATGCAGTAGATGAGGTTGGAGGAGGTGCAGGTGAACCTGTCGGACCTGAAAGGACTGCTTGGGTCCCTGAAAGGAGTGGAGGGGGGAGGGATAAGTGTAGCATTTCTTGTGGTTGCAATGGAAAGTGCCCGGGGAAGGGGTAGAGCGGGAGGGAAGGGAAGAATTGACAAGGGAGTTGCGGAGGGAGCGGTCTTTGTGGAAGGCAGACGGGGGAAGATGGGAAGTTGTGGCGAGTGGAGGGGTCACGTTGGAGGTGGCGAAACTGGCGGAGGACTATGTGTTGTATTTGCCGGCTGGTGGGGTGAAAGGTGAGGACCAGGGGGACTCTGCCCTTGTTGCGAGTGGGGGAATGGGGAGAGAGGGCAGTGTTGCGGGGTATGGAGGAGACCCTGGTGCGAGCCTCATCTATAGTGGGGGAGGGGAATCCCCGTTCTCTGAAGAATGAGGCCATTTGTGATGACCTGTTGTGGAACACCTCATCCTGGGAGCAGATGCGGCGTAGACGGAGGAATTGGGAATGGGGGATGGAGTCCTTACAGGAAGCAGGGTGGGAGGAAGAGTAGTCCAGGTAGCTGTGGGAGTCAGTTGGTTTGCAGTGGATGTCGGTCAGGAGTGCATCACCTGCTATTTTTCCTCCCCTTCTTTAAAGTTGTGTAGTCTATTGCACACAATCAAACTTCTGTAGTGGATGAAAGGAAATTGGAATGCCATGGTGCTGTTGTAAATAGGGCAGTGATGGATTAATGGCACAGCTTCAGAACTGCAAATAACAAAATAAATAAGACCTCACACCTTCTGCGAGATTCGGACCATTTGGGAAATTGGCTCACTGCTGCAAGGAAACCAAAAGGAACATTTTTATGCAGATCAAAAGTAACGTGCACTGGAATTTCTATGGTGCAGCACAATGTTAATGCGCGCTGTGTGAAATGATTTCTATGAAAACATTTCGGCACAGAAAATGACGGGACTTTGTTACTGAATTGCAAAGCTGTGATTTTTTTTTTTCTCATCCAGAATGATCTGCAAAAGCACTGAGGAAACTGGACAAAATCTCTGGTATTTCATAATGTGTCGAGAATCAAGAGTTAAGAGCATTTCATAGTCACATGTACCAATGACAATCTCACTTGCTGCAGTATAACAGGCCAGTATAACACAGATGAATAAACAAAAAAAAAAATCAATAAATTATTATCCATGATACAAAACATGCAAAAAAAACCCCATAGTCCTTGGTGAAACCAAAGACAATCTGTAAAAGTTCATAGTTGACGACAGTTTTGTTTCGGAGCCTGATGGTTATTGGGAAGAAGCTACACTTGAACCTGGTGGTCACGGTTTTCATACACCTGTACCTGTCTGAAGTATGAGTCTGAAGTAGGGACTCGATCTGAAAAATCACCCATTCCTTCTCTCCAGAGATGCTGCCTGCCCCGCTGAGTTACTCCAGCTTTTTGTGTCTATCTCCTCTACCTATGGAAGGAGTGATATTGGAGCATAACCACGGTGATGTGGGTCTTCGATGATATTGGCTGCCTTTGATAATATTTCAACACCCACTGGAATGTCCTTTGTAATTTTCCATCACACATACATTGAGACATCTTTGCTAAAATGGCCTATAACGACACTCCTAAGGGTTGCTATGGTGTCACGTATGGGATCTTATACAGTTGGTCTTTGCCACTGGAGTCCAATACTGGTCACAGGGTCATTGTCATTTGCATGGGAACAGGCCCTTCAGCCCAACTTGTTCATGTGGTGGTGAAGGAGGAAACATATTAGATTACATCTAACCAGGACTGGTAGTCCAGGACATTACAAAGATTTTCCATGGTTGGCTTGGAAGTTAGTAATATCCAACCAGGAATGGTAGGAGTGGGAGCAAAGTGTATTTGTTTAGTTCAGTTTAATTTAGTTTAGAGATACAGAGCGGAAACAGGCCCATCACCCACCGAGTCCGCACTGACCAGCGATCCGCGCACATTAGCATCACCCTACTAGGAACAATTTTACATTTACTCCCAACCAATTAACCTTCACACGTGTATGTCTTTGGAGTGTGGGAGGAAACCGAAGATCTCAGAGAAAACCCACACAGGTCACGGGGATAACGTGCAAACTCCGTACAGCCAGCACCTGGGGTCTCTGGCACT
This sequence comes from Okamejei kenojei, assembly GCA_035221665.1. Lineage (NCBI taxonomy): Eukaryota > Metazoa > Chordata > Chondrichthyes > Rajiformes > Rajidae > Okamejei > Okamejei kenojei. Next base: position 63,683,266 of record CM069134.1, on the reverse strand, counting down.
GAAAGTCAGTAGCTCTACCATTGCGTTACTGTGCCGCCCTGTTGTCAAACAGATGGTGAGAGTTCATTGTGAGGCTGCAGATTACTACTAATAAAATATGTTAAAATCTTCCCAATTCTTTTGTCATTCAAGTCGAGTTTAAATTTACAATGAGGGACAGGTACAATGAAAGTCCTGCTTGTTGCTCCAGCAACTGAACTGTTCTCTCACCAACTAGAGAGTGGTTATCACATCCCATATACCTCATTGGAGACCTTTGACTTACCTTTAATCGGACTTTACTGGACTTTATCTCGCACTAAACGGTATACCCTTTATCCTGTATCTGACACTGCGGGCAGCTTGATTGTAATCATGTAGTCATTTCACTGACTGGATAGCACACAACAAAAGCTTTTCTTTGTATCACGTGACAATAATGAACTAAACTAAGAATAAGGAGTAAGCCATTTAAGAATAAGGAGTAAGCCATTTAGAACGGAGACGAGGAAACACTTTTTCTGACAGAAAGTGGTGAGTCTGTGGAATTCTCTGCCTCAGAGGGCGGTGGAGGCAGGTTCTCTGGATACTTTCAAGAGAGAGCTAGATAGGGCTCTTAAAAATAGCGGAGTCAGGGGATATGGGAAGATGCAGGAACGGGGTACTGATTGGGAATGATCAGCCATGATCACATTGAATGGCGGTGCTGTCTCGAAGGGCCAAATGCCCTACTCCTGCACCTATTGTCTATTGTCTGTTGTCCAAACTAAATTGCGCATAACAACACAAATTTTCCAAGTAAATGAAAAGACTAAAAACTGCAAAAAATGAAAACTGCAAACAAGACCAGGCCACGGTTGTGCTAGATGTTGTTCACACTGTTCCATTGCCAAGGTTGGGTTGTGCATGTCGGTTCAGGAACTTGCTGTGGGTCGAGGGATCATACATCACCAACTTCTATCATGAGCTGATCAAAGCCAATCCACCTCTACTTCTAAGAAATGTAGTTTAGTTTAGTTTAGTTTAGTTGTAGGAAGAAACTGCAGAACTGTGTCTATCCGTAGTTTAGTTTAAATCAAAGGTAGACACACGATGCTGGAGTAACTCAGCGGGACAGGCAGTATCTCTGGAGAGAAGGAATGGGTGACGTTTCAGGTCAAGACCCTTCTTTAGTTTAGTTTAGTTTAGTTTTACTTTAGTTTATTATTGTCACAGTGGAAAGCTCTTGGTTCAATGGTGCTTTTATGCTCACATGTGCGAAGTGCAAACGCACGGTGACATCATTTTCTTACACAGTCCAATACAGTATTGCCATACCTAAGCACATCCCCAATTAGCAAGTTGTACAGAAATAGTCTACTGATCCCACATGCAAGTGGCGTCATGTTTTGGTGCCATTTTCAAAGTCCAGTCCGTGCTTTAATGTTATGAGCTGTGCCCGTTTCTGGCTGTAGCGATGCCTCCAGTTGTCGCCTTCTGCATGCTATCCAGTCAAGAGCAAAGACTATACATGATTACAATCAAGGCATCCACACTGCAAAGATAAAACATAAAGGGTACAACAATTTCCCTGCGGCCAATTCCTTCGTATGTTCTTTGCCTTAGAAGTAGCATGGCAAATTGTACAGTGAAAACTTTCAAAGCAAGGATTTAAAACCAGCAGCAGGAAATTCTCCAAAGATTATTGTTGGATATCTGTAAGAAACAAGCACCTCTGATTATCCTCTGTGTAATCTTCACTACTTGCTTTTCTGGTCCATCTGATATCAGCAAGACGTGATGAATATGCATTGGCTCATTTATCCTGAGTCTTCCTGAAATAGTTAGTCTCGCTGATGAGATCAGATGGGAGGTGCCACCAAGGCATCCATGACTCATTGTGGTGTGAATTGAACGCTTGATTCATATCCAAGCCCCCTCTGTTCTCCCTCCATCATCCTCTGTTCTCCCTCCATCATCCTCTGTTCTCCCTCCATCATCCAACAATATGGTAGAGTAGACAAAGCAATGGAGTTGCTGCCTTACAGCGATTGCAGTGCTGGGGACCCGGGTTTGACCCCGACTAAGGGTGCTGTCTGTATGGAGTTTGTACGTTCTCCCCATGACCGTGTAGGTTTTCTCCGAGATCTTCAGTTTCCTCCCACGTTCCAAAGATGTACAGGCATGTAGGTTCTGTGTTGTATCTCAAAGATAAACTAAATACAGAAGGGAGAGTGATAGAGTCCATGCTAACCCTCAAGCACCCATTTACATTATTCTCACACTAATCCCATTTAATGATCGCATTCCCATCTACTCCCCCTGGAATTTACTGCTCACCTGCAAATTAGGGGCAGATTACAGACGGCGCAGCTGCTGGAGCCGCTGCCTCAAAGTGTCAGAGACCCGGGATCAATCCTGACCACGGGTGCTGTCTGTGTGGAGTTTGCATGCTCTCCCTGTGTCCTCCTCCATCCCAATGGTTTACGGGCCTGTAGGTTAATAGGCCTCTGTAAACTACCCTAGTGTTTAGCGTGTGGACATGAAAGTGTGGATAATGTAGACCTAATGTGAATGGGTGATCAGTGGTTGGTGTGGCCATGGTGGTCTGAAGGGCCTGTTTCCATGTTGTGTCTTTCAATTAATGCAATTTACCAATTCATATACTGTCTGTCTTTGCACTGCATTGCACACGTCTGCACTGGACTGTGTCACCTTGCAGCATCACTGGACAACCTTGTTACTGTGGCTAGAACACAAGATGCTGGAGTAACTCAGCGGGGCAGGCAGCCTTTCTGGAGAGAAGGAATGGGTGATGTTTCGCGTCGAGGCACTTCTTCAGACTGAGAGTCAGGGGAGAGGGAAAGACAAAGATATGGAAGGGTAAGGTGTGAAAACGAGACATCAAAGGGGACGAAGCCCAAGGAAAAATGTATCATTGTTAAAAGGATTTAAAGAAGGAACTGCAGATGCTGGAGAATCGAGGGTACACAAAAAGCTGGAGAAACTTAGCGGGTGCGGTAGCATCTAAGGAGTGAAGGAGATAGGCGACGTTTCGGGTCGAGACCCTTTTTCAGAGTTAAAAGGATAATTGTTAGCTAGGAGAAGGTGACAACAAAGCATACAAAGATAACATTTAATCAGGATGACTGCTCAGAGAACTAGGTTGGGAGAGCGAAATGCAGAGAGAGGGAAAGCAAGGGTTACTTGTTCAGAGAAGTCAATATTCAGCTCTGCCTGTTCACCCCACTATCTAATGACCTGTCAAATCTAATATGCGCTACTGCTATATACTTGGACTGTATCTGAGATGCTTATCTAAGATGTATATAAGGGCTTATGTATTGTGATACCTGTACGGAACAGTATGCAAAGATTAATTTCACTGCACCTCGGCACATGTGACAACAATGTACCGTGAAACCATTGAAGCAGAGCATCCAGAGGAAAGCCAGTAGGAGAACTGGCACCTTCCATCAGTTCCTTCCCGGGTTGTGAATGCCCAACATCAACATTCTGTACATACGAGTGAATATATGATCATGGAGGGATAGAGAGGGTGAATACACAGAGCCTTTTAACCAGAGTAGGCAAATAGAAAGATAGAAACATATAAACATAGAAAATAGGTGCAGGAGTAGGCCATTTGGCCCTTCGAGCCAGCACCGCCATTCAATATGATCATCCAGAATCAGTACCCAGTTCCTGCTTTCTCCCCATATCCCTTGATTCCATTAGCCCTGAGAGCTCCATCTAACTCCCTCTTGAAAACATCCAGTGAATTGGCCTCCACTGCCTTCTGTGGCAGAGAATTCCACAGTTTGGGAAGCAAGAACCAGTGGACATAGTGGTGGAGATGCAGAGGCCCGGGTTCCATCCTGACCACGGACCTGCTTAGGTTTTCTCCGGGTGCTCCGGTTTCTTCCCACACTCCAAAACCAACTAATTGGCTTGGTAAAATTGTAAATTGTCTCTAGTGTGTAGAATAATATTAGTGTACTGGTCTGTGTGGACTCGATGGGCCGAAGGGCCTGTTTCTGCACTGTAGCTAAACAATAAGCTAAATAGGTTTAAAGTGTGAGGGTAAAATATTTAATAGGAACCTGAGGGGCAACTTAGCCTCGTCATTTTCTTTCTTTGTTGTTTGTAGTATACTGTTAAATGTATGTTTTAATGTATGTTTAAACATACATGATTAGCTTTGTATCATGTGGGGGGAGGGTGGGGGGGGGGGTTTGGGGGAAACTTTTTTTAATCTCTTTCCTCGACGGAGATGTCATATTTTTCCATATCTAATCTCCTTCTGCACTGCGGCCTAACATCGATGAGCTGACGGCCTCTTACTGGGGATCGACTTTGGGAGCTCCAACCGCAGGAGCCTGTGGACTTAACATCGTGGAGCTGGCGGTCCCTTTGTCAGGGACCGACCTCGGGAGCTCCAGCCGCAGGCGCCTGCGGACTTAACATCGCAGGAGCTTTGACCGCCCCGATCGCGGGAGCTTCGATCGCCAGCTGCATGAGCTTCGATCTCATCGACTGCAGATGGTTCAACTGCCCCATTCACGGGAGAATAACGATGAAAGAAGATAAGACTTTATTGCATTCCATCACAGTGAGGAATGTGGGGCAGCCGCTGTGGTGAATGCTTATGTTAACCTTTATGTAGTTGTGTGTCTTGATGCTTTTTTTCTGGTATGACTCTATGGTAAATCAAATTTCACTGTACCTTAAATGGTACACGTGACAATAAAGGACTATTGAACCATTGAACTATTAAACATTTTCACTCAGAGGGTGGTGGGTATGTGGAATGAGCTGCCAGAGGAGGTTGTTGATTCAGGTACTATAACAACATTTAAAATACATTTGGACAGGTACATAGAGGGATATGGGCCAATAGTAGGCAGGAGAAAAGACCATAGATGGGCCATCTTGGTCGGCTTGGGCAAGTTGGCCGAAGGGCTTATTTCTATGCTCCATGGCTCTATGACCGGGTGGCACAGTGGCGCAGCGGTAGAATTGCTGCCTTACTGAGCCAGAGAGCTGGATTCGATCCTCTGTATGGAGTTTGTACATTCTCCCTGTGACCCACATTGCTTTTCTCTGAGTGCTCTGGTTTCTGCTCACATTCCAAAGACGTACGGGTTTGGAGGTTAATTGGCTTTGATAAATTTGTAAATTATCTTTAGCGTGCAGGATAGTGCTAGTGTACTGGGTGATCGCTGGTCTGCATGCACCTGGTAGGCCGAAGGGCCTGATTTCATGCTGTATCTCTAAAGTCTAAAATCACTCTGACTGACACTGCTGGACATCTATTGATTATAGATGTACCGCTTGGATATTGATTATAGTTATCCTGCTTGGATAGCTTACAACCCAACGGTATGAACATAGAATTCTCAAATTTTAGGTCACTTACCAACCCCCCACCCTCTTCTCTTTCACTATTTTGCCCCCCTCTAATCACTTTGCCCCACCTGGACTTGCACTTATTTCTCTCCTCAGCCTCCTCTTCCATTTATGTTCTGTCCTCTAGCTTCAAAATTTGCAACTTTTCTATCCTTATTCACACCTTTAATCTTTTAATCTCTGGCTTTTATCCAAGCATCTGCCCATCGAAAACCTTCCTCACCTTTATCCACCTATCACTTGCCAGGCTGTGTCCTGCCTCTGCTCTCTCTCAGCTATCTTCCTCCAACCCCCACCCCACCACAATCAGTCTGAAGAAGGGTCCCAAACCAAAACCAAATGAGCCATTTAGAATGGAGATGAGGAAGCCCTTTTTCTCACAGAGAGTGGTGAGTCTGTGGAATTCTCTGCCTCAGAGGGCAGTGGAGGCCGGTTCTCTGGATGCTTTCAAGAGAGAGCTAGATAGGGCTCTTAAAAATAGTGGAGTCAGGGGATATGGGGAGAAGGCAGGAACGGGGGAACTGATTGGGGATGATCAGTCGTGAACACATTGAATGGCGGTGCTGGCTCGAAGGGCCGAATGGCCTATTCCTGCACCTATTGTCTATTGTCTATGCTTCTTTCTCCAGAGAGGCTGCCTGATCCGCTGAGTCACTCCAGCAAGTTGTGTCTTTTTTGGGGGTATCTTTAGGTTGTTTTTATTGGTTTCAGTGCAAACTAAAGAGTATGAGGGCAAATCAAACGTTTATGTTTAATGTTTTTCACTTCCCCATGGAATATCAAGGAAGTGGCTCTTATGTGACATCAATCTCTTCAGTTCTCTGCCAGTGGAACCATGCTTGGAATTTAACAATGTTACCAAAGAAAACGGAAGCAACAAACTGTATGGCCAAGATAATAATTTATCTGAGCATTTGCTTGAAGGAATGCTTTAGTTTTCGAGACATTTGTCATCTGTTGGGTGTCATCTCATATTATCTTTGATCTAACATCACCTTAGTTTTATAATTTGTACATAGGATCAAATCCAGATACATGTTCAGCAAGGTGCAAATTTGCTAACCTTGTGTTCAAATCTTTACTTTAGACTTCAAATTTTAGAGATACAGCGAGGAAACTGGTCCTTCAGCCCACCAAGTCAGCACCGACCTAGGAATGTCCTACACATTAGGGACAATTTATGATTTTACTGAAGCCAATTATTATGGGGTGTAGTATGTCAAACGGGTGATGTACCATGACATAGCAAGTCATGGTAAATAATTATTATATCATATTTTGTTTGTTTGGACATGGTTTAAAATTTATGGAATCGTCCACATGCAGGGGCGGTCTAAATACCATGCCAATGTGACATTGATTATTATTAATCCATGAGGAATTTTTAACTTTGCGGGCAATATAAAACTGGCTCAGGAGTGAGTTATAAATAAATTGATAATAAATGGATTCCAGTAACTAGTTGCCTTGCTGATGGAAGGTTAGTATCTACTGATGAGTCCAGGGTCACTGACTGAAGAAACATAGAAGATCCTAAATGGTCTTGACAGGGTGAATGTAGGGACCCTGTTCTTCCATATGGAGAGTCTAGAACAAGAGGTCACTGTTTTAGAGAGTCACAGTCATATACAGCATGGAAATTGGCCCTTCAGCCCAACTTGCCCATGCCAACCAATATGTCCCAACTACACTAGCCTGCATTTGGCCCACATCCCTCAAAAACTATCCTATCCATATACCTGCCCAATGTCTTTTAAACATTGTGTAAGTATGTGCCTCAGCTACCTACCTCCTCCTATCCACCACCTTTTGTGTAAAAAAAATTGCCGCTCAGGTTCCTATTACATCTTCCCCTCCTCATCTTAAACCTACGTCCTCTATTTTCTGATTCTCCTAACCAGAAGACATACGTTTAAAAATAAAGTGCTTAAAAATAAGGTGTTGCCAATTTAAGACTGACATAAGGACTTTTTTTTTCTGAGAGCTGTGAATTTTTGGAACTATTTTCCTCCAAGGCTGTTGGAAGGAAAAAGTTTGGAATATTCTTAAGGCAGAGGGAGATGCAATCTTGATAAAGTATGTGGGGAAAGGTAACTGTGTGTGGGCGGTTGAGGCATAGAATAATCGCTTCATAGAGCCATACAGTACAGAAACAGGCCCTTCAGCCCAACATGCGCATGCCAACCAAGATGCCCCATCCACGCTGGTCCCACCTACTTGCATTTGGCACATATCCTTCTTGAACGATATACTCGTATAAATGCCCTTTAAACATTCATATTGTGCCTGCCTTAACTACCTCCTCTAACAGTTAGTTCCATATACCCACTGCCCTCTGTATGAAAAGGTTGCCTCTCAAGTTCCTATTAAATCTGTTCCCTCTCACCTTAAAGCTATATCCTCTGGTTCTTGATTCCCGTACTCTGGGTAAATAACTATCCATTCACCTTATCTACTCCCCAAATGATTTTAACCATCTCTACATGATCGCTAATTTGCTCTTCTGCGCTCAAAGAAACAATGTCCAGTAATGCAAAGTTGAGGTTACATTATGATCTAATTGAATGGTGGAATATATTTGAAGAGTTGAATGGTTTCATCCAGTTCTACCTTAATATCTTAATCTTAATCAACCTAACCTGATCCATTCACACTGATGCAGTGATCACGAAAATACATTAGTGCTTTTACTTTCATAGGCATCAGGGCAGATTCAGATTCAAATACAGATTAGTTTATTGTCATGCACACCAGGCTGCAATGAAATTTCTTGTTCACATAAAGCTTACGGGGTAAACAGTATGTATCCAGCAATGAAAAATGCAACAATAAATACAATGATGAGTGTCAACCAGCAGAATGATGCAAGATTATGGTGTAAGTCTGAACTAGTGCAAAATAAAAGTACAATACAAGGACACAAAGTGCTGGAGTAATTCAACGGGTCAAGCAGCATCTCTGGAGAACATGGACAGGTGACTTTTCGGGTCGAGACCATTCTCTGTTTCCCCTCCCAACACCAATGTGCCATCTGTGGTGGTCATTCCAATGTGACATAGGTACCATACTGTCGGGTTGTATTACAGCTTGGTTTGTTCGTTTGGTGACAGCTCTGCCCAAGACTGCAAGAAATTGCTGAGGGTTGTGGATGTAGCTGAGTCCATCACACAGAGCAGACTCCCCGCCATTGACTCCATCTTCATTTCAGCCCATCTCGAGAGAGCAGACAACAAAATATAGGCTGTGACCATCCTGGTCATTCATTCTTTTCCATGCTTCCATTGGGCAGAAGATACAGAAGAGTGAAAGCGAGCACCACCAGACTCAGAAACAGATTATCTCACACTGTTATCATGCTTCTGAACGGCCCTTCCATATGATAGGGTGCTGTCTGATTCACTTCAACCCCATTAGAGACGTTGGACTTTGTCTCTGGAACTGGTGTGCTGCAATGGTGAGAACTATATTCTGCACTCTGTATCTTCCCCTTCGCTCTACATATGATACTTGAGTTGTATTTATGTGTAGTATTATCTGAATTGATTGGATAGCATGCAAAATAAAGCTTATTTATGTACCTCAGTACATGTGGGAATAGTGAATCTAAACATTAGCCTTAGACCAACATGAAGAATGGGAGAAGAGGCACAATGGAATATGAAAATGAACTGTGTAGTTCATTTGAATCTGCGCAAGTGGTTTCTTTGTGTGGAATAGCTTCTATTTACAATATGTGGCTCAATGTAAATATCAGTGATTAAATTTGTGACCCTCACTGTCTCACTATCTGACTGGGCCATGACATTGGCATCATGATTGGCACAGACATTGTGGGATGAATGGCCTGTTCCTGAGTTGTACTCTTCTATGTAGGAAGGAACTGCAGATGGTGGTTTAAACTGAAGATAGACACAAAAAGCTGTAGGAAGTATCACAGACAGTATCTCTGGAGAAATGAAATAGGTGACGTTTTGGGTCGAGACCCTTCTTCAGACTGAGAGTCGGGGGAAAGGGAAACGAGAGATATAGATGGTGATATAGAGAGATATAGACAAATGATTGAAAGATGTTCTATTGGCATCCCTGTAGACCAGTACTCTTTGAGTAATGGAGCAAAGGCAGCTGACTCCACCATGCTAATAAGCAGAAGATTTGCGCCAATGTAAATCCCAGCCCACTCTTTCCTGGAAGCCACACTTGCTCTGGAAACACGGTGTGCTTTAGGTTTTAATTTTAGTCATGAATTTATTATTTGCTTCCTGTTCAAACCATGATTCTGACAACCAACAGAATTAAAAATGTTTAAATGGCAATGAAAAACAGATTATCGATTCCTATCCTGTTTGTTTTCAGGTGAGATATTCTCAACAAACACTTATCAGTAAATTATTCAACATGCCTTTAGTTCTCTATAATAGGAGATTTACTTGGTACCTCCCATCACCTGTGTTTTTCTAATGAGATCAAAGTAACCGAATGCTGTATGGACAGGATCTTTAACGATGGCCAGCTTGCATTCCGGCTTTACCCACTGGAAATTTCGCCGCCATGGCTACTTTGGAGTGGAAGTCCATTGCAATGTCTTCACAGAACTGAAGCCAACTCAAGCCTTCAACCATGCCCAAGTCAACATTCTTCAACTGAACAGGAGTGAAACATTTATGCAGCTTGAGAAAATAACAAAAATAAGCCCTTTTAAGTCATTTAAATCTTTACTGCAACTTAACATAGTCTGGAATTTGGAAACAGTTATGAAACAATGAGACAAGTACATAGATAGGACAGGTTTGTAGGGATATGGACCAAATGCGGGCAGGTGGGACTAGTGCAACTGGGACATGTTTGCAGTGATTGCCTCTCCGCCGCAAGTCAGTAGGCGGGCCATTGTCTGTACCTCTCCACAGTTGCACTTGTCAGAGTCCGAGAGCCCACTTCTTCAGGTTGAATCTGAAACGCCCCACTCCAGTGCGGAGGTGGTTTAGGGCTTTTCAGGTAGTATAAGGCAGGTGGTGTCCTGGTGCCATCTATTGTTTAGATTTGTTGCCTGGCATGGTTGGCTCTAGTTCCATGAAGCTGTTCTGACTGTTCAAGTGTTTCTTGGCATGATGGTCATCGTGCAAGGGCAGGACATCATTCCATCGCACCTGCAGTTGACGTTTGGCATCCCAGTTCCAGAGGTGGAAAGCTACGCTTTGCGTTTTTGTTGGGTTTGGGCTCAAGGCGTTCTGTTGGTAGTATGTTGTCATATTCTGCAGAGCAGCCTCTAGTACGGTTTCAATCTGGCTGAAGTCTGAGGATTGCATTGTGATGCATAAGTCATCGGCATACAGAAACAACATAGTTTTTGGGGTGATGGGTTGGTCATTGGTGTATATATTGAACAACGTTGGAGCAAGGACACTGCCCTGTGGTAGACCATTCTTTTGGCGTTTACAACGGCTGTTCTGACCATTCAGGCATACTAAGAAGCGGTGGTTCTCCAACATTGTCATGATGAACTGGACAAGATGAGAGTCCTATAGTGTTTGTTGCAGTTTGGCTTTCATGGTACGGTGGTTTACAGTGCCATATGCTACAGACAAGTCTACAAATACTGCACCTGTGATCAGGTTCCCCTCAAAGCCATCTTCAATGTGCTGAGTGAGGGTCAGCAGTTGTCCTGTTGTTGACTTCTGTGGCGGAACCCAGCCTGTTCAGGTATCAAGACATCGTCTACATCCAGCGTATGCATCTTTCCATCAGTTTGTATGGGTGGCACAGCAGGTCGGTAGCTGCTGGGAAGATTGGGATCTTTGCCTGGTTTTGGTAAAGCAACAACCTTCAATTTCCGCCAGACTTGTGGAATGGAGTTGGTTGCTATGCAGATGTTAAACCTCTCCTGCAGCCATTCCCGTGCTCTGGGACACAGATGTTGCAGTATCTCAGTTCTGATGTTGTCTAATCCAGCTGCCTTGTTAGGGTTCATCACATTCAGGGTTTTGTTGAGTTAGTCCACGGTGAAAGGTTAAGTGTACCATCCGTCATTTCGGTTGTTGCCATCAGCAACCTTTGGGGCGGAGGTTTCTTACCACCACTCTTGCCGTTTAGCAACAACTGGTGGGCAACCTGGTTAGCAGTCACATTTCCACATGGTTTACTGTGGGTGGGGTCATTACCGAGTCATCTCAGTGTCGCCCATGCGTTCCTGCTGCTGTGTCGTAGATGTGTTTTTTCTATTTGCTTCTGCCACTGCCTGCATTTTGCCTCATTGAGTGCATCAATGAGCTGTTTCCCCATCTCAGCTGTTTGGTCTGCGAATGGGTCTTCATCGAAACGTTCTTTGTACATAGATAGTAAAGCGCAACCCACTTGCGTGTCCTTGGCACGCTAATTAGGCAACCACGTGGTTGCGTTGAGGCGCGAAGGTCCCGCGAAGGTCGCGCAAGACTTCATGCACCTGCACAGCCGTCTGGAGCGCATGACGTCATTTGAAGATGGGCACAAAATGCTGGAGTAACTCAGCGGGACCGGCAGCATCTCTGGAGAGATGGAATGGGTGATGTTTCGGGTCGAGAGCCTTCTTCAGTCTGAAAGAAGGGTCATGACCCGAAACATCACCCATTCCTTTTCTCCAGAGATGCTGCTGGTCCCGTTGAGTTACTCCTGCGTGTCTATCTTCAATTTTGTGGCCTCGCTCTGGGTGTAGAAGTGGGGGAAGACCGGATCCGCAACAGCCGTGAGCCCCAGGCTGAGTTCGACAATCGTTTACCTGCTTCTGCTGCTGTTGGAGGTGAGACATTGCGTCGCGCCAGGGTCTTGGGCCTGTCCCACTTTGGCCGTCAGTTATGCGACAGGCCGGTGGCGCGCGAAGATTTAGTTCGCTACAAAATTTCGGAACGCCGCGCGATACCGCGCACAACTCCATACCCCTCCGCGCTCCTCAGTGGGACCGGCCCCGCGCGGCCACACAATGCCCATGCGCCTCGACGCGACGACGAGGTCGCGTAATTTGCGTGCCAAGGACACGTAAGTGGGACAGGGCCTTAAGTCTGCAGCTTCAGCGTCCATGCCTGCTCTGTAGTTAAGCCAGCAGCCCTGCGGAATGGTCTTGCATGCTGCTGTGTGGATCGCATCAACAAACTGGTTGTACTTGTGTGGTGAACTTTCTAAATCTTGCACAAGTTCATCAGTAGCCTTAAGGGCCTGTCCCACTTGGTGACCTAATATGCGAGTTCTGGCAAGTTTGCCCTCGACTCATACTCGCAGCATGGTCGACACTCTCCTTTATGCTCAAGAGTGGTCTCCGTGTACTCGAGCCTCAGCTAGGTCGCGGCGTTTTTTACAATATGTTAATAAATGCCCGCGAGTAAAAAAAGGTCACCATGGAAAAAATCGATACTGTAGTAGTAGTAGGTCGGCATGTTAGTCGTCGGTAATCGAGGGTAGTCGAAGGTAGTTGTAGATAGTCTTCATCATAGTCAAAGGGAGGTCGGAGGGAGGTTGACGGAGATCAAAGAAGGTCGTCTTCACTCGGTGTCCAATTTTCCCAAAGTTAGTCGTAGCTAGTCTTCAACATGGTTGAAGGAGGTCTTCAACATAGTCGAAGGAGGTCTTCAACATGTCATTTTTTTATACTCTAGAAGAGTATACTCTTATATAGAACTCGCCAATTAGGTTGCACAAGTGGGACAGCCCCTTTAGCAAAAGCCTCCCAGTCCGCCTTTCTGAAATTGAATCGCCATTGGAATGCGGGAGGGTGTTTTGGGGTCACCGCAGTCATGATGTGGATCCCAATTGGTCGATGCTGATACCCTGGAATTGGCTGTCCAAGCGTTTTGTGGCAATTTGTAATATTTCTTGTGAAGATCATGTCAGGGTTGTAGCTTTTCTTCCATTACAGCTGTTGAACGATTTTGGTAGTTTAGCATCATGACGTAGTGTCAGTCCACCAGCTTCCGCCCACATGCACGCTGCCTCACCATCTTCATTGTTTTTGTTGTAGCCCCATTGGGTGTGATGGCAGTTGAAGTCACCCATCCAGATTTTGGATGCAGCAATTGAGACATTCACTGGAATGGCAGATTCAGTTGCGTTTGCAGTGGTTTGTGTACTGATGTGATGTACCACTGATGTAAAAGCTGAATGTGATGGTCTCAATACCTCCTTCATCAGAGACAGAGGTGCTTAGTAGCTCTTGATTGTGGGCTGGTGTAATGTAGACGGCACTTCCCTGTTTGTCATGTTTGCGTTCTGCAACAAGTAGCATACCTGGTATTGTTGGTCGTTGGTGTTTCGGCCCTTGGTGGGTTTCCTGTAGATAGAGAACATCCCACTTTCCTTCAGAAACTATCATTCCTATTAGTGTAGCCTTGGCATTGGATATGTCTTCACAGTTCCATGACAGGACGGAGAGGGCCGTCCTTGCCAAAAGACCAATCCGTGACTGTGGTCAATCTGGGGATGTGGGGTTTCCTCCGCTGTCTGCCTTCCTTTCTCTTTGTTGTAGCTCGCTGTTGGCTTTTGTCGACGTCGAACATGTTGACAGAACTGGCCGCCTGGTGCGTTACAGTGTGCACCGAGTCGTCATTTCCGGGGATCGCCACGAGGAGGCTTCTGTTGTGATCCCCGTCTTATGTACTGAAAAAGACGTGCAATCATTGTTTATCATGTTATCTATGAGAACAGTGTTTATACACTTGTTATGCTGCTGCAAGTAAGAATTTCATTGATCAGTTTTCAGTCATATGTACTGAAAACAGATCAATGAAAATCTTACTAGCAGCAGCATAACAAGTGTATAAACACTGGACTCATAGATAACATGATAAACAAAAAAAATTCAATAACTTAATAACCCCAATGTTAGTACAAAGTACCTGAAGACCTCAGTGTACCTAAGACAGTTTGTAGTTCATAGTTCATAGTTCATAGGTTAGTTGGTGTTTGTACTGTTCAAGAGCCTGATGTTTGTCAGAAAAAAATTGTTTCTGAACCTGGAGATGATGGTTTTCCGATTCCTATACTTTCACCCCGATGGCAGGTGTGAGATGAAAGATGGCTGCCGTTTTGAGGCAGTGCCTCCTCGACATCCCTTGATCCAAAGTTTTATTCAGCTATTCAATTCCAGTAAGCATTCCATGGTTCTGTTTACAATGCTTGTTAACTGGACAACCATATTTTTGTGGAAGAGCACCATTTGCACATTATCCTTTGTCCTTGCTGCATTGACTGGTATTTTGGGTAATAATGTAAGTGCAAAAGCAGCGGAGTCAATGACAGCGGAGTGATAACACCCATCGCTAGCGCCCTAAAAACCTCCTCACTCCCATTCATCTGCTTCCATCTATCACTTGCCAGGCTATGCCCTGGCCCCACCTCTCCATTCTAGCTTTCTCCCCCCAACTTCAATTAGTCTGAAGAAGGGTCCCGAACCAAAATGTAGCCTGTCCATTCCCTCCCCTGATGCTACCCGACCGGCAGGATTTAGTTTACTTTAGTTTATTGTTACGTGTACCAAGGTACAGCAAAAAGCCTTTTTCCTAACCAGTCAGCGGAAAGACCACACATGATGACAATCAAATCATCCACAGTGTACAGATACACGATAAAGGGAATAACGTTTGGTGCAAGATAAAGCCTCTAAAGATAAGCCCTATTGAAGCTAGTCCGAGCGTCTCCACTGAGGTAGATGATAGCTCAGGACTGCTCTCCAGTTGGTGATAGGATGGTTCAGTTGCCTGATAACAGCTAAGAAGAAACTGTCCCTGAATTTGGAGGTGTGTGTGTTCACAGTCTGTACCTCTTGCCGATTAGAGAGGGGAGAAGAATTCCTCCAGCACTTTGTGTTTTGTTCACGTTTCCAGCAACTGCAGTTTTTTGTTCATATATCTTTTATATATACATTTTTCACACAGAGAGTGGTGAATCTGTGGAATTCTCTGCCACAGAAGGTAGTTGAGGCCAATTCATTGGTTATATTTAAGAGGGAGTTAGATGTGGCCCTTGTGGCTAAAGGGATCAGGGGGTATGGAGAAAAGGCAGGTACAGGATACTGAGTTGGATGAATGGCGGTGCAGGCTCGAAGGGCCGAATGGCCTACTCCTGCACCTATTTTCTATGTTTCTATGTTTCTATCTTCTCCAATCCTTACTCAGTTTCAAGCCATTTGCTCCATTTAAAACAGAAATAGCAAACTCATTAATGTAAATCAGATGCTGACAGTCACTTAAACTGAGGATTGTTGGCGCCTATGCGTCTTTGCCTCTGAACCTTCCGTGGTTGAAGAAGGTGCCTCAACACAACCCAATGAAGAACAAGTATTCATAAGAAGGAACCTCTTATGCTGGTTTACACCTAAGATAGACACAAAATGCTGGTGTAATTCAACGGGTCAGGCAGCATCTCTGGAGAGAAGGAATAGGTTGTGTTTTGGGTTGAGACCCTTCATCAGGCTAATTCAATAGATGGACAAGGATTGCTGGTCTTGCCAGAAACACTCACAGCCCAAAAAATGAATAAATAATAAAACACAGATCCATAGCCAATGGAAGAGAAGAGACCCGGCACAAATAATACAAACACATGAAAGGTTCACATTCTTTTTGGGTACTTCAGAAAGTCATGAGTTCAGCAATGGGTTTTGCAACAATAGACAGCTAAAGTAAGTTGAAAAGCTTGGTTTGTTGAACTGTACACTCGCCAGGTACAGCTAGTCTTTTAATAAGGTAACTTTAGTTTACTTTAGATTTGAGTTTAGTTTAGTTTAGAGATACAGTGCGGAAACAGGCCCTTCGGCCCCCCGAGTCTGGGCTGTCCAGCGATCATCGCAGACTAACACTAGGGACAATTTACAATTTACAATTTACAATTTTTACCGAAGCCAATTAACTTGTAAAGTTGCACATCTTTGGAGTGTGGGAAGGAACCGGAGCACCGAGAGAATAACCACGCTCGGTCACGGGGAGAGCGTATAAACTCTGTACAGACAGCACCCGTATTCGGGACCAAACCCGGGTCTCAGGCGCTGTACGACAGCAACTCTACTGCTGCACCCACTGTGCTGCCCCAATTTACATTCACATTTTTCTAACAATATTTAAATGGCTGGCTGATCCTGGGCAATCATCTACTGTAAATGTGCTTTAAGATCAGCATACAAAGCAGTAAAAGCATTACTGTAAATAAGTAACACATGGCTTTCTTCATATCCACTAACAGGTGTTAAATATGAAATGTGTAGTTTGTGTGTATAGAATAATAGTTTACAATATTAGGTGAAGATAATTGCATTTTTGTATGCAAAATAATCAATCTAAACCAGAGTTATTAAAGGGCACTAGTTCAGCAGAATGTTTCATAGTATATGCAACATATAAATTACCTCAATGTTTCTGCTCTGTGCTAACTCTTCTGTAAATTCCCCAAGGGATATATTTTCAAAAATGTCAATCTGACTTCTACAACTAAAATGTTGCAATTAATTAAATGGAACTTCAATGTTCGACAAGTAAAATTGGCAGCGGTATTCAGGTGTGGTTGCGAATTTGTGTCAGAAATTAGGAACTTACTTTCGGAGGCAGCTCGTTACCCAATTAGGAACTGAATTTGAGAGGACATGTTTTTTGCTTAAATCGATGGTCATTTTGTAACCAGTTTGATGAGCACACACCCCCAACAGGTTTTTGGTCATTCCAAATAATATGAGGCTTTGAAAAGTAAACATTTATACTTGTAAAAGTCAGGATTTTTTTGCAGGAAATCATGCCTGCTTCTGACATACTCACAACTCAATGTTATTGCCGAAAACGACCTTTTTTGGTAAGGAACGCGGGAATAAAAGTGTACAGAAATATAGTTTGTCTTGTTCACATGATTCCAATTTAAGGTTGTTTGGCAATTCAGATTTATATTCATTTTTCCACAGTCTGTTAGCAATAACACTGTGGCTCAACAGTGTTATTGCTAAAAACAGTGCAGCAAGTAGTATATACTCAGGCATCGTTGCGGTGTGGGAGCTAGCTGCACAGGCATTTTGAATACTTCATTTTCCAGCTTAGTAGACATTGCTAGGTGAATTGGTGATGCCCTTAATTACCCATGAAAATGCCTGGGTGAAATTATGATTGAAATGGTTGCTTTTGACACATGTAATGAAAGTGCTTGCATTTATAAAGTTCATTAATTTTTCAAAGTGCAGATTCTGTAAATGGAATAAAAAGGGCAAGAAATGCTGAAAACAGGCAGCAGAGTGGAACAGGAATCAGAGTAAATGTATCAGATCAAAATCCCTTATTCAACCCTGCTGAGTGTTTCCAGCACATTCTGCTCTTTATTGCATTTATTTTTCCTTACTAACAGGACATTGCGGCTCTTGAATTGCTTTTAAACTGTTATTTCATGGGGTCAACATTGCTGCTGATTTGAACATGACATTTCTGCACTAGTTTAGCTTAGAAACATAGAAACATAGAAAAATAGGAGCAGGAGTAGGCCATTTGCTCCTTCGAATCAGAAGCGCCATTCAAACCTGTATGTCGTTGAAGTGTGGGAGAAAACTTGAGCACCCAGAGAAAATGCATGCAGTCACAGGGAGAACATAAAACTCTGTGCAGGCAGAACCCGTAGTCAGGATCGAACCCAGGTCTCTGGCACTGTAAGGCAGCAATACCACTGCATCACCGTGCCACCATATTGTGGTTATTAATTGGATTATTTTTTGTTTATTATAAATTATCTATGTGTATTGTGTGCTTGTTATTCTTCTGCAAGTAAGAACTACATGATTCTGTTATTGGCCCATGGGACAATTAAACAAATACTCTTGACTCTTTAAAATTTAGGGCGGAACAGTGGCACAGTGTTAAAGTCACTCTTTCTTACAGTGCCAGAGTCCAAGGTTTGATCCTGACTACGTGTGCTGACTGTATGGCGTTCGTACATTCTTCCTGTGACTACATGGGTTTTCTCCAGGTGCTCCGGTTTCCTCTCACACTCCAAAGTGAGGCGATGGGGTGGGGCAAGAGCTAGCAAATGATAGGTGAATCCAGGCGAGGAGGGGTTAATTGAGTGGGATGGGAGTGGAGGGAGGGTGGAGATCATAAACAAGGCCAGAAGTGACGTGGAGAAGACAAAAGGGCAAAATATAGAGAATCTCATGAGGAAGGATGGTTGGGAGTGAATATGGAATTTCTGTTCATAAGTTCATGTCATAGGAACAGAATTAGGTCATTCGGCCCATCAAGTCTACTCTCTCATTCAATCGTGGCTGATTTATCTCTCCCCCTCATCCCCATTATCTTGCCTTCTCCCCATACCCCTTGATTAATCACTAATCAAGAGTCTGTCAATCTAAACCTTAAAAATATCCTCATGGCAATGAATTCCATAGATTCGCCACCCTCTGACTAAAGAAATTCCACCTCACCTTCTTTCTACATGTGCATCCTTTTATTCTGAGGCTATGATCTCTAGTCCTAGACTCTCCCACTAATGGAAACATCCTCTCCACACCCACCCTATCCAGGCCTTTCACTATTCAGTAAGTTTCAATAAGAGGGATGATGGGTAAGGGAGGGGATTAAGGTGTGGGGGGGGGGGGGGGGGGGGGGGGTTGTTGGGGAGGGAGGAAAATGGGAGCCTTGGAATGTGGAGGGGTGGGAGATAGCTAAGGGTAAAGGAATTTGATGACAGAGGGATGGGTAGATGTACACTTTCTTTCCAGGGGGCTCTGGATATGGGACGGGGTGGCGGGGGAGGGGGATGATTTGCAATATGGTGGAGTGAAACTATTAAGGGTCCTGGTTGGGACATGCAGGCATAAGAGTCATAGAGTCATAGAGCATGGAAACAGACCCTTAGGCCCAACTTGACCACGCCAACTAACATTCCCCATCTGTACTAGTCCCACCTGCCCGCATTTGGCCCATATCCTTCTTAACCTCTTTCATCCAGGAACCTGTCCAAATACTTTTCAAATGTTGTATTAGTAAAATGGGGTGTGTTTCCGTTCTCAACTGTAGTGAGGGGGGTGGTAGGCGAGGAGCAGTGTTTGACAACTACTTTGCTTGGTAGCTTCAATTAAAATCTTAGATCTTACCAATTGATGGTGAGTTGCTGATAACTCTAGGATGTGACAGAAATCAAAGGGGTTATTACACAGCTCACTATTGACTTAAGCAAAGCTGTATAAAGATCTATCAGTCTCAATCAACTTTCTGCATTTTATGGCAGAGTGTTAATATTTACAATGAGCTGAGCCCAAGCCCATTAAATGTAGTTTAAATGCGATATAACTCAGGCAAACTGAACTTTAGAAGCAATTATGTTGTTAAAGAAGGAACTGCAGATGCTGGAGAATCGAGGGTACACGAAAGGATGGAGAAACTCAGCGGGTGCAGCAGCATCTAAGGAGCGAAGGAGATAGGCGACGTTTCGGGTCGAGACCCTTCTTCAAGAAGCAATTAAATGGCTCATTAAAATAGAACTGCTGCCAATCTACTGAATATCCTGGGCTTCAAAAGGTCATTGTTCCCCTTTTAAGGCAAGAGTGGCTGCAATCACACCTGACACAATAATAATAATAATAATAATAATATATTTTATTGTCATTACACATAAGTGCAACGAGATTTGGTTTGCAACTTCCATCCGATGTCATAACTTAATCGACAAATAAAATTTAGGTTTAAATACCCTGAGAACAAGGTTTGTAAAAACGAACATTAGACCAGTAAAATCAACACAGACTAAAGTGCGAGGCCGGGGGAGACAGTCCTTCCTGAGGCACCGTGTAGTGGTAGATGCCCTCCAAGGCTGGTAGCAGTGTCCCAATAATCTGTTGCGCTCTGTGGACAACGCACTGAAGAGCTCTCCTCTCCGCCTCCGTGCAGCTGAGATACCACACAGAGATGCCATACGTTAGTATGCTCTCTGTGGTGCAGCGGTAGAAGGTCGTCAGCAGCTGTTGGGGCAGACCAGTCCGTTTCAATGTTCTTAGGAAGAACAGTCGTTGCTGTGCCTTTTTGACCAGCGCAGCAGTGTTGGTGGACCATGTAAGGTCCTCTGAGATGTGAGTGCCCAGATACTTGAAGCTGGACACCCTCTCCACACTGTCTCCGTAGATGGAGATTGGGGCGTATTCCCCATTCTGCGACCTCCTGAAGTCGATAATCAGCTCTTTGGTCTTGGAGGTGTTTAGCGACAAGTTGTTCCGTGAACAGGTGAAGCCCAGCACTGCTCTGGGAGTAGAGAGACAGGCCTATTGTCGGAAAATGGAATTAGTATAGATATGTACACCTCAATATGTAGGAAGGAACTGCAGATGCTAGTTTAAACTGAAGATAGATACAAAATGCTGGAGTAACTCAGTGGGACAGGAAGCATCTCTGGAGAGAAGGAATGGGTGACATTTTGGGTTGAGACCCTTCTTCAGACTGAGTCTGAAGCATTTTGTGTCTATCTTCGTGCAACTCAATGGGTCAGGCAGTATCTGTGGAGGGAATGGGCAAACATTGTTTTGGGTTGGGACCCCTCCCAAGAAGTTCTTTGAGGCAGAGAGAGTCATAGAAACATAGAAACATAGAGTCATCCTAGAGTCACGTCGTTTATCAGTCAAAGGAATTGATTACATGATTATAATCAAGCTGTCTACAGTGTACCAATACAGGATAAAGGGAATAACATTTAGTGCAAGATAGGTCCAGCAATGTCCAAATAAAGATAGTCCCAGGGTCTCCAATGAGGTAGATGGTAGCTCACGACTGCTTTCTAGTTGGTGATAAGATGGTTCAGTTGCCTGATATCAGCTGGGAAGAAACTGTCTCTGAATCTGGAGGTGTGCATTTTCACATTTCTAGATCTATGGTCTGAAAGGAGTGGGGAGAAGAGGTATAGAAGTGATATAGAAGTGCCTGACCCATTGACCCTCTGTCTAACTTGAGAGGAATGCTGGGGTCTCTGGACAGAGTCGAGGGAGGAGGTATAGGGACAGGTGTTGTATCTCCTGCGATTGCAGGGGAAGGTACCAGGTGTTATATTCCGGACGGCAGAATAAATAACAACTTACACGCAGGTTGTCTGGATCATGAGAGAGAGGTTTATTACCCAACATTCCCTGCTTATATACTACACCAACTCATTAACATATATATGAATATGCATGAATACATTACACTGCTCTCCTTTTTTTAAAGTATTAAATCTAAGTACACAGTTACAATTTTGTTGTTGCGATACTTGATTTAAACCAATATTCATGAAATCTTAAATGATAAACATAATATATATTTTTTACATATCTACACATTTTTGTTTTACTTGTGCAGTGAGTTATTTACCTTACCAACTAACCTGACTACTGGTTTATGGATCCTGCCTGATCGTCTAACAGTGACAGGTGTAACAGGTTTAGGTGTTGACTCAACTGTTGGCTTGTTTGGCTCTGTTTTAGTACCCTGACTTTGACCAGAGGAATCTGTTCCTTTGTCTGTACTAACTGAACTTTGTGTTTCAATTTTATTTCGGAGTCACGTGAGTGACTTCGTGAAGACCCCGCCAGCACGCATGCGCGACATATCGTCACTCGCATTTACTGTCGACAAGCTGGGGGGGAGTGCGCTCTCTCCACAGCTCCTTCAAAAAGAACGCTGAAGGTAAGTATACTAACCTTAAGCTGGTAGGAGGTAGGAGGTGTGCTTCTACCTACAGAATATGAAAGGGAAGGGGAAGCTTCCCAAGAGCTGCGGGACGCCAACAGGCCAGCGGCCACTTTCTCCGGAGCTGCTTGAAACACCGGCAGCATCCATACGGCCGGGGGAAAAGGTGTGTAAGTTGGGCGCGTCAGTGACATCAGCGCCCAACTTATCTCCGGATTGGACGTCCGCACTGGAGCAGGGTATGGCAGACCCTGACTTCGTGCTCCCATCCCCCAGGAAAGGGGGGAGCAAGGAGGTACATGGCAAAGTGCCTCGCATACCGGCGGCGGCATCACCCTGTGTTTTATCAGGTCCCACGGGGGCAGAGCCGGGGAAAGACCTCGCCGCAGACGAGCCCCGCAGCCGCCGCAGGCCTCGTAAAGCTGCCGGGGATATCTGCCGTAGTGCAGGCCGGCAGAGCTACTGCTGCGTCGAGCAGCCCTGCAGGAGCAGGAGCTGCCGACATAACACCGGGTCAGGCTGCGGTCGTGGACGCCGGTGGCAGCCATAAACGGTCGACCAGCTTAGCACTGGCAGCTGCCGACCATGCGCCTCCACAGAGACATATGGTCAGAAGTGGAGGTAAGCCTGCACAGATTTCGGGGAGCCAGGTACTGGGGGCCGGCGCCGACTCATCTCCACTGCCTTCCTACCAGGCAGGGGGACCGCCACAGTCCGCTCGAAGGCCGACTAGCGGTATGTCCGTGTGGGAGTCGTACGGGCCTGCAGGAGCGGCAGCCCACGACGGCCTACCACCGGACCCTAGTCTGCACCTTATGGAGGTGTGGTCCGCTGGTGGAAGCCCCAGAGGAATTGCAGAGCCTGGGGAAGTCGGCTTGTCCGACACGTATAGCGGGGACGGTCGCATGGCAAGGCTGGAGCTCTTGGTGGAGCAACTA
This sequence comes from Okamejei kenojei, assembly GCA_035221665.1. NCBI lineage: Eukaryota > Metazoa > Chordata > Chondrichthyes > Rajiformes > Rajidae > Okamejei > Okamejei kenojei. The sequence continues at coordinate 63,660,330 of CM069134.1, read as the reverse complement.
GTCCAGTGGGATCTGGACCAGGAGGAACGGAGGTCTCAGGCATCCACAAGCCACTACAGGAGATCGCCCAGCTCTCGTCTTCTTCAGCCAGCAGTGCCAGAAGTCAGCAGGACGCTGCCTTCGATGAAGAACCAGAGATGCCGGAGGTCGCAGATCCAGAGGAATGTGCGGACCTGCTGGACGTAGTGGGGTAATTTGCCACAGCTACCCACACAGGGGAGCCGCTGCATCCTAAACTGGTGGGAACCATTAATTATCTGACCACACACCAGCTTCAGGGTCAGGTCATCAAAGAAACCATGGAGAAGTTCAAGCCGCCCGAAAACTGCATCAACTTAAGTGTCCCCACGGTCAATGCCCAAATCTGGGGCAATTTGAGTACCACTACCAAGATGCAGGACGTATGCCTCCAGAGAATCCTCAAACTCCTGTCAATGGGCATTACGGCATATGCCAAGACCCTCGATGGGGATAACGTGACCAGTGAGCAGCAGAATGCCCTGGCACTTCTCTGCAATACACAGATTGAGTTAAACTGTCTTCCTAAGCGCTCCATCCGGCCCACTCTCAACTCAAAATTTGTAGGGTTGTGCCGTACCTCCACCACTCCACCACCTCATCAGCTGTTTGGGGAAGATCTTCTGAAACAGGTCAAAGAGATGGACGAGGAGGCCAAGACCGTCGGCCTTATGAAACCGCCACTGGCCAAAGTGCACCCATTCCATCGACAACAACCGTACCCTACCTGGAAAGCCGGATAGGACACCAAGGACCTATCCGCCACCAGTCCCCCAACAGCAGAGGCCTTTTTTAGGGCAAGGCCTGCAGAGGCCCGCATGGAAGATGCGGCCACAGCCACGACAAGCAACACAACGTCCCCCCAAAACACCATATACCAAGACCCGCCGTTGACCATGGAGGTAAGGGGGTCTGGTTCGTCTAAGAAAGTAGCAATTATAACCTCACAAGTAGTGGGACGGTTGCGGGCATTTTGGGATGCATGGGATGCAATAACCACAGACATGTTTATTTTACAAAGTGTTCACGGTTATGTCATAGAATTTATTAATGGGAAACTTCCCCCTACACAGCATGAACCTCAGCGCACATTTGCGCTCTCTCAAAAAGAGATAAAGGAGGGACATGCAGAAATTCTATGGCTAGAGGCCAAAGGGGTGATAGGGAAAACGACACACGAACCCCTTGAGTTTGTGTCCAATATCTTTACAAAAAACAAAAAAGATGGTGGATGTCGGATTATCATAGACCTAACCCATTTGAACACTTTTGTACAATATACCCATTTCAAAATGGAAACCTTTGAAACAGCTAAGCAGCTGCTTTACCAGGGGTACTTTATGGCTTGCATCAATTTAAAAGATGCATACTATACAGTCCCCATCATAGAATCTCACAGGAAGTTCCTAAAATTTGTCTGGAGGGGACAGTTATGGCAATACAAAGCCTTACCCAATGGTTTAACCACAGCCCCCAGACTATTTACTAAAATAGTCAAACCAATATTGGCAATCCTCAGGCAACAGAATTACATCGTCATGGCATACTTGGACGATATACTTATAGTGGGACAGACCCTCCAATTGGCAAAGCTGGCAGTCACAGCGACCAAATTTTTATTCGAGACATTAGGGTTTGTAACCCATCCAGACAAATCCAAACTAACCCCATCTCAAGTCATGACTTATCTGGGCTTCACTATTGACACAAACCGAATGATGATCACTATCCCGACCAACAAAGCGTCAGACATAAAAGAAGCATGCAACAGCCTTGCTTGCGCCAGGGTACCGACTATCAGACAGACGGCCAAGGTAATTGGGAAATTGGTAGCTACATTCCCAGCTGTGCAATTCGGACCATTGCATTACCAAAACTTACGAAGAGCAAAGATCTCAGCATTAAAAGCAAATGCTGGGCACTTTGACAAACCGATACTGCTGCCAATTAAGGCTAAAGCTGAGCTACAATGGTGGATTGACAATATTAGTGAGTGTCACAAACCCATTATTGTTAGCAACCCATCAATCGTGCTACAGACTGACGCAAGCGCACAAGGCTGGGGTGCAACTGACACCATGTCCAGTTGTGGTGGCAGATGGGACCCTCACGAGTCTACCCTCCTCCAGTCACAAGGGATAAATTATCTGGAGATGTTAGGGGCTTTCCATGGGCTGTGGGCATACTGCACAAACTTACAGCATTTACATGTCCGCCTCCAAATAGATAACACCACGGTGGTGGCTTATATAAATCATATGGGTGGTATCAGGTCATTATCTTGTGACGAATTGGCAAACACAATCTGGCCCTGGTGCATTGAGAGAAATATTTGGATTACAGCGACCTATCTACCAGGGAAGCTCAACACATTGGCGGACACCAGGTCATGAGTGTTCAATGATAACATCGAGTGGATGTTGAACCCCCAAATATTTGCTGAAATTATAGCTAACTTTGGCACACCAGATATAGACCTTTTTGCGTCCAGGTTGAACCATCAGATACCAACGTATGTGTCTTGGGAACCAGACCCTGGGGCAGTTGCTATGGATGCTTTTTCTCTCCATTGGGGGAAATGGTTTTGCTACGCATTTCCCCCATTCTGCCTCATCAGTCGGGTATTGCAGAAAATTCAACTGGATTCTGCTACAGGCATTTTGACCATACCCGAATGGCCTACACAGCCATGGTACCCGGTGGTCCTCCAAATATTAAAACGTCCGTGGGTTCAAATTGACAAAAACTCCAAATTGATTACCCACCCCATTACGGGGGAAAGTCACCCATGCCATGGTCACTTAAACCTGTTGGCTTGCAGGTTCTAAAGAGGCCGCTTATCAAGGCCGGCATATCAGCCAGGGCCATGGACCTCATCTCAGCGTCGTGCAGAGCATCAACCAGGAGGCAGTACCTCACCCAGGTCAGGAAGCACGAGGCCTTCTGCTCCAGTACCAATACGACCTACAAATCTGCCACGATCCCTGATGTCCTGGAATTCCTAGCGGGCCTCCATTACTATGAGGGCCTCAGCTACAGTGCCATCAACAGCTACCTGGACATAGGTGTGGGCTCAAATCACCTCGTGTCCAAATTCATGATGGGAGTGTTCAACACCAACCCTCCACGACCCAGATACAACATCACCTGGGACGTAGGGATAGTACTGACCCTACTGAGGAGCTGGTCCCCTATGACAGGGTTACCACTCGATAAGCTCACCCTCAAAGTGGTGATGCTGATGGCAGGGACTACAGCTCAACGAGTCCAGGCCTTACAGAAGCTGTGGCTGGATAGAATGGTCTCCACCCCTGCTAAGGTAACTTTCTTTGTAGACGACCTGCTGAAGCAACACAGACCTGGGTCTTTTGGGCTTCAGTTGGAATTCGGGGCGTACCCCACTGATGCCACCCTTTGCATAGCCACCCATCTCCGCCACTACATCGGAACAACACAAACTATCTGGAAGATGGAGCAGGGGCTCCTCATCAGCCACAAGCAACCACATCACCGGGTGACTGTGCAGAGCATCGCCAGGTGGCTCAGGGTGGTGTTGGGTGCAGCAGGAGTAGATACTAACATTTTTAAATCTCACTCTACCAGGGCTGCATCCACAACAGCGGCGAGGGCCATGGAGGTGCCCATGGACCACATCCTCGCCACCGCGGGCTGGGCCAGTGAAGCAACATTCCAGCGGTTCTACAATAAGCCGGTGGTCGCCCCCACAACGTTTGCGGAAGCCGTGCTGGGAGCCGCTCCGTGACTGATTTGTCCCTGAATTAGGGGTCTTTTGCTTTGTTATTATTTGTGTTAATAAATGTGCATTAATTTTCAGCCTGTTCAGTCTGGAATGCATTAACAACCTTCCTCCATCAGTATTGCGGCAGTGTGATAGCATGGACGTTGTCCAGGGCGTGAAATCACAGAGCTTTGAAATCTTCACGAAGTCACTCACGTGACTCCAAAATAAAATAGTAAGAATAAACGAGAATTTCGTGCCCTCCGTTCCCAACCCTCTATCATAAGGTCAACTGGTATGTTCTACGTCATTATTCTTACTATCTCCAGTCATGGTGCGTTCTGTGATTCCACACCGCTGCTTTGAAGGATGTCGCGCATGCGTGCTGGCGGGGTCTTCACAAAATCCCTCACCGCAACTCCTCATAAAATAAAGATCAACCTTCGAACTTGGTAAGTTCTCGTTTAATCTTACTATCAAAGTGGTATCTTCCAACTCACTTTCAGATAAAAACTCAGGGATTAGGACCATGCTCAGTTTTTGGTTCATCTTTGGCTGGAATCATTTGATCAACATGAACACTTTTGATCCTATCTCCAACTTCAACTAAGTATCTTTTTGTTCCACACACTTCCGCTAATTTCCCAACATCCCATTTGTCTCGACTGGACTTGTTGGGAGGACTGAGAACACGAACCTGCTCATTTGGCTTGAAGTACCTCTCCTTTTTGTGGGAGTTTAAATGGCATTTTTAACTTAACAGTTTTTGATCAATTCTCAAGGCCAAATTGGGTTGAGCTAGACTTACGCGTATTCTTAGCCTTCTCTTCATCAACAGTTCTGCAGTTGAGTAACCTGTTGTTGCGTGTTGTGTGGTTCTGTACTTCAGCAAGAAACTAGCCAAACAATGTTTCATGCTGAGCTTTGAACTACCCTGCAAAACCTGTTACTTGAGAGCATCTTTGACAACTCTAACAGGCCTTTCCGCCGCCCCATTGGAGGCTGGTCTGGGGGAACAAGTGTGTGTTATACACCATTCCGCTGCATTAACTCTTTGAAACGTTCTGAACGAAACTGAGGCCCGTTATCAGAAGCAAGTTATTCCGGTAAACCATGGCATGAAAAAATGGATCTCAACTCATCCATGGTACGCTCAGTAGTAGTACGTGAGAGATCACTGCACCTACACCATAACTTGAAGCATCACAAGCAAGTTTCATCTCGCGTGTCGTATCATAGTGAACAAGGAGTTTGCCGCTTGTCAAGTTTTCCTTGCAGATGTCATATGCACGTTGCTGTTCCTTTCCCCACGTCAATTTCACATCTTTTTGTAGCAGATGATGAAGTAGTTTAGCACAGTTGCTAAATCTGGAAAGAATCGTGAATAGAACTGCACCATCCCATGGAAGGATCGTAGCTCTGACACATTGTTGGGTTTTGGAGCATTCACTATTGCTTCAACTTTTGCCTTCACAGGGCAAAGTCCGTTGGTGTCTACTTTGAGTCCAAGGTAGACCAACTCTGACTGCACAAATGCACATTTACTTTGTCACAGTTTACTTTCTTGCGTGTGAGAACTTGCTCTAGAATTTCCAGATGATCTACCATGCCCTATGTGAGTATCAGTAGGTCATCTTGGTTGCACACACAGTGCGGAATGCCTCGTAATATTTGGTCCATGACAGACTGAAAATCTTTCGGGGAAGATAGTCAATAGACAATAGACAATAGGTACAGGAGTAGGCCTTTCGGCCCTTTGAGCCAGCACCGCCATTCAATATGATCTTGGCTGATCATCCCCAATCAGTACCCTGTTCCTGCCTTCTCCCCATATCCCCTGACTCCGCTATTTTTAAGTGCCCTCTCTAGCTCTCTCTTGAAAGCATCCAGAGAACCTGCCTCCACCATCCTCTGAGGCAGAGAATTCGACAGACTCACAACTCTCTGTGAGAAAAAGTGTTTCCTCGTCTCCTTTCTAAACGGCTTACTCATTATTGTTAAACTGCGGCCCCTGGTTCTGGACTCCCCCAACATCGGAACATGTTTCCTGCCTCTAGCGTGTCCTAACCCTTAATGGAACCATTGGAACATAGTCAAACAGTTTTGTCGGCCTTCGGTACGGGCACAATTGCCGTTGCCCAGTTACTCTGGTCTGTCTTCACGAGTACTCCATTCCGTTCTAACCTGCCAAGCTCTTCCTCCACTTGTTGCTTTAGAGCATATGGTACAGGTCTTTGTCAATAATACACAGGTCCCACATCTTGCTTAAGTCAAATGCGTGTGGAGTACACTGTTATTCCCGTGTAACTGTCAGCAAAAATGTTTGCATGCTTGCTTATGATCTTTTCAATATGTGATTTGGTTAAATCGACGCTGAAAATGTTCTTCCAGTCTAACTCTATTCTACTCAGCCAATCCTTTCCAAGGAGGGTTGGTTTATTTCTGTAGCTGGCTACTATGATGGGCAGTGTTACTGACTGACCATTATGCTGAACTTCACAGTTCATTTGTCCACATGTCTCCAAAACTTCGCCTGAGTAGGTTCTCAGCTTGACCTTACTCTCAAACAATGGTATCTGTGGGATCTTTGTTTAGTACAGGTCTCTGCTCATGAACGAGCAATATGCTGCTGTGTCAATACACATATCGATTAACTGTTCATTTATCAATAGTTTAGTTCGAAAGTCCTTGCCTTGGCTGGTTGTAGGCTTATCGATGTCGGTTGCATAAATGGTGTACAACCCAAGTTTATTTCCATCTGGGTTCACCTCCAAGTTGTGAACTCCTCTCTGGTGTTGTCGCTTAATTCCCGCAGATTTTTGCTTTCTTGTTTTAAGCTTGGTCCGACATGCTGCGGCGATATGGGCTTTTTTTCTGGCAGTTATAGCACTTGGCCATTTTGAACGGACGCTGCCATCGTGTCGTTCTCTTTTTTGTCCGTTCAAAGACCCCGATTTCCTGTCTGTTCTGGTGTAACGATTCCTTTAAAACTTTGCTGTACAAGGCTATTCAGCTTAAGGAACTTGACAAAAAAAAAATCTTATACAATCCCAAGGAAGGCATCTTGCCACGTCGACATAACATAGAGATAGCCTGACAAACTCTTGACGATTTGTACAGCTGCTGTTTTAATCTACAGTCCCCTGCTTAGAAGGATCTGTGGCCTATCGTTTGCAGCTCGGAAACAACTGTGACACAACTCCGTATTTCCTGTTTAAAATGTTAAAACAATACTGCATGTTGCAAAGCAGTCCTGCACTGTATTTAAAGGATGAGTTCACAACTCTATCCCAGCCTCATCGCAATTTTGTTATATTCCGGATGGCAGAATGAATAACAACTTACACGCAGGTTGCCTAGATCACGAGAGAGAGGTATATTACCCAACATTCCCTGCTTATATACACCCACATTAACATACACATGAATATGCATGAATACATTACACCTGGGGAGGTCGTGGTTTGGGTGGGAAGGGATGAGTTAACCAGGGAGTTGAGGAGGGAATGGTCTTTGCGGAAGGTGGAATTGGGTGGAGATGGGAAGAAGTGACTAGAGGTGGAATCGCGTTGGAGGTAGCGAAAATGTCAGAGGATTATGTGTTGTATGCAACGGCTGATGGGGTGAAAGGTAGGGGGGCTTTGGCCCTGTTGCGACTAGGGGGAGGGGGAGCAAGAGCAGAGCTGCGGGGTACTGGGGAGACATGTGCGAGGGCCTGATCCATGAGAGAAGAGGGGTACCCCCGTTCCCTAAAGCATGAGGACATCCCGGTTGTTGTGATATGGAACTCCACATCTTTGGCGCAGATGCAGAAAACCTGCCGTGCAGGCACTGATAACATGAAAGTTTCATCAATGTTAAGGTGGCGAGAGTTTTCGCACAGTGGATATAATTTATGATTAACTTTTACCTAGCTATAAATGTGTGCCACTGTAATGGCTGATCATTTGTTTTCCAGTCTCCTTCTGCTTCTTATCATTGATTGTCTGTTGTTTTGTAGACAGTGAGGTTTAAGGTGAGTGATTACAGGAAGAGATGGGGCTCACTAATCTACTTTAACCATGCATTATAAAGTCAGACCCTTTGTTTTACTCATTAAAGCGACAGCAGGGAGAATTCATCACTTTAGATTGAGTTTAATGAATATACTGCTGGTTTTAACTCGGGTCATAAAACTGCACTCAGAGACATTACTGTTCAGTGGCTTCATTGTTTACTGTAGTTTCTTTGAGAGTATCAGTTAATCATTAAAGCCAATTTGGCCAGCTTTTTATTGAGGGATCAAGGTGAGGAGTTGCGTGCGTGGAGATGGGTTTAATGCTACTTTGATCTTATCATTATTACAGTACAATGGCTTTGTGTAATGTAATAACATATTTATGCTGAAGGAATTGTTTTTGGTCATGGCGTCCGTAACCTCAGCCAAGCATCATTTTTGAAGGTAGAAGAGCTGTAACTCTGCACAGAGTAAGTGGATTACCTCAATGATTTAGTGGAGACTGGAATATTGCATCCATCATGTGTTTTGTTCCCACACAAGAGTTATCCAATAAGTCATCTAGTAACATGGAGAGCTTGGTTAGCTTAGAGTTATAGAGTGATACAGTGTGGAAACAGTCCATTCGGATCAGCTTGCCCACACTGGCTAACATGTCCCAGCTACACGCATCCCACCTGCCTGTGTTTGGTCCATATCCCTCCAAACCTGTCCTATCCATGTACCTGTCTAACTGTTTCTTAAATGTTGAGACAGTCCCAGCCTCAACTACCTCCTCTGGCAGCTTGTTTCATACATCCACCACCCTATGCGTGAAAAAAGTCACCCCTCAGATTCTTTATTAAATCTTTTCCCTTACACCTTGAACCTATGTCCTCTGGTCCTCGATTCCCCTACTCCGGGCGAGAGATTCTACCCGATCTAGTCCTCTCATGATTTAGTTCAGAGATACAACGTGGAATCAGGGCCTTCTGCCCACCGAGTCTGCCCATCAGGGCCTTCTGCCCACCAGCGATCACCCCGTACACCAGTTCTATCGTGCACACTTGGGACAATTTACAGAAGCCAATTAACCTACAAACCTGCACGTCTTTGGAATGTGGGAGGAATCTGGAGCGCCCAGGGAGAAACCCGCGCGGTCACGTGGGGAACGTACAAACTCTGTACAGACAGCACCGTTATCAGGATCAAACCCATGTCTGGCGTTGTAAGGCAGCATCTCTACCGCTGCGTCACTGTGCAGACCAACAATTCTGTTGAAAATGACTCAATCTTCAACATTTTATATTGGAATCTGTTTCTCAGAATTTTATGACAATTTATTCTAAATTCAGAACCATGGGATCAGTTGTAGACACAAGGAACAACTGTTTTTTTAACAAAAAAAATTAAAAGTTCTGGAAAAACCCAGTGGATTAGGCAGAATTTCTGGAGTTTATGAATAGGCGTGTCAGAACTGGACCCTTCTTCAGACTGATTGTAGTGGGGGGAGGGGAGGGAGAACTGGAAGTGAGGTGGGGGCGGGACAAAGCCAGGTAAGTGATAAATAGATGCACGTGAGGGGGAGTTTGATTAGCAGATAATTGGACAAAGGTCAGAGATGATGACAAAAGTCAGAGATGATAAGACAAAAGGCTGAGACAAAAGGGGGAGAAGAGGTATAAATGTGGGGTGGAAGATTGCAACCTTCACGTGGTCCGCCCTGTTTCGACTAATGCAATCAACTCGACGTGCACAAATGGAAGATCAAATAGAACAAGTTGTCCAACAACTTTAGGTTGTGCACGCCACACGAAAGAAGAAGAAGGTATAAATTTGAAGACAGAAGAAAGGGGGACTCCACCATCACCTCAGATAGCATGCTCCAGGCACCCACCATCCTCTGTGTAAAATATCCTGCCCTGCACATCTCCTTTAAACTTTGTCCCTCTCACCTTAAACAATTCTTATGTTGTTTAGAGTTAGCAGAATAGTCCAGTTGTCTTTTGGAGACAACATGAGCCTTTATGGTTGTAAGACGTTATGAGAGACATAGATAGGGTAGACAGTCTGAACCTGTTTCCAGGGTGGATATGTCAAAGACTAGTGGGTTTCGCTTTAAGGTCAGATAGGAGACAAGTTTTTTACACAGAGAGTGGTGGAAGCATATACGACAGTAGCGTTTGAGAGGCTTTTCGCTCGGCACATGGATATGCAGGGAATGGGAGATTATGAATCAGGTGCAAACAGAGATTAGTCTAATTTGCCATTATGTTCAGCATGGACATTGCGGGCCAAAGTGCCCATTCCTGTGCTGTACTGTACCATTGTTGCTCAATTGTGTTTTGTAGTCTGCTTAATCTGTGATCAATCATCAATGTGTCATATTTACTGTATATTGATTTGCTTTTGTCCTTACTGAAGTAAAGCTATTGAAACTCCCTCATTTACACCATCAGTTCAAGGACTGCAGCCATCATCTTGATCCACAGGAGGTACAACTGGGGATGTGCAATAAATTACAACGGTGCTTTATTTGTCACATGTGTAACTGCATAGTGAAATTCATTTTGCATATTTACACATGTCTGCGCCGCCATGTTTTGGCGTAGATTCCAAAGTTCAAAGTCTGGTCTGCCCGCGCACTTGTCTACTGGAGAGGCTCCCGATCCAGGTAAGCCCAAGGCTCCTGCGGGGCCTTCCTCCCTCACCCTCGACTGGATCAACCTACGAACCGATGTCCCTCTCCTCCTCGGCCGGCCATCTTTGTGTCCTGGGGCGCCTCCTGCAGCCGATCTTGAAGGGGCCATAGGCATTACCCGGGTTCACCCTCCTACCAGCCCTTGCTCCTTGCATCCGACATCTCCAGCAGTTAAATGGGGTTTACACATCTCAGCAAAGAGTACATTTTAAAGATTTATACTAAAGATTTAAAGATTTAACTTCCTTCCTCACATCATTCTAATGGGAGCATCAGTCCATTTATTAGGAACAGCTTAATGCTTGTCTTATATAAAGGGCAATGGAAAGAATTTAATCTAAATGTATTAAACCATAATATATTAGTATGACATTGTGTTATTGCAACTAAAAATAGGGAGAGAAATGGTTTTCAGAATTAATTGCTGTTTATTACTTTGTCGGATTTAATCTCCAGAAAAATTGCAAAGATTTGATTTTCAATGGATTGGCCATCAACTTTTGAATGATTGCATTTTGAGTTTAGTTTATGGAGGCAGCATGGAAACTGGTCTTGTGTACATCATTGTTACCTTTTGTTGTTTTGACTGTGGGCTGCCATCGCTTCTTCAGCTCAGACCTTCCAAGTTTGACGTGACCTTAAAAGAAATAATCAAAGGTTCTCATTTTCAACCTTGTTATTAGTGTTGTTTTTACAGAGAGCTCGTCTGAAAAGCGGCAGAGTGTGGGATGTACAGTGCCCTTCAATCTTGTCTTTTATAAGTGGCTTACACAGTACTTTCACAGAGAGAAAACCAGATTACAATCCCTTTCAAAAGGAGGAACAAATGTGGCGGAGGTTTTTTCAATAACGTTATCTGGCTTTGATGTGGAGTTGAATGTTATTGTGACTCTATCTTCAAGGAAAAAACCCAGATGACAGTGAGCTGTACAGTGGTTGGAGTAGTGACAAAAATATAACTGTTGCACCATCTGATGATGAAGTTGTTTCCTTTAAAGTGGGTGTGCAGGCCAAGCAGAATGCATGAGAAAACTGACATAACTGCAGAATTGTTGACTTAAACATATCACATTAAAACGGAAACATATGTGGATGATAACATTCCTTCGGGTGTCCTCTCCGTGCCTGGATAGAAACAGAGAACAAAGAACATAGAAGAGCATAGAAAAATTGGGCGGCGCAGTGACGCAGCGGTTACAACATCAGTGACCCGGGTTCGATCCTGACCTCGGGTTCTGTCTGTACGGAGTTTGTACGTTCTCCCCGTGACCGCATGGGTATTCTCCTCGATCTCCGGTTTCTTCCCACACTTCAAAAATGTATAGGTTTGTAGGTTAATTGGCCTCTGTAAATTGTCCCTAGTGTGTAGGTTAGAACTAGTATAGGGTTGCACATTGGTCGGCGTGGCCTCGGTGGGGGGAAGAACCTGTTTTCACGCTGTATTTCTAAAGTAAACTAGGACTCGAGTTCACCCTCGGGCGTCTCCCAGTCATGTTCAGTGTTGGCACGTATGATCCCCTCATACGTGATGTCAACCTGAATGTTCCTCCAGTGATGTCCAAGTGTCAGCCAAAGACTTCCCTCACACTGCCCCACTGTTGGCCTGCCTGCTCCCTTAGTGCTGTCCCAGTATTGCCATGGTACTCCCTTAGCACTGATGATGATGATACTTTATTGTCACTTGAACCTAGCTAGGTGCAGTGAAATTCTTTGTTTTTGCACACAAAGTACACAAAAGAGTCGCCACAAAGGCTTTGACAAAGTTACAAAAAGTACTCATCATTCTTTTGTTTCCTTAGTACTGCCCCAGTGTTGAATGAATGAATGAATGAATGAATGAATGAATAAGTTTATTGGCCAAGTATTCATACAAGAAATTTGCCTTGGTGCTCCGCCGGCTAGTGACAACATGACATACAGCGACAGTTAGGAGTGACACATAAAACATTAAACATTAATAATTAAACATTATCAATTAAACATGTAAATTAAATAAAAGACCAGAGCAAAAAGAGGCTACAGATTTTTGGTTATTGAGTAGAGCTACTACTCGCGGAAAAAAAAATTTTTTGTCTGGCTGTGGCAGCTTTGATAGTCCGGAGTTGCCTTCCAGAGGGAAGTGATTCAAAGAGTTTGTGGCCAGGGTGAGAGGAGTCGGAGATAATCTTACTTGCTCGCTTCCTGGCCCTTGCAGTGTACAGTTCATCAATGGATGAAAGGTTGCAGCCAATAACCTTCTCAGCTGATCGGATGATTTGCTGCAGCCTCCGGATGTCGTGCTTGGTGGCTGAGCCAAACCAGACCATGATGGAGAAGGTGAGGACAGACTCTACGATGGCCGTGTAGAATTGCTGCTGCAGGAAGTATATCCTCTGTTGTGCCATTTTGACTGTGGAGTCAATGGTGGCCTCTCATTTAAGGTCCTTGGAGATGATGGTTCCCAGGAACTTAAAAGACTCCACAGATGTGACCGTGATGTTGTTGATGGTGAACGGGTTAAGGGGAGGAGGAGCTCTCCTAAAGTCTACAATCAATTCCACTATTTTAAGAGCATTGAGCTCCAGGTTGTTGCGATGGCACCAGGATGCCAGCTGTGTCACTTCCTGTCTGTAGGCAGATTCCTCCCCATCCTGGATCAGTCCAATCAGGGTTCTGTCGTCCGCAAACTTGAGAAGCTTGACAGAGGAATCAGTAGAGGTGCAGTCATTGGTGTAGAGGAGAGGGGAGAGTACGCAGCCTTGCGGTGCTCCTATGCTGAGGGTTTGTGGGTCCGAGATGTGCTTTGCCAGCCTCTTTTGCTGCTTCCTGTCTGTCAGGAAGCTGGTGATCCACCGACAGAGGGGTTCAGGCACAGTCAACTTGGAAAGTTTAGGTGCTCCCTCAGTAAATGTAGGAAGGAACTGCAGATGCTGGATTAAACCGAAGGTAGACACATCTTGGTCTGAAGAAAAGTCTCGACCCAAAATATAACTATTCTCCAGACATGCTCTTTGACCCACTGTGATATTCCAGCTTTTTGTGTCTGCTCCCTCAGTGATGTCCCAGTGGGTGCCTACTGGTTTCAATAGACAGTAGACAATAGGTACAGGAGCAGGCCATTCGGCCCTTCGAGCCACCACCACCAATCAAAGTGATCATGGCTGATCATTCCCAATCTGTACCCCATTCCTGCCTTCTCCCCATATCCCCTGACTCCGGTATCTTTAAGAGCTGTATCTCGCTCTCTCTTGAAAGTATCCAGAGAACCGGCCTCCACCGCCCTCTGAGGCAGAGAATTCCACAGACTCACAACTCTCTGTGAGAAAAAGTGTTTCCTCGTCTCCGTTCTATATGGTTTACCCTTTATTCTTAAACTATGGCCCCTGGTTCTGGACTCCCCCAACATTGGGAACATGTTTCCTGCTCTAGCGTGTCCAAACCCTTAACAATCTTACATGTTTCAATAAGATGCCCTCTCATCCTTCTAAACTCCAGAGTGTACAAACCCAGCTGCCTCAAACCCCTGTCTCACGGTGCGAGTTGGCCCACGAGTGACCCCGAGTTTTCACTCGTGGTGATCACGTACGATGAACGTGGCAGCAACGTCGGAACTCGCGCGTTCAACATGTCCACTCGTGGCGCTACCGGCAGGTACTCGGGAAACTTGTTAACTCGTGAAAAAAATCAAACATGTTTGATTTTTTCCACGAGTCAAATTAACTGTTCAAGTTAAAAATGGAAACATTTAAACTCGTTGCAATAACGTACTGGCCCGTGCGTTTACCTTAGTGTCTTGTGAGTCTATCGTGGGAACTTTCTTATAATCTTAAAGGGACTGAACCAAAGAAAGTCACAAAATGCTGGAGTAATTACATGTGGTTAAGTTACATGTGGCTCCGGGAGGTAAAGAGGCTTGAGAAATATAAATGCTGAAATATGCGCGGATCAACGCGGGGTATCCAGAGCTGAAAGTTGCAATGAAATGAGATTGAACAAGACGACTTTGACACAAAAAGCAGGAGTAACTCAGCGGGACAGGCGGCAGGAGAAAAGGAAAAATGCAAAAAAAGTGAAACTATCGCCAGGGAATATCGAGAACTTCTTGGCTCCCTTCTCCTCAGACCTAAACGCAGCGATCCCCACTTCACTGTGTTATGTGTGTCAACATGCATTCATTCCTGAATTCAGAGAAAAAGGCAAATGTATTCCCCCCCCCCCCCCCCCCCTCGCCCCCCGAAAACAAACCTAATCCACGTTTCCCAAACACCAGTCCGAAGAAGGGTCTCAACCCGAAACGTCACCCATCCCTTCTCTCCAGAGATGCTGCCTGTCCCGTGAGTTACTCCAGCTTTTTGTGTCTATTTTTCCCAAACACTCGTTAGAATCAAGAAGCCATCTCTTGGGCTTTATGTATGAGAACCATCTCCACTTTCAGGTTTTTTTCTGGAGGGATTAAAACTAATTAAATGTGTGGAACAAACTAAAAATGCAAAACTGGAAATAAAATTAAGTTTGTCTAAATATCAAACGCGTATGCATTGCAATTTGCAGCGGAGACACTGGATAGAAAGTATTCAGTAGCGCGCACACCACACACTCATATGTCCTACTTCCCGCTGTTAAGTTACTATTTTCTTTCAGTGTTTTTGTTTTATCTCTTCTTATATTCCAGTTGGAGCTGTATTTTCACCGACTCGCCAACCCCCCCACCCCCCCCCCCCCCCCTCCCCTGCTCCCCAAACTCGAGAACTTGGAATTCGCGAAAACTATTTTGTTTTGGTCTTAAAAAAGAACAACATATTTAGTTAATCGGTCGAAGGCTGTGTATTGGCGAGAGATTTACATTTGAAATGCAGGGGGATGATATTTCGTGGAGTTACTCAGCAGGAGGCAACCCAGGAACCACGCAAAGTATATATACAGCACATGGACATGTCTAAATTATATATATATATATGTGTGTGTGTGTGTGTATATATATATATGTGTGTGTGTGTGTGTGTGTGTGTGTGTGTGTGTGTGTGTATATATATATATATATGTATATATATATTGGTTCCTGGGTTGCCTACTATATATAACTATATTGCCTACTATATTGCCTATATTGCCTACTATATTGCCTCAGTATCCTGTACCTTCCTTCTCTCCATACCCCCTGATCCCTTTAGCCACAAGGGCCACATCTTACTCCCTCTTAAATATAGCCAATGAACTGGCCTCAACTACCTTCTGTGGCAGAGAATTCCACAGATTCACCACTCTCACAACTGCAGTATATATAATATATATATGTATTTGTAGTATAATATGTATATACATATTATATATATTATATATATTTCAATTCCAACCCCGAAGCAATTGAGAGGCGATTTCTTGGGGCCATGTAATTTAACGTGTGTCTTTGCTTTTAAAAGTGAAGCTGTTTAATTGTTTATGCTGCGCTGTGTTTCGTGTTGGGGAGAGTGCTGCTGTTACAATGCTTTCGATTCTATTCTGCCCTCCCCCTTCCACAGAAAAATGCCTAAATTTGTCTTTGTGCCCGCTCTCCTGGGAGCAATCCAAACCAGGGGAACAATGAACCCTCAGAAGCTTCGCGTTCCTTGCTCCTATATATGGACCTCGCTCGCTCGCAACTGTATGAGCGCTCGATCAACCAGACATCGGACAACACGGAGGCCTGATTACTGAAAACAAAGTAAACTTGTACCAGACCTCATCATCTTCCTTCCGACAACCCGTAACCACGGCACCACACTTTCAACAGAAACCTTAATATTTAAAGAATATATTTTGGGACATTGGATTGTCTGAAGAAGGGTCCCGAGCAGAAACGCCACATATGTATGTGTGTGTGTGTGTGTGTGTGTGTGTGTGTGTGTGTGTGTGTGTGTGTGTGTGTGTGTGTGTGTGTGTGTGTGTGTGTGTGTGTCTGTGTGTATCTGTGTGTGTGTGTGTCTGCTGTCGGGTCCCGGCGGCCGCTCAAAGTCAGTCACCCGAGCTGCTTCCTTCCTCTGAAGTGGCGGCCAGTCCTGCTGTTTGTGTGTATCTGTGTGTATTTGTGTGTGTGTGTGTGTGTCTCTCTGCCTGTCTGTGTGTATCTGTGTGTATTTGTTTGTGTGTGTGTGTCTCTCTGCCTGTCTGTGTGTATTTGTGGGTGTGTGTGTCTGCTGTCGGGTCCCGGCGGCCGCTCAAAGTCAATCACCCGAGCTGCTTCCTTCCTCTGAAGTGGCGGCCAGTTCTGCTGTTTGTGTGTGTGTGTGTGTGTGTGTGTGTGTGTGTGTGTGTGTGTGTGTGTGTGTGTGTGTGTGTGTGTGTGTGTGTGTGTGTGTGTGTGTGTGTGTGTGTCTCTCTCTCTCTCTCTCTCTCTCTCTCTCTCTGTCTGTCTGTGTGTATCTGTGTGTGTGTGTGTGTCTGCTGTCGGGTCCCGGCGGCCGCTCAAAGTCAGTCATCCGAGCTGCTTCCTTCCTCGGAAGTGGCGGCCAGTTCTGCTGTCCGTGCCCGGAGCGCTGCGGCAGCCACCCAAGCTAATTCACTCCCCGGCCACAATAAAACCATATAGCAATGACAGCACGGAAACAGGCCATCTCGGACCTTTTACTCCGTGCTGAACACTACTCACCTAGTCCCATCTACCTGCACTCAGACCGGAGCGTGGCAAGTGGGTTACTGACCCCAATCCCCTCCTTCACAACGCCAGACTCCCCAAATACTATGAACTGAGCTCTCCCCCCACCCCGGGAAATACAGTATTTAAAAACATAAAGCACCAAGAAATGCACTTACCACGTTATTGGTTGCTGGAGGGTGCGCATTTTCCCTTTGTAGGTCGTATTAATAGATGCGGCCCGCCCTGAAATAACTCAAAGCCACAGGATGGAGATGTATTTTAACATTGTTGCTTTATTAAAACATACCTTCATTCACAGTTGGCTCAAGAGTAACGGGAGAGGAACTTGGTAACTCGGGAGAGGAAGTTGGAGCATCGCAGAAATGACATACCCGTGGGAACTCGGTTACACACTTGATCATAAACTTGAAGTCTCGTACACAACCACGCGTCTTTCACTCGGGGTACCTCGTGGGCCAACTTGCACTGTGAGACAGGGCCATCATTCCCTCAGCATATGACAGTCCCGCCAGCTCGGAAATTAACCTTGTAAACCTACGCTGCACTCCCTCAATAGCAAGAATGTCCTTCCTCAAATTAGGGGACCAAAACTGCACACAATACTCCAGGTGTGGTCTCACTAGGGCTCAGACATTTTCCTCCCTGGCACAGACGATCTCTTGGTTCCGCCTTCACGCTGGCCCACAGATGCTCCAGTGCTGGGCTCTCCCTCAATGCTGCCCCCGGAGTTGCATAGGTCTCCCTCTGTAGTGTAGTATGCTAACTCACTGGACTGCCATTCACAGGGCTGAACCATTTACTTAGGGACATGAGTTCAAATCCCATTCTGCAATCTGAAGGATGTCAATTATTTATGTTAATAACTCATAGGAACAGAATTAGGCCATTCAGCCCATCGTCCTCAATGTCATTTAATCTGACATAGGCTGATCTATCTTTCCCTCTCAACCCAATTCTCCTGCTTTTCCCCCCAAATTATTGTAATTAATTGTGATTTATTAATAACATGAAATAATTTGCAATGATTACTATATTATTGGCAGTTTGGTCAAGGAGACTTTCTGTTTACTAATATCCTTCATTTAGAGAAGAAATCTGTCTGACTGCCCCTGTCTAACTTACATGGGCCATTTTATTATTGAAAGGTCTGACATATAGTTGAACACTTATAACTGTGAATAAAGAAGCATATAAATGACTATTAGAATTGGATGTTTTGTACAATGATAGTTTCCACTATGCTGTATAAGTAATAATAATATATTTGTACTGGAGTAGATCAAGAGATTAGAGTTATAGAGTCAAAGAGTTATACGACATGGAAACAGGGCCTACCGCTCAACTCATCCACATTGATCATGCTATCTATCTAAGCTAGTCCCATTTGCCTGCATTTGATCCATATCCCTCCAAACCTTCCCTGTTGACATTCCAGTCCAAACGTTTTTTTTTTAAGTTGTAATTTTACTCACCTCCACTACTGCCTCTAGCAGCTTGTTCCACAACACCACCCACTGTGTGGAAATAAATTGCTCTTCAGGTCCCTTGCAAATTGTTCCCCTCTCACTTTAAATCTCTGGACCTCTAGTTCTAAATTCCCATACCCTGGGAAAAAATAAAACTATGACCATTCACCTTATCCCTGTCCCTCAAGACTTTATGTTCCCATATAAGGTAATCTCTCAGAGTTTCTACCTTACAGCACCAAAGACCCGGGTTCAATCCTGACAATGGGTACTGTCTGTATGGAGCTTGTACTTTCTCCCTGTGACCTGCATAGGTTTTCTCTGGGTGCTCCGGATTCCTCTCACACTCCAAAGACATACAGATTTGTAGGGTAATTGGCTTGGCAAAATTGTAAATTTTCTCTAGTGTATGTGAGATAATGTTGGTGTACGAGGATTGCTGGTCAGCATGGACTCGATGGGCTGAAGAGCCTGTTTCTGCACCGTAGATCTAACATCTGAAAAGTCAAGTCTGAAGTAGGGTCTCGACCAGAAACATCACCTAGCCATTTTCTCCAGAGATGCTGCCTGACCTATGGAGTTACCCCAGCACTTTGTGGCCATCTTTGGTATGAACAAGCAACTGCTGTTCCTTGTTTCTACTCTAATTGCTGCTGGAATCATGCAGAATCATGTCTACCCCACTCGCATTCCTGGGGTCTCATGGAACAAGCCCCCCCCCCCCCCCCCCCCCCACTTCAACTATCTCCCCCCCCCCCTCCCCTTTTCCAGGGGTCTTACTGAGACCAATTTCTCCTTCATTCCCAGCATCTCATTGACACAAACTCCCGACTCCCCCTTGCATCAAACGTTATTCCCTTATCATGTATCGATACACTGTAAATGGCTCAACTGTAATCATGTTTTGTCTTTCTGCTGACTGGTTACGACGCTACAAAAGCTTATCACTGATTAAACTAAACAATGGTCCATGTGCCCAAACCTCTGTGGAGGCACTTACTGGTTCAACATGCGGCCTAAGAAAGAAGAGGATAGCCTGCAGTTTAGGGAGTAAATGTTGGTGAGTTGTGTGAGATTTGCCTCTGCGGCCATCAGCTTGGGCAGATATGGCTCCAGTCTAATGTGATATCCAAACAAGCAGCTGACTGACAATGTGTTAGCGGAATGCTTACATTTTGGTTTTCAACTCAGACTGAATTAAGAAACCAACTACCAATGTTAAAAGACATAACCAATTAAGCATCACTTCAGTGACATAAAACCCTTTCGAAGCTACCATTTATACAAGCAAACATGTTTTCCAAAGTTACTTAAGAGAATTAGCAAAGTTCTACCATATGCAGCTAATTGAAATGTTAGATTTCTTACATAATTCATGAACAAAACCTTCAGTCATAAGCTGTGCTGTTCAAAACCTTTAATGTATCGCTCAAGGCCTCGGCCTAAAGAAAAATCCTTTGATGAATTTTTAATCATTTGGCAAGGAAATGCAACAAACTCTCTTCATGCCTGGCAAGTAGTATCAAATGAAAGAATGCATTCCAGACATAATTTATATTTAAAGGCACTGTCCTCACAGGTTTATGGCTTTAGTAAAGTGAGATATCGTTAGTACCAGGCCAGGCACTGGAAGATCATCTTTGACTGCCATTCAATGAAGCTTCTCTTGGTAGATGATGGGCCTCACAGGTTATGTTGTGTGACTCAGAATTTAGACAACGTGGTGCAAAGACAAGGGATTGTTCATGGTGATGACACAAGGAGTTAAACAATTCCCAGTCCTCAGTTTGCTCAGAAATGATTGTTTAATTTAGTTTAGAGATACAGCGCGGAAACAGGCCCTTCGGCACATTGAGTCCACGGCAACTAACCGAAAGGGTGCGACGCCTAAAAGCAAATTCACCGAAAGGTAGCTACGTCGAAACACCAACTCACCGAAAGGCTGCGTCACCTCCAAGACAACTCACCAAAAGGCCGTTCTCTGGAAAAGTCAAATAATGGACATGACGTTGCTGGGGAGCAGGACTTGCCAGTGATTGGTCCAGATCCCTGCATCCATCACTGACCAGGGGAGACGGGAGGGTGGGGGTCATTTTCCCACACAAGCCATAGGTGACTGGGCACTCTGAACCCGAGCACCAAGTTGTAGGCGGCCGAAGGAGCGCATCCTTCGGAACAGCTGCCACTCTCCCACAGACACGGCCTCCCTCCGCCTCGTCTCCCCCATGCAGCCGCATAGTGACGGGCTATGAGCCGGCAGCACACGCACACACACTGGGCCGGGTGGAGCAGAGGTGTGGGACAGGCTCACTGAGTCACTGACTGTGATGCACTGCCATCGGACCCCAACCCCCACACCTGGGTGATTCACCCCCCGCATCCACATGGGGTGGTTCACCCCCAACACCCACACTGGGTGATTCATCCCCCACCCGGCCGCCGGGACAGACAGCTCGGGACATTGGCAGCCATAGTTAATCGCTTTTAAAACATGGGGGGGTGGGGACTCAAATTCCCTGGCCAGCCGATGACAAGCCCACTCCCCACCCCCCCCTGACACCAAGAAGCACGTTTTATTTATTGTTTAAACACAGTAATACCATCTGGTTGCCTGCGTAACGTGCACAAGCTCCCACGCACAAAACACCAGATAATCTGTAATCTGTTTTAACCGAAGAAGGACACAAAATGCTGGAGTAACTCAGCGGAACAGGCAGCATCTCTGGGGAGAAGGAATGGATGACGTTTCGGGTCGAGACCCTTCTTCAGACCTGATGACTGAGTCTGAAGGGTCTCGACCCGAAACGCTACCCATTCCCTACAATGACGACTTCTTCACTCTAACAAATGTTCTAACAATGTTCGATCGGGCTTTTGCAGTTGCAGCACCTAGACTGTGGAATAACATCCCTCCTCATCAGAACTGCCCCCTCCATCAGCTCCTTTAAGTCTAGACTTAAAACTTATTTCTACTCATAAGCGTTTCTTGAGGTCCTCCGAGGGAGTGCTGTATATACGTATTTATGTATGTATTGTTAGATCTATGTACATTATAGCACATTAGTACCTGCACTGATGTAAAGCACTTTGGTCAATGAGAGTTGTTTTTAAATGTGCTATAGAAATAAAATTGACTTGACTAACAAAAAGTTGCTGATGCATTTTCTCCGAACTTCATCAAGCTTCCCGAGTTTTCATGGGCATGATTCCCGTCTGATGAGTCTTCACCTCCCGGGTTTTTGTGGGCGCGATCCCATCCATCAATCTTGATAGTTCATCTGTGCTTGATCTATAATAGAGTATAGAGTTCCTAAGAGAACCTGGGGTGAAGTAGGTTTGCAATCCGTACTTTCACTGATACTTTTACAGTGATGGAGATGTACCCGTGCATTCCATCCATCCAGTTTCACAACTGTTGGAGTCATTAGAAGAACCTGGTAAGGTCCCTTCCAACGAACCTCCAATCCTTTCCTCAAGCAATTCTTTATAAGGACATGGTCTCCAGGTTTTACTTTAATGGGAGTTTCTAACACAGGCATCTTGCTATAGGCCACTTTTACTCTTCTATGTGAATCCCTAAAGGCTCTGGTCAACGCTAGAATATAGTCCATCATCTCCGCAGTCATATGGTGGAAATTGATTATTTTCATTGTGTAGATTGATGTTGCATGTTCCACCCCACTGTAATACTTATACTAACACTTGTTTTCCAGCACGGACAGTTGGAGCAGCCAGGATGTACTGAC
This sequence comes from Okamejei kenojei, assembly GCA_035221665.1. Taxonomy (NCBI): domain Eukaryota; kingdom Metazoa; phylum Chordata; class Chondrichthyes; order Rajiformes; family Rajidae; genus Okamejei; species Okamejei kenojei. Next base: position 63,638,071 of record CM069134.1, on the reverse strand, counting down.
AACTAATCATCCTTCATAGGTTAGATCTCTTCAGAGAGATTTGGTCTCCATATATTAAATATTTACAGGGTCATAATGGTTCGGCGCGAAGACTTGACTGAGGCCTGAATATCTGAATGGATGAAGAAACATATATAATAAATCATGATATCTCCAAGGACGAATTAATGAATAATATTTCAATCTCCATCAAACTTTCAACACTCTCTTTTCTATTTTCTATTCTTTATTTTTTCTATCCTTAATTAGAAAAAAAGTATAGAAACACATTATATTAAATTTTTAATATTAATGCGAATATAGATATCATTACTTGTATGAAAATATTATTGATGTCCTGTATTTTTAATTACATAAAATTGTGTAGTTTCAACTATATAATAATTTAGAAATATAAAGTCAATAATAATACAAACACTCTTATTATTATGAAAATATAATGAATATTATAGAAGTTTGGTTAATATTGTGTATTATACAATTATAACATGGGGGACTTGTATTTTGAAATCAGAGGAAATATGGATATTATGAGTAGTATGAGTATATTGCTAATACTAGGAAGATACTATACACACTCCCAATTATACAAAATAATTAACCTTGATATGTATAATTGATAATATTATAAATAATATAAACAGTATCAATTTATCATTAATATTATATAGTTTTTATCGTTGTATAAGAGTGTATTTTGTAATTACTTTGTTTCTATAATAAAAAATTAAAAAAAAAAAAAAAAAAAAAAAAATAAAAAAACAGTCGTGTCCTCTGGTGAGTAAATTGGACTCTGTTCGGGGGCAGATTCGAGCTGGAATTGGGGAGTGAGATTGTTGCTGTCTCGTTGCAAGAAATTGAGAGTAGACCTGAAGTTAGGCAAATTCTTCCCACGGGCCCGACTAACTGCCCGACATGCAGAGGCAAAGTGATTTAACTTTTTACAGTAATTGCATGATTTCCCAAAAGTGGGGCAAGCTGATTGTCTGCTGTGTGAGTAGTTGCAATTTGGGCATTTCTTCTGAGGATCGCCAAGAGCTGCCTGACTCTTGGGTCATAAATCGCCTGTTATCTGTGTTGGTTCGCTGCCTAGACATTGGCCTAGATGACAGCCAACAGTTCTTTTTCAATTTGCGCGTAGTGCTGCTCCCTCCGTGTGTGAGATGCATGCGAGACAGGTAGTAGAGTGCCCTCGGCAGATGGTTGCAAGCAGGCTGCGCCGAGCCCGAATTTCGAAGCATCGCAGGTGATCGTCACCGGACGTTTCAGGTAAAAAAAAAAATCAGGGTCGGTGCACTGGTCAGTTTGGACATTAAAACATCGAAAGCAATCTGATGTTGCCGGGACAATGACCATGCTGTGTCCTTTTTTGTCAGCTCCCGCAGTGTGGAGCTTAGTTCGCTGAGGTTCGGTATGAACTTGCCGAGATAGTTTACCATGCCCAGAAAATGCTGCAGGCCTTTCACGTCTATGGGGGCAGGCATTTCTGTGATGGCAGTAGCCTTCTTTGGATCGGGTTTGAGACCTTTAGGAGTGAAGATGTGGCCGACGTAGGAAACCTAAGGAATCCTGAACCTGCACTTGTCAGGATTGAGCTTGAGGTTGATCTTGAATGCGCGATCCAAGATGAGCCTGAGATTGTGGTCGTGCTCCGTTGTGTCTTTGCCATACACTAGGATATCGGCGACAATGATGGCACAAGGTAGGTCCTCGAATAATAGCTCCATAGTTCTTTGGAAGACTTCACTGGCAGAGTTGATTCCGAATGGCATTCTCAGAAACTTGTATCTGCCGAATGGGGTGGCAAATGTGGTGAGGTTTGATGAATCCTTGTCCAGCGGTATCCGCCAGAAAGAGTTCTTTGCATTGAGGACAGAAAATAGGGTGGCCGTTCCGAGCTTTGTCGCAACATCCTCGACAGTCTTCATGGGATGGTGTGGGTGCTTAAT